>VXBX01009219.1:0-124465 GCA_013400415.1 Scytalopus superciliaris
AAATGATCCTGGGATTCTGTGAAAACAGGAGTGTGCTGACAGAACAACCTTCTCTTAGTCTTTTTGATCATCAGCTTTCTTAGGGCTGCCTCTTGCTGTTTCTTTTACTGTTCCTAACACCCATTCCCCATCCTGTAACCTCCCCCTGAATCAAAAAGGAAATAAAAGGATGAAACAGTTTCATGAGGTGAGTGTTAAAAAGGCTTTTTTTCCCTCTCAGTTATGAAATTTGTCAAATTACAAAGAGGTTGTGTAAAGGTGCCTGACTATGTAAACTCCATCTTGGAGCTTTCAGGTGGACCAGAGCCTTGTTTGAGCTCTGTGCCCAAGAGTGAATTTCACTCTAGATGTTATTAAAAGTTTCTGTACTTAAGTGTGGCATGGCTAACAGCAAATGATCACCTAAATCTCCAAAGTAATAAAGATAGATAAATTACAGTAATGTGAAAATCTGTGCCTCTGCAAAACCCCCAACCCAATCCCTCTTATATTTGCATTGTTTCTGACCCCCAAATACTGTTTCACAACTGAACTGAAACTTGGTGTGAATTAACCACTCCAGGGAATTCAGGGTGTGAGTTGTGGTGCTTGGATAGGAACACAAAAATATGGTAAAAATGGTAAAAACACATGGCATTTGTTCTGTCTGGAATGGTTGTGGCTTCTGAGTTGGAAGCTGGAAATGCTTGTTATCACCCTTTTCAGGAGTTATGTACCACTGGGTACACGACTGAGAGGCATCTGCTGATAGGCAGGGTATAAAAGGTTGCTAAATCACAAAAAAAGGCATACTTTTATGTGGAAAAAAAATGCATTCAGCATTTTTCCCCAAGTAAAGTATGCAGAAAACCTGCTTAAATGGAGCATATAATTTTTAATGAATCAGACCCTTTCTCTTAGGAAATGAAGCAAGTATGATGAATATGATGGAAACTGGTGAATATCAAGGGTCTGGTAATCAGATCAGATTGGAAATCCACCTGAGGGTTTGTGTGAAAGGTAGCAGCTCAAAAGGATTCATCTTTAGACCAGCAGACATTGAGGAATGTGGGATCAATTGGAGAAATTTGATTATAATCAATTAAGAAAAAATACTGATGAAAGCAGGGAGGTACTGGAGGCACAATTAGGAAGATGTGAGTGATTCAGTAAATCAAGACCTCAATGCCTTCAAAATTTATTTTTGAGGAATCCAGGCATTACTTTCTTGGGAATGTCCATCCTGCAGTAAAACTTCTCTTACCCAATTTCCTTTACTTGACCAAAATTCTTGCGTTTGCTGAGCACAAACGAATCCCTATAAGAGGGAATTCTCCCATTTCAGACCCAGAACCCACCTCTGAGGGGCTCAGCAGTTCTGCAGGCATTTGTCCTGTGCCATCCTCCCCAGAGGTGACGGAAGGGGAAAGGGAAGGGATGCAGACCTAAAATCAATGAGCAGTAAATTCAGAGACAAGCTCTGAGCTCCTGAATGTGGATGTTTTGAGTTTCCCATGTTTGTAAAGGCCCTGGCCTGGCCAGGAGCTGTGGGGCATGGAATAGGCAAATGTAAAAATTAAGTTTATCTTCACCTGCATCAGCACTTGTCCCGTGGGTCCAATAATCAAGCACACCAGAACTCCCAAACAGTAACATTCCTGTCACTTTCCTTTGAGTACAAAGAAGACTGGAAGCATGTGAGATGCATCCACACAATTTACTGTAACTGTCTGCTTCCCATGGGCAGGGTGGTTCCATTTTCCCTACTTACTTAAGAGGAATATTTTCTAATATCAATTCCTCACACTTTAATAATTTGCCACTTAGAATTTCCCTCTGCATGTATTTATTGCATTTCTCTTTGACATTTTTAGAAATCCTACACTCTACGGAAACTCTTTGGATTTTATGGCTTCTCACTTTATGATTATTTCTCTTTCCAAGATTAAATACTTGAATGGGAGTTTTAAAAGGGGAAGGAACTTTCACCTGTCTTGCAGAGGTTCTGACATATTTGGTGGCAGAGCAGCAGGTGTCATTGTGTGTTTTAATTTGCCTCTCATGGATGTTTAATAAAGCACATTCCCTGGGAAGATGGCCCTTCCTGGGAGGGTTTCCCTGTGGAAAGGCTATTGAAGAACTGTAATACTTGTAAAACAGTGTTCATGAGGCCTGGCAATATCTGACTCAGCTGTGACACAAGGGTTAGGGAATTTATGTAGATATGTGAGAAATCTTTAATTATTTCCATCTCTTTCTGTCACAATGTGCATCTATTCCAAACTCTACTTTGAAATCCTTGTGATGTCATTAACTGAGTGTTCTTGGAGTGGCAAACAACGGGCTTGTGTCTTATCAGACAGTCAGGCTACCTTGGGACTGTCTACCTGTCTTGTTTCAGTTGAAATTTAGAGGTGTTTGACCATAAAGCTTGAGGTGTTTCACCAAAAATCTTAAGCCTGAACTGTCTGAATTTCACAGGTGTACGTGGACTTGGACCTGATTCTCTTATTTAAAGCCAATGGTTCCCACTGACTGCAGGATGGAGGAGGAGAGGATTGGAACACACCAGCCATGCAGGTGAGCTCTGCCAGGGAACACACGGGACAGCAGCACGTGTCAAGGGCTGTAACATTTAAATATGAAGCCATGGTGAAAGTGATGGAGAGAGGATATTTTTATAATGAAGATTTAATGAGGATTTGGCCTTGGCTGCTGTGTTAAATCAGATTCTGTGTGGGGGAGTTTTCATGCTTCTGGAGAATTTGGAAATACTTTTGATTAGAGAGGAAAAGTGGAAAGTTTGAATCGGGGGATTAATTTTGTGTTTTGGAGAGTGAATAGGGACAAAGAGCTGGAATATTCAGTTAAAATCAGAGGGGTTTTTCTGTTGTGCAGGTTTGGGATAACTTACACTTGAAGGCTGTTCTTTTTTACTGTGTGCAGCTCTCTGCTTATTTGGTTGTTCATTTTCTTGTTTTGTTACCTGTAACTCCAGGAGTAGGGGTGCCACAGATGTGGGCTGTGTCAGAATTGCCATTCCCTGTGTCCTGTCCCTCCATGCCTTGTCCCCAGTCCCTCTCCAGCTCTCCTGGAGCCCCTTTGGGCACTGGGAGGGGCTCTCAGGTGTCCCTGGATCCTTCCCTTCTCCAAGGGAACATTCCCAGCTCTCCCAGACTGGCTCTAGAGCAGAGGGGCTCCAAGCCCTGGGAGCATCTCCGTGGCTTCCTCTGGATTCTCTCCAGCAGCTCCACATCCTTGTGCTGTTCCCCAGGGCTGGAGCAGCTCTGCGGGGGGGTCTCACCTGAGGGGGCAGAGGGGCAGAATCCCCCTTGCCCAGCGCACCTTGCCAAACCCTGTCGAGCTTCTCCCAACACCCTCAGGCCCCTCTGTGGCTGCCCAGGGTGAGCTCAGGTGTTCTCGGGGGGGGTCTCAGTGCTCTTGCCCCGGCTCTGCGCTCCCGGCGGGGCTGGGGATGCGGGATGCGCTCCGGCCACAGCTGTCCGTGCTCTGCCGCCCTCTCCCGGTAGCGGGCACGGCTCTGCCCGGGCTGCCCCGCTCCATCCCGGGGGATCCGTCTCTCCGCATCCCTGCGGGAGCTTCCCGGGGGCAGCTCCAGCTCCCTGACAACCTCTGATGCAGGATGGGGCAGCTCTGCCCGGCAGCGCTGGGAGAAACTTCTGGTTCTTAAAGTCTAATGGCAATGGAAATTAAACCTCTCAAATCTCACCGATTGCAGGTTTTGAAGCTGATCCCTGTTAAGGGGCAGCTGGGCTGAGCCCGGTCGTGCCCAAGAGTTCCTGCCCTGTTTGTGACAACTCGGATTTTTTGGGGTTCCCCATCGGGTGCTGGCCGGGCTGGGGGTGCGGGGTAGGGGGTGGGTCACTGTCTGGGCAGCCGGGGGTCCCTGTGCCTGCCGGGGCACAGCAGGAGGGAGGATGGTCCTACCTGAGTATGGACATCCCTGCACTGGCGGGCTGCTGAGGTTCGCTTGGAATGGGTGGCCGGGAGGATTGGGTGACCTTATCTGTGTAATTTCTGGGGCATCAGAAGGACGTGGAGCTGCTGGAGAGAGTCCAGAGGAAGCCACGGAGATCCTCTGAGTGCTGAATCCCCTCTGCTCTNCAGGGACTGTGGCAGGGGGTAGGACTGGATGGGCTTTAAGGTCCCTTCCAACCCAAACCAGCCTGGGATTTGATGATTCTCAGCACTGATTGTGACTCTGCTTTTTGTGCCTGTGTTTGGGTCTGTTCTCATGTTCCTGTGTGTGAAACATGGGTGGCTGAGGCCCATGAAATGTCTTGGTATGAGTGCACAGGCACGAGCTGCTGAGAAACCCATTTTATTTCATAAATCTGAAGCTGTGGGTTGTTCTAAGAATGCAGTACAGTGTGGCTGTGTTATTTTATTCCGAAATGTGCTGTGGTGTGGTGATTATGCTCCATTACAGGAGATATTCTGTGTCTCCTTCCCTTTGCACTCTGCTCTGGGATCACATGCAGTGCCCAGCTGCCAGATTTTTATGTACCAGTAATATACAGCCATTTTTACAAACAACTGTGATGCAGCCAAGCGAGTCCTATTAGGTTGTTTGTTTTGATCTCAGTAGTTTCAGGAATACAGCAGTGGAGCTGTAGAGCAATTGTATGTTGTCTGCCTCAACAGAGAGACATCCATGAGTATAGGCAAGGCAAGTTATTAGCATGTTTGAAAAAATTTATTTAACCAGAACAGAGAACTGCTTTCTGTGTGATGCATTGAAATAGATACTTCTGGTATTTTAGGGATGTATATGTTTAAAGTGTAATGTAACTCCCACTACTACAATAACAACTAACCAAACACAAAAGCCAGACCCTCTCCAGCTCTTCTGGAGCCCCTTTGGGCACTGGAAGGGATTCTAAGGTCTCCCCAGAGCCTTCTGTCACCAGGATGAACACCCCCAGCTCTCCCAGCTGTTTTTTTTTCCCAAGGATTTGGGGTCAGAATCATCCCAATTAATTGCTTGTTTATCTCCCTTAGTTCATAGTCTCTTGATCCTCTCAGTTATCTCTGCCACAGTTTGGGTCACTGCACCATGGAGGCAGAGGCAGTGAACTGGGATTTTGCCAGGTAAGGGGATTCCAGAAAGGGTGTGTGTGAAACTCTGTTTTGAAAGTTTTGTCCAAAAGTTTCCCAACACAGCAAACTGTGGAAATTTATTTATTTTCAAAATGAGAAATAAGCAAGAAATCTGCATTGTTTAAACGAAATACTTGGAGCTCCTTTTGCTCCATATGTTGGATGCAGCAAAAATACACTAAATAGACTTTCAATGTCAATTGCTGGTGGTGACAGAATGGAAAAAATGTTGGTACATTGGTCAAAAGATGAATTGTTCACTTTTTGACTTTGTCTTATGGCTGAAAATTAATAGAAGTAGCTGAACAAAGCTGATATTTATAAATATTTCTCAATCCTTGATTCCTTTGAAGGTATTTACTATTTCCAAGGACTTTCACATTCCCTTGCTCACGAGAAAAGCGTGTTGATAGGACTAGAGGAGTTGTCGGGGAGGTTCAGGTTGGATATTATGCAAAATTCCATGAAAGCCTGCAGATTCCCATGTGTGTTAGAGGTGGAACTGCCATGTATTCCTTTGGCTGGGAATCACTTCCTACCTGTGCAGAAGCCGCTGTGGCTCCACCTGGGGTGTGTTGATGATCTTGGTCACACACTGGTGTGATGAAGTCCCTTCTTGCCATGTCCCTGTGGAACAATTGCCAAGGAGGTTTCTGCTGCTCTGAGCTCTCCATTCCCTCTGAGGTCCCTCCAGGGCTGATTTCTCAGCAAGAACATGTTCTGTGTTTTAAAGCTCATCCTTCAGAGCTGATGTTAAATTGTTCCCACCAGAGAAAAGGGTATCTGATTTTTTACCTGTGTAGCCAATTCATCCAGATTCACATTTTGCTGTAATTAAACGCATTTTATGTATCAGGTATAATTAATATTCCAGGACATCCCACAGACAGTGCTTGAAGAGCTCAGTTTTGTTAATGATTCCATGGAGGAGGCTGGTTTGGAAGCACCGACTTGCTCAGGGATTACCCCAAACCTTTCATTTGTGCTCCAATGCACCACCCAGGCTCCACCACCCACTTGTCTGGAGGAGAATTGATCATAAGCACAGACTTAACTAACAAATCAATCATTATAGCTGAGATTATACTACCAATCCTCTTTTAGTGGATTTTTATCAATTAGCACCTAAAATGTCACTTACTAATATCTTCTATACCTTTGCTGACTTGACAAAATTTGAGTAGGAGAGTCTTGTTTTAAAAAGTAGTGGAAATGCTGTAATTTTGGGGTTATCCTGTAACTCTGGGAATGATACAGGCATCTTACTTACCAACATTCCTTTCTATTCTGTACTTTCTGCCTGGTCAGTTGTACCGAGATTTCAAGGTGTCAGTTTTTCAGAAACAAAATATGTTCTTACAAAGATGAAAGTAAGAGCTTTTAATATTTTTTTTTCTTGTTCTATTTGGGTTTTTTCTCTTGTTTACCCATTGGCGTCACTGGTGGAGGAGTTTCAAAGGCTTTGCCTGAGATTTTTGTTTTATGGAGGCTAAATGAGAGTGGGAAGAAGATATTTTGTGAGAATAAGGTCTCTAAATATTTCCAAGACAAGTTCCTTTTTCACAAATACTTGCCTGTAACTTCTGGTGGTAAATTCACAGCACAGGACAGATGATTCATGGCTGGGGGATGTGTGCACACCTTGAGATAATGTTAGTTAGATAGTTTTTATGGATATGTTGAGATTATTATGATCACCCTGGTAGCACATTTGATAAATGAATGTAATTACAAATACAATAGCAATTGATGTGATCACAGTGTTTACAAAGTGAGGCTCATTTTGTGTATTGATTGGAACTTTCAGAGGGGCTGTGGGAGTGTTCACTGAGACCTTGGAGCACACAGAGCTGTGGCTCTGCAGGAAGAGCTTGGTCAGAGCCCCTGATCCCTTCACAGTGAAGACACTGGTTACTCTTTGCTCAACAACTTTTTGAGCAGAGTCAAAGGGCACGTTCTGGTGTCTTGCCTATGAAACCTCCTTTTTAGAGACTTGCATTTCCTTATTTTGCCTTCCCCCCCACCCCCCCAATAAGCAAATAACAAGAGATAGAGTCTGCCTTGCTGAAAACACCAGTCTTGTTCCTCCTTGATGTAAGAGTGAGAAGGGACTTAATTTTTTTAATTGCCTCAAACATTTCTTTTTAAAAACCAAACCGCAGAAAACCCAAACAGCCAGCTTTATTCTATACTTTAGCTTATGGTTATCAATTACAACATACAGTAGTATGGTTTGGAGAGCCCCTATTCTTTCAGCTCAGGCTGATTGCCATAATTTAGGATATCTGCCATTATGAGACGTATCAAGATATATACCAGTAAGGAATGGTGAGTGTTTTTCTGTTGGGATACACATTCCTCATATCAACTACCACATGAAAAGAAAAGCTGTAGAGAGAAGAGATCAAAGTTAGAATTGCTCAAAAGGCAGGAGATGATCCTGCAGCAGTCACAAAGGAGATATTGCACTAGATCAGAGCCCAGCTGGGAAGTGGCACCTGGGGAGACTTACCCAGAGGAATCCAGATGAGAGCTGGAGTCATCTTAAAGGAGGGAGACAAACGGGGTTTAAGAGTATTTCAGCAGTCTGGTAAGTCTGTCCTCCAAGCTCTGTGCATCCTTCTGGAGTTAGAAAGGATTCTTTGTGATGAAATACCAAGTTTTATTATTTCAAAAAATGTGCTATGCTTCTATATATTCAGTATAACAAGTTTGTGATGTATTTAGGCTCCTTTCCAGTGTTTGTGTAGCTGCTGGTGAATTTTGTCTTCCAACTTTTGCTGTTATCTGGTGACTTCATTCCTTTACTGTGCCTTCTTTGGTGTCCAGTGATCTCTAAACCAACACACATGCTTTGCACTGTGCTGGCATTTTTTAGCATGTGTTTTGGTCTCGTTGCTTCTGCTTCTCCTCCTTGTTCTTTTCTCTATGAAGCGTCCTTTGTTCTTGCACATCTCTTTAATCAGGGGTGAATCCAGTGACATCAGCAAGTAGGGACTTATAAACAGTGAGAATAAGGAGATCTTCAGTGTCTGCCTCTGTGGTAAATCACACCTTACACCACCTACAATGCTCTTCTGTTTTCATTTGCTGAAAGACAAAAACAAGTTAAAGAACCACGTGAGCATCAGTTTGTTGAGCAGTCAAGTTAAATGGGAGACAGTGGGGAACAGGGTCTTCTCCTCCAGCCAGGTTCTTCCCTTGGGAATTAGCTGATAAACACGAATGTAGGTCAGTCCTAGTTTGTGTTTAGAGCAGCCAGTAGTTACTGGGACCAGTAACTCAGAATGGCTGTGTGACATATGGAGACAGGATATATTTGTATTTTCTGATATAATGCATGAAAGAGACCACAGATTTTTCCACAGAATGGGACAACATGGTTTTGGCTGTAATTCTTTTTAACAACTTTCAGTGGTGGAATTCCAGTTCGGGTCAAGTTTTTTCCTTCCTGCTAAGTACTTTGGTTGTACTGCTCAGAAATTAGGAAGAAATCTGTTGCTTTAGAGAGAAATTCTTCCCTGGGAGGGTGGGCAGGCCCTAGCACAGGTGGGGCAGAGAAGCTGTGGCTGCCCCTGGATCCCTGGGTGTGTCCAAGGCCAGGCTGGACGGGGCTTGGAGCGACCTGGGCTGGTGGGAGGTGTCCCTGCCCATGGCAGGGGGTGGGACTGGATGGTCTTTAAGGTCCTTTTCAACCCAAACCATTCTATGATCTTGTGAGAGAGGAGCATGGTGTTGAGTGGTGTTATCTTAAAACTAAAAATTTAGAGCTATTGAATATATAAATTATTGTAAGTATCAGTAATCTCTTTCCTTCCAAATCATTGAAAACCACCCAGTGATGTACACACTGTACTCCTAAAATCAGTTCGCTTATTATGTAGCCAGGAGTAAGATGGGAATAGCACACTCAACATCACAGTGCTCTGAAACCTCTCGTGGTAAGACAGGACAGAGGAAGGGGAGGATTGTGTTTTCAGCTGAAATGAAGGGTGACATCCACCAACAACTGGCTGTAACCACTGAAGTTTTCTTCTGTGTGTTCTGGGGCAACAGCAGCTGCACTACCACGTTGTGCAGGGGCTGTGACAGGGGAAGCCTTCAGGGCTTCTGCTTCTCTCCAACTTCCCATCCCAGAGAAGGTACTTGGGAGAACACTCCACAGTCTCAGCTAAGAGTCAAATCAGAAAAGGTTTTTCTTGTGAAGGGTTGATCAGCCTCAGCTCCTCTTGGCTGAAATGTGATTTAAGAGTACTTAGCACCTTGCATTAATTGGCTCTAAATGGGCAGAAGGCATTAAAATGAAATCCTTTTAATTAAGTGACACTAAGCGCTCAGTATTCCAGCACTCGGTTGTGAATTGTTTTGGAAGCCCTTGCATGGGAAGCTGGTTGGTGTGGGTGTTCTGCCCCTGGACAGGGCTGCTGGTGGCAGGGCAGGAGCTGCTGCCCTGGGAGAGCTTGGCACTCACAGCTCGGGTGCATCTTACTCAGCCTGGGGCAGAAAAACTGGATGTGGAGGTTCTTGTTTTGCTTGTTTTCACCTTCCTCCATTTGCAGAATCCTTGGCTTTGGCTGCTTCAGGGTCTGGACAAACAGGGAAGTGTTTGTGCTAAATGCAGCTTTTCTGAATGTTTCTTTGGATTTTCTCATTGCCCTGGGTATTTTTTTCCCTTTAGAGAGGGAATAATATTTGGGAAACTTCAGCAGGCTATAAAGGAAACCCATCTAAGGAAGTGCTTGGTATGGGCGTAGTCGCTGCCAGCAGTGCTTGGGGGATGCCAAGGAGGGGTTTAAAGCAGCGACCTTAAGGTATTTTAACCAGCCCATGACCGTGAGTGGTGTCTCCAGGCTCCAGCAAAAGGGTCTCTCCCACCAGAGGTGTGTCCCTCCTTAGGCTGTTGTGCTGATGTTTGAGTGGCCGCTGCAAACACAGTGTGGTCACCAAGTTTCTGCTCGTTTACCTGTTGTACCCTTGTGTTTCTCCTGCCAAGTTTCCCCTGCTCTGTTTAACTAAGATTTATCCCCCTGATAAAGCAGTTGTACAAGTTGTGGTGCAGGAAGGAGGAAATCTTACTCCACGTAAGCTCAGCTTTGCCTTTTCATCCCATTTGGATGCAATCAGCTCCTCCAACCCGCTCCCCTCCGTGAATGTAAATCTCATTAAAGCCCTCTTGGTTCCCTGCCCACTTCTCCACCATGAATCCAATCGCTGTCATTATTTCTGCCTGTGTCACTTTTATTTTCTCTTACCTTTCCCCCTCGGTTTTATGTAAATAATGTTTGGATAATGGAGTGAAATGGTTTCCATGGTGCTGAACAAATACAGGTCACAGTGTGTGGGACTCCTCTGCACCTGAACATAAAGGTGAACACGTATATAATTTTTAATTATTGGGTTTCTTACAACTAAGAAATAAGTTTTTTGTGTCTTGTAGCATCATTTTGCTGATGAGAAAAAATTAATTCATTATGAATTCTGCCAAAAATAGTTTTGCCTTCCAAGTGGTAATTTTTTCACTGTATTCATCCATTTTCCCTTTTTAAATGACACTATCATGCATTACACCATCTGATTAAAAAATCTGCTGGAATAATATTTACACTGAACATCTGTCATTGGCAGCTGTAAATATGTTCTGTATTTATCTACAAGAAATCAAGCTCAGAGCCCCTCGCAGGCAGCAGAACTTTCACTGGAGGGTGGGAGGGTCTGAACGCCTGGGTCCCCTGGCTTTGCTTTAGATGGAGATGTCCTGGAACAGGTTAAACACCTGGAACGTGCCTGGAACACACCTGGAATGTGCTTCCAGGCACTGTTAGAACACACCTGGACCTGGAATACACCTGGAACCTCTTTCAAAGTGTATTCAAACACCCCTAGAATAAGAATATGAAATGAACCAAGAATACACCTGAAACATACCTGGAACACACCTAAAGTACACCTGGAATGTATCTGGAACACACCTGGAACATGCATCCCTAGGGTGTACCTGGAATGTAGGAAAGCACTGGAAACAGACCTAGAACATACCTAAACTGTCAGGCACAGGGTGTGACTCTTGGGGATGGTCCTGGGCAGGGCTGAGGGTTGGACATCGTGATCCTTGTGGCTCCCTTCCAGCTCAGCATGTTCCGGGACTTTGAAGTTCCAAGGACTATTTTAAAAGTATATTTTAAAAATAAAATGCTCCACAACAGTTGCTGTCATGGAGAGAAGCTGCACATGCAACGTTGGCAGGGAATTTATGCTTTGGTTCAGGATTGAGTGTTCTCCTCAGAGTAAGGCTGGGAACACCATGGGCTGCATGGAGCCTGTACTGGGGTCTGTGGCATCAGGGAGGGGCTCAGGATTGTGCTGTTGCTCTGTGCTGAGAGCTGGAGCCTGTGCTGCCACTGCCATGTAGGGAAGTGAGCCAGAAATTTCCTTGGAGTTACTGTCACGTGCTTTTTCCATGCTGGATGTGAATAACAGCCTGGATGAAGTCAACAGGGCAGGTCTGGTGCAAAGAGAAACATGTATTAATGACCTCCCGACCCATCCTGTGTGCTTTCTGTCTGCGAGTTTCATACAGCTTTCTCACGCTCTGCAAACAAGGAAAGAGGATTTCATTCATCCTCAAAGAGAGAGGATGATAAAACGGAGTTTATGAGCTTTATCTCATTGTCTGAGTTGCCATCTAAATAGGATTTACATTGTCTAACCCCACTTAGGTCCTGTCTTTCCCTGTAAACTCTGCAGAGAAGCAGAGTTGGTGGGTTTGGAGCTGCTTCCTCCACGGGACATTGTCAGTGCAGGTGTGAGTTAAAACTGCCAGGAGTGAGGGCACAGGCACAATACCTGTTCTGAGCTCACATCAGGGTGATCACCTGGTAACACAGCATCACACTGAAGAGGTGCTGACAGTAAATCCTAGAAGGAATGCTTAAAAACTTGTAAGATTTAGTTTAAACTAAGATTAAATTTTTTTGGCTGAAGTTTAACTAAAAGGTAGCAGTTGTTCTGCTGTTCACAAACTTTGTCCTTCTTCAGAAAACTTAGGCAGGGTCTTGGAGGAAAGGAAATGAAATCTGCAGCAAGTAAATACCTTGAAGAGGAGGTGAAAGTAGATTCCCTACCCTACACTGTGTGAACACTCGCAGACATGGAGTTGTGCCTCTCTTCTCTTTAACAACTGTAAAAGTGCTCAGTGTGCATTCTGAAACAGAAAGTAGAGGGAACTGGTGAGTCTGCAGATGGGCAGAGTGAGGGCTGCCCAAATTACTGTGGGGTGGGACAGGCTGCCTGCATCATGACTGGGGCACCTGAACTAAGAAAAATGTATTTCTTACAGGGGATGTATAATGCAAAGTTGCCCTCAAGTTGACTTTAATTCAAATCCTACAGATTCTGTTTCTAGAGACAGTTATTAATAACAGACCAAGTCATGTGCAATTATAAGTCCTTTGGTTACATCACTGAGGGTATCAGTGTCACTTGAAAATATCCTGCCTGTATATATAGTCTTGAATATCTTTTTTGGGATATTTTAAAGGGGCAGGGCACTGAATTAAGGTTTTGGTTCAATGCTCTGTTTAGCCAATGCTGTAGTTCATTAGTTTCAAAAAAAAAAACCCAAAAAACCCACCAAACCAAAGAGAGATGGAATTTATGTAAGTTGATAAGTCAAGCTTACCCTCATCATCGTCATTATTTAAAGGAACAACTGTGTATATTCTTATAGAATCACAAAATCATTCAAGTTAAGCCCTCCCAGCCCACGCAGCCCACCCTGTGCTTGGTCCCCACCGTGTCCCCCAGCCCAGAGCTCTGAGTGCCACGGCCAGTCCTGCCTTGGGCACCTCCAGGGCTGGGCACTCCAAACCTCCCTGGGCAGCCCCTGCCAAGGCCTCACCACCCTTTCCAGGCAGAAATTCTTCCTGATGTAACTCTTCCGCCCCTGTCACGTGCCAGCATTGTGTTCTAGAAATCCCATTTAATTATGAAGTTAAGACAGCTTCCTTCTTTCTTGCTGTGTCATGTTGTGGATTTACTAGAGCAGACTGATAACAACAGTCTTTAATAGATATTAATAAACATGATTTTCCCTGAAGTTTTGACATCAAAAAGTTTGTGAGGTGAATTATGACCCTTATTATCAGCAATATGTTACCGTCCAAATTTAGTTAGTGATGTGGCAGGAAACTGTGGAAGTAGTTTTGGTTTAGACTGAGGCTGAATCAAAGAAGCCCACCCTTCTCAGGAATTAATGGAGGCTTTCATTCTTCCTGGCAGAGCTACTTTATCATTCATATGACTAAACAGACAATCAATTTAACAGCAACGTATGGGAATGGAGGGAATGAACAAATAAGCTATGAATGATGAGAATAGAAAAATCAAGACCCCCTCCCTTATTCCCTTTTAATGGCTAATACCAACAGGGACAAGACCAGTAAAAAGAGGTTAATGAATTGCAAAGATCCTTTAGAAAGTGATTGACTGGTATTGAAGCTCAGTCAAATCAGTCATAAATATTTACTTTTATTAGCAACAGTGGGTTGCCTGTTATTTTCAATTGATTTTTAAAGCTGTCAAAAATCTACCACTGTGACTATTATCAAGTGTTTTATTTCATCAATATTTTCAAGCTGCAAAGAGCGGGACAAAACTCTTTCCTGATCTCTTTGGGAAGTGTTGCTCATGAATGATTAGGAGAAGGAAGTTAAAATAAGGGTCACTCTCCACACAGGCAGATCCCCTGTCATTCCCTGTGACATTTCGTCCCTCGTGTTTAATGTCGTGGCCACTCGGGGTTTGCTGTGCCTCGGGACCCTCAGCCAGGGTTCCCAAACCTGTTTATTTGGGAAGGAGCCTTTGTGGGTCCCCCCTTCCCCCCGAGCACAGGGAGCTGAGCTGTGGCTGTGATGGGGGAGCCCCACACTCCCAGTCACCCACGGGGAATATCACTGGGAAAAACAGGGGGACAGGAACCTTCCCGAAGCCACTGCCTAAACGGGTGGCAAATGAGAGCATTTTCAAGGTGGTGTTTGCTACGTTAAAGCCTGACCGTGTAACTCAAAGGAAAATAACAAAAGGAATTTCCCAGAGATAACAACAAAGAGTTAACATTTCCCAGGGCAGACAAGTTTCCAATTCAATTAGTTTTAATGAACCTTCTGCTCACTGGTTACTGAACTAGAAAGAACAGCAATAAATGCCCAGAGGAAAGAGAGAGAGGATATTAAAGGAGGGTTAGTGTATAGTATATAAATTTCCAAGTTGACTAAAAGAGTAGCCTTGATATAGTTTTAGGAACCAAACCTGCAATATCGTATCTGCTTTCCCTTTCCTGCTGTCACACACCCTGGATAAGCCATCCTCTGCCTTGATCCTGTCCAACTATTGACCCTCTATTGTCTCTGGAAATGCTGAAAAAAATGACAAATCGTATTTTCAGTAGTTTTTTTAAATCAACTGAACAGCTTTTTTTTTTTTTTTTGCTAAAAGAAGAAGGAGTTGCAATATTAGTATTTCATGAGTCAAGTGCAGAGAAAACAGGAGTTAATAAGAAAATGAAAAAGCAAATATAAATTCTGTAGTGGGAACTCTATATTTAATGTATTTTAATATAAAATGCACAGTAATTTTTTAAAACAGGGAAGCTCTGAGGCTACTATTCAGCCTATTATTAACAGCATTTCCATGCATGTTTGCTTTAAGTTTAAATATTCATTTTATATGAATTTTGGTCACTGAAATCCTGCTGTGTGGAATTTCCCCCTTGTATTTCCAGAGCCCAACAGAATGTGTCAGACTCCGGTTAACACACAACCACCCCGTTGCATGTGTTTGCACATCCGTGCTGACTCAATATTTGACAGAAATAATAGATTTTAATAAGTGCTGCTATTGCATTATTGTTTCAAATAGCATCTTCTGTTATATGAGGGGTTTTTTTCTCCCAGTCACTGAATTTCCTTGGCATTAGTGACATGTGCTTAAAATAGTTCATAACCTGCTTTCTTCTCTTGGCAATGGTAGAAACCAGACAATATTTATGGCATTCTAAGCATAAGCTTATCATTCATTTGTAATCTAATATGAATTTATACAGAACAGAAATCTGGGTTTCCCTTTTTGTATTGGTAGAAGTTGACAGCAAAATTCTACTTGCTGTATTTTAATGATGATATTTATTTCTTTAGTCCCAGTGCTGGTCAAGCAAGCAGCTTTTCCATTTTATATGGTCCTATTTAGCTGTGCACTCCATGCAAACCAAGCCTGTGTCCTTTAAACTCCTGTAGCTTTGCTCCAGTCCCTGTTACAGCACAGGCAGAAGATGGGAATGAAAACCATTTTCATTGCTACCTTTAAATACTAAAAATATGTATTCTAAAATGAAACTTTGCCAATGTCAAGGCTTAGAAACTAAATCTCACCTCCTTTTTGTTACTGCTCAGTTTGCAATATCAGTACCAGAAGAACCAGGGGGGTCTAGGCTTTATTTCTATTTAAATTTAATTTTGTATACAGTAGGTTGGCCGAGGTTCTTTTCTTTAATCCAGTAACTAACCACAGATAGAGAATTTTTTTTTTCTTTGTTAAAGTACTAAAATAAACAGGTTGTATTTCCCACATAGACTAGTTTTATTTTCCAAAGTGCATCACAGAACAGCCTTTTCCACTGCTGGCAAACCAGACTTTTTGCAGTACAAGGCACCAACCTCTTTTTTTAATTGTTTTATTCTCCAGTGTTTGTAACAGGATAGAAAATTATTACAGTGATTTTATAGGCTGTTTGCAAATGAAAAAATGAACAGCTGAGACAAAGTTCTCCGGGAATACAAATATTCCTGTTCAGGGAAAACATTTTGGGCCAGGGATGGGAGCTGAGGGGCAGGGATGGATACTGAGGGGCAGGGATGGGTCCTGAAGGGCCAGAGATGGGAGCTGAGTGGCAGGGATGGATACTGAGGGGCAGGGATGGGTCCTGAAGGGCCAGAGATGGGAGCTGAGTGGCAGGGATGGATACTGAGGGGCAGGAACGGGCACTGAGGAGTGGAACAGCTCCAGTTCTGGGTGTCTGGACTGAGCCAACCCCTCCACTGGGGTCCAAGCCCCTTCCCAGTGCAGGGAACCGGGCAGTGTGTGGGCAGGACTCATCTTCCAACACGGAAACCAGGAATATAAGGACATACCTAAATTCAGCCAGTGGGTCTTTAATTGATGCCCTATAGATTTGCTTGTGATCCACCGAGTTTTGTCTTTGTGTGCACTGGGAATATTTGTTCTTCAAAGTGAGTCACTGGTGACTCCCATACTCATTTTTAACAGCAGGACCCACCCTGCTGGTGCACCACGACTTCCAGAGCGGGTACTGAGCGTGAAGTAGCCTGGCAACTTCCTCCTCAGTTCCCTAAATCCCAGTAAATCACGGTGGGGAATTCTGGGAAAGCGAACAAGAACAATGGAGAAGATAAAATAACCCTGCCTTCCAGTTTCTGAAATAGCAACTAAAACTCTAGAACTTGCCTCTAAGATATTACAAGAACTTTGCCAAGTAGCACATGAGAAAATAGAGCCTACAGCCATATAGTAAGCAAAAAAATTCTGTTTGAGTATTGACATGACAGTTTTTGAAAGTTCAAGCAGAAAACCAATTATAATGAGCACTGAAAAGCCCGAAGCCCTGCTGTTCAATAAATAAAAAAGTACAACAAACTATTTTCCAAAAAGGTTCTAGAGAGTTTCTTCTTGTCCCACTACTTACAATATGATTACATAAATAGTCTCTATTTGCTGTTGAATTGCCAGGCAGCTGTATTAAAGTACAAATCAAATCAAGTCAGGATTAGAAAGTAAAAGAGCATGGTTTAAAGTAATCTATCCCCCAGGAACTGTGCTCAGATTCATCAAACAGAGCTTAAAGTACAGTATATCTTATACCCTTGTGTTTCCATGCTGCACTGCTGCACAACCAGTTATTATTTTTGATATCCAGAGAATGTTGCTCGTAGCTTTAGGAGGCTCACTTGCTTATTTAAAGTACCAGAAACCTTCTCTGTCACTTATTATTATTTCTCTTGGTTAAGATTCATGAGAAGGACGTAAGTGTGGAAGACACGAAGCTGCTTTATTGATCAGCTCGTATTTGCCTGCCCTGAATTACTCTAAATATGCGCTGCGGATAAAGGAGTGATATGTTTTCCTCCCGGTTCCTGGTGATCTGCAGGTGCAATATTTTTAAAAGCTTCAGCCCTGTGCGTGGTTCTGCCTCATCAGCAGTGTTCCCCTCCTGGGCTCTGGGAACCAGGTCAGCGGTCTTTAGGTGAGCAAAAACAGAACACCTGGTTACTGTGTAAAACAGATTTCTGATGGTTTAGAAGCATAATGGGCCTCAAAATGAGTTTAAATAACATGATAATAATGACTTTATAAAGCTTTTCTGTGTTCCTATTTTGAGACCACGGAAGTGTAAAATACCCTTTGTGTAGACCCTCTGTGTGGGAGGGGATCCCAGTTTGCCAGAGGAAGGGCAGAGCCTTGCCTGGTTTTGTATCATTATTGCACAGCTCTGGGACTAGTACAGAGCAGATCCAAACTCACATCGCTCCTGAATACCAAGAGGCAACACGCAGAAATGAACATTTGCAAGGCTGACTCTGAATACAAGAATAGTGTGGTTGGAAACTCAGCAGCTGGTTGGTAACAGATACTTTCATAATCCCCTTCTGAGTTCAAAACAGGTGTTCATAAGCACCGGTTGCCTCTTCAGTAGCAGCTCTTTGAGCTTCCAATGTGGATCCTGGGGCAGGGCTGGCTCTGGAGTGGGATGGAACTGCAGTGTGTGCTGTGCCTGATGCTGATCAGCAAAGAGGAGGAGCTGGGAAACTGGAGATCTGATGACACCTGACAATGATTTCCTGCATGAGCTGCCGTGTCAGAACAACTGTCTTTGTGAGTGCCTCCCCCACCACAGAACGGGGATGGTGACAGTGTCCCAACACTGGGCAGGGCCAGGGGATTGATGGCATGGGGAATGGCTGTTCAGTTCTTGGAACACGGGGTGGTTGGTAGCATGGTGATGTATGTGTGCTCTTCCTTGTCTGTAAGACAGAGTAAATGCAGTCACCAAACAATGATAAACCCCCAAACATTTCCACAATTTAAGAAATAGAAGCAGAGGTGCGATGCTCTTTGGGGGCATGAGGGAAGTTCAGTGCTCCCCATGTGTGTCCCAAAGATCTGCCTCTTCCCAGGCAGCTGCTCTATTGGTCCATCATCCCAGACCTCCAGCTCTGCAGTGATGTTCTAAGGAAATTGCCCCAAGTGGAACCAGGGGAGCTTTAGATTGGACATTAGGAAATATCTCTCCCTGGAAAAAGTGTCAACCTTTGGAAGGGGCTGCCCAGGGAAGTGGTGGAGTCACCAGCCCCAGCAGTGTTCAAACAATGTGTGGATGTGGCACTTAACATGGTTAGTGGTGAACATGGTGATAGTGCTGAGTTGATGGGTGGACCTGGTGATCTTAAAGGTCCTTTCCAACTTCCAGAATTTCATGATTCCATGATTGTTGTCATTCTTTTGAGGAAGATCATCCTAAATTAAGCACAGCGTAGTGCTGGGATAGTAGGGAGTGGATTCATCAAGAAGGTTAAAATAGAGCAATTGAAAGTGAAATTTATTGGCAATTTTTGGGCTGTTGTGCCCTGGGCTGGGGACAAGGACCAAGGGCTGAGAGCAAGCACTTGTTGCAGCACTTCCCCAGGCATTTCATATCAGAAGTGACTCCCTTCTGTTGTTCATGGTTATTTCTTTGGGTTCCCAGTGAGGGAATGGGGCCCTTCTCCTCCTTTTGCCTCCCCCATGATCTCCACAAATGGCATGTCTTTATCCCTGTCCCTTCATGATCTGGCAGTGGACAGTGCAGCCTCTGTGTGGTTATATAAATGTTAGTGCTTTAGATACGAGACCCTTCCTTCTCCCCCATTCCCTCTCCTCTGCTGAAATTGGTCTGAACAATTTTTGGGGAATCTTTTAATGAAGTATTGATTTTTATCAAGCACATCAAACTAAAGGTAAATGTACCATCGTGTCATGTTTAAGAAAAACAATACAAAAAACCCCAAGCCCCAGTATATTACAGATAAACTAAGATAAATGACTTAAGTGCTCAGTTTGTGGAGTAAATTGAAACCATACATCACAGGCTTTCATTATTTTATATTATAAATACTGTAAAGAGTAGGAAAGATGATTGAACAGTAATACAAAATTAGTACTAATTGTCATGACTCCCTTGATGAGGAAATGTGCTTTTAATACAAATAATGCAGAGTAATCATTATAACAAAAGTTAATTTTTTATCGCTGGTGATTGCAGGGTGATAATCAGAAGACTCTGACATCCATTAAATTGCCCTTCCCCGATCCTGCATGAAGAAATGAAGGGATCTGTGTTAATTTTAAAGCTCCCTTTGATTGGGTGAACCTGTCTCCGTGTTGCGTGACACTCCTGCCACAGGTCATTGCCTGGTGCAGTGTACCATGAAACAAACAAATAGAAAAAGGCACCTTCTGGCACTTTAAGTTTCCCTGCCATCTGACTGCAACCCTGGTGGGTTGAAATGATGAAAAGCACAGCCTTGGAAAAATCTTCCTATGGTTAGATTGGGAAAAATGAGTATGATTATCACATGTGCTGGGAAGGGCAGGATAGACAGCTGAAGTCATCTCAAAACTCCAGAGAGAGGAAGCAGACAAGAGGTCACAATTATATTCTGGTATCACACTCCCTTTCACGGAGATCTGATCTATTCGGTTTGTTCTTCGACGGTGCTTAGGGAAGTTCTAATTAAGGGAAGAAAGAATTTTGACACATGTGAAGCAGAGATCAATATTTAGCACTATAATCAGCAATTCCTGATGGTTTGACAATGTCACTATACACACTGTAACTATCCATTATTCCCCGAGAAGGGAGCCAGGCGGAGGCTAACAGGCTTACTGCAGGCTATCATGAATCACGGCAAGCAGTGCCTCATTCACTTCTATTTGTCTTCCTTTTCATCTTCATTCATCCTTATAAAGCAGCCTGGGCTGCCACCAGCCTGGAAAGCCACCCTGTCTCTGGGATGGAGCGTGGCCGCCGGGACAGGGCGCGGGGGGATCCCGGCAGGTGGGAGGGGGTCTTGCCAACCGAGTGCGTGTCGTGCCCTGTAATGGTGACAGCTGGTGAACAGCGAGGGTTTGAACAATTGATGGTGCAACAGAAACCAGTAAGATGTGCATTATACTCGACCAGGCCCCTGACTTGGCTCCTCTAACAAGAAATGGAGAGATCAGGCAAGTTATTTTTAGGGTATGATCCTGTACCTGCTTAAATTGATGGCATCCAGCTCTAATGGTGCAGCAGCAAAAGAAAAATGGGGCAGGAGAACAAGCTGAATCTCCAGTTTTCCCTACTTGTTCTTCGAAGACCATCAATCATCCTGTTTACTGCCTGAACTCTGAGCGGAGCTGGTGGAGCATTAGAGAGAAGGATGACACACAAACGAAGCCCCCATTTGTTTTTGTTTGTTCTCTCGTGATCATGGTTTTAATTGTTCAAAGGTGGAGTTCTGTGATCACAGATCTCAACGTTTTACCCGATTTCTCCCCGAATTCTGCACTGCTCCAGGGATCATTAACTGTTTCACTTTAAAAATTGAATCCCTCCAGTTTGGGAGCAGAAATAAACTGGTGACTGCTTGTGTCTGAACCCACCATGAGCACTGTACCTTCAAGGCAAAATAATTTGGAAGAAATTCTGAGCTGAAAATTATCTGAGCTGCTCAAGTTCCCTCATGGATTATGAAGACATTTGCAGATGCCCCACTCAGTTTATGAATCTTTCATAAACAATGACAAATTTGCCACTAGAACGTGCCGTCAGCCCCTCTTTGGGTCTAGTGCTGATCATAATCAAATGAAAATGTAATTTGTTTGGGTAGGAACATGTGAGTGATGCGGTGCTTTGGATGACAGTGCCTGGTATGACAAGCTGACATTCCAACCTAATTTAAGATGAAATTCATATTGTTAAAATAATGAAAATTAAAACGTGGAATTTGGGATGCCTTCACATGGATGCTTGGAAACATCTCCAGTTGCAAGGCACTGTAAAGGGGGTACAATTTTGCTGCATTTTCAAACATTTTGGTATTTCCTATGGAACAGCATGTCCTTAACAGTTTTAACATTGCTCCTTATTCTTTTTGAATAAGAAATAAGGATTTCATATTCAAATAGCTCAATAACTGTATTTTGATTTCCATCCTGAGTTTTTAACAATCTGAAAAGTGATTTTGGTATTTATCTGTTTGTTCTTCCTTCTCCAGCACTGTTTTGGCAGAGCAGCTGATCCGCGTGGCTCGAGCTTAGAGAAATGACGACTTTGGAAAATGTGATAGAACAATTTGAGGCCATTTAATATAAAGAACGTTATTTCCTACATTTTTCCTGCCAGAGTGCTCTGTATTACCGTGGGTGGGAGAGAGACACGCAGTGTCCTGTGGTTCCAGTTGCCATCTGGTCCCATTGCTCCCTTCCTGCAGCTGAAGGGTCAGGTTGTGGTGGGTGCTGAGCTCATCCAGACCACCCCACACTGCCTGTGGGTCCAGCAGCATCCAGAGGTGCCCAGCAACATCCAGAGGTGCCCAGCACCCCCCCCGGACAGGGATCCAAGTGAGATGCTGACACAGGCTCTCATCCTGCCTATCCCAAGTAGCACTAATTAAGGGCTGTCCAACTGTGCTTTCTGTTGAGCCGTTTGCTCTAGTGGGTGACAGGGAACAGCCTGGGATCTGTCTGCAGANTTTTGTTGTTATAAATATGTAATCTCAGATTAAGCACCGCAGTGTGCTATGTTTTTGCTTTCATTATATATTTATTAGCGCTCCAGTGGTTGCTCTAAGTGATAATTATAGAGGAGCATAAATTAATAAGGAACTTGGGGAATGATCTTCCCTTTGTTAGAAAGGTTATCAATAAATCTTCCTCTTTTTTTTTTTATTTAATAGAATGATGGTCAGCATTACTGGTCTTCACGTTTTCACCTGGGGGGGACACACCAAGCCTGGGCAGGGGGAGGAGGACTCAGTGGGTGCCTGGGCTGCTCCATGTAGGGCTTGGGAAATAGGACTCACTGAGCAGTTTGGCTTGGGGATTAATTCAGCCCAAAGTTTGTTTTGTTATTTAGAGGCCCTTCCCCAAAATGATCCCCAAGAAGGGCTTGTCCAGAAACCACACTGCTGCTTGTGGTGCTCCCTAGAAAGGAGCGCTCCCAAGGGACTCCCAGGAGCCCAGAGAGGAGCCCCGAGTGGCTCCCGGTGCCCGGCCAGGGTCACCCCTGTCCCTGTTGTCACCCTGCGAGGTGACACCACAGCAGGGAGGTGTGACCAGCCCCAGGGCTGTTTGTGGGGAGCCCCCAGCAGTGACACCTCCCTGGTGCAGCTGTGCCTCATAAATACTGTGTGTCCCCCACACCGCTGTCCTTTCACAGTGCCCTCATTTAATTGTAAACCAAAGATCAAAGGTCTTTAACTCTTTAACCAAATTCCAATGTCTGCCAAATTCAATAGCTGTCATTCCCTCAGAAAAAGACAGTGTAATATGTGCGTTCTGATCCAATTTTATAGAAAAAGACAGAATTTACATACTGTTTATTTAGTTAAGTCTCTAAAATCAATACCTTTGTCTGTAGCTCTTTTATTTAAAATACATCATGACATTGCAAACTGCTGTATAAATGAATTTTTCCAAACCACACATGTTGTTAATGTTTTTCTATTGCACATTTTTTTTAAAGTTTGAATCGTAGCATTTAATAGATCAACTT
The DNA here is from genome assembly GCA_013400415.1 of Scytalopus superciliaris. Lineage (NCBI taxonomy): Eukaryota > Metazoa > Chordata > Aves > Passeriformes > Rhinocryptidae > Scytalopus > Scytalopus superciliaris. Next base: position 22,964 of record VXBX01009219.1, read on the forward strand.
AAATGCATTTTAATATTGGATTACTAAAGAATGTTAAGTTTTACATTTCTAAAATTATAAATATTATTTCAAAAGGTCAGTCATTTGCCCAAGACTTATCTGTCCAATGAAGAACATATTTCAAACCATCCAGACACAGAAACTGATCATGTTAAATACTGAGAAAAAAATGAAATCGCTTCATATTATTTTTTTTTCAGTAGTGGAGGGAGAGGAAAGAGCAGCCTTGGAGAACCAGCTTGATGAATATTTCTGTGGGCTGCCAGCAGAGCTGAAGAAAAAGAGAACGGTCTTTTTGGGGGAAAGACCTGCAATTCATGGTCTACATTTTCATGTGGGTTAAAGTGCATTTTGGAGTCTGTAAGCAGGTGCAGAAAGAATTATTTTAAAGAAAAATTCTTTTAATAAAATCTGTTTAAGAGAACTTATCAAATAAAAATGTATTTAATGAAATTATCGCTGTTGCTTTGGCCTGAGCTGTCTCGTGGCAATGCTGCTCCCAGGGTCCAGCTCAGCTTTGCTTTAGGTTGCTTTGTTCTCTGTACTGCATGTTATTTAGGAAGCTTGTTTTTGTGTAAGCCAGGTGAGCACCAGTGTTTTCTTGTGCAGATTTAGGTGAAAATGGTCCTTCTCTTTAGCTTTTTGTCAGTTGTGTGTGGATTTTGGTGCACGAAGATGTCACATGAGCTATGCCACATAAAATCTTTGGGGTGCAGGACATGGCGTATGAATTTTTTGAGCCAGGTTTGATTGAACTTGGCTAATTTTAGGTGTATTCAGAGAGACAACGGGTCTCTCTTGGTATTCCAACACAGAGGCAAGAGTGGAAGGTGAGCTAAGTCTGACTGTGGATATCACAACATGTGCAGGGTGGCAGGCTTTTTAAACTTACATGAGGTTACTTCTGGGCATGCTGAGTAGTGAATTTTGGAAGGAATAAAAGAATCCATTCCCTGATGCTCAGTTGTGTGTAGGATGTAATGCCAGCCCTCAGAGTGAGGTGATCTGGGAGGGGCAAGATTATGGAAGTGTCCAAGGGCAGGTTGGATGAGGCTTGGAGCACCCTGGGCTGGTGGGAGGTGTCCCTGCCCATGGCAGGGGGTGGCACTGGGTGGGCTTTGGGGTCCCTTCCAACCCAAACCATTCTGGGATTCTGTGACTATCCTTCCTCTTAAACTTGAGCTCTTGTGGGAGTTTCAAGAAAAGATCCAGGAATTTAAAGATCAAATGTGGGTGCTGTGGAATTCTGTGGATGGCCTGCAAGAAAGTGTAAAATCATTCCTGCAAAAGTCTGCAGGTCATACCAAGGGTTAGTAAATACTGAATTTGGAAGGTATGTGAAACAAAGAAACTTGGTAATTTTCACTTACTAACATGTATCTAGGCTACATATCTGGAAATAAAAAGAAGTTTAAGGACTGAGGGCATGGAGGGAGGAATTTGTCACTCTGAGAAAGGCTTGGTAATCACAGTGAGGTGCTGCAGAACCATGTCCCCTGGTGACAAGATGAGATGGATGTTTATGAAAGATCAAAGGAGTAAAAATAACAAACCATGATTTTTAGCTCCCATGATTTATATGGAAAGACCAGAAAAGTTCACCTGCCCACCTGAGCAAGGACGTGGCTCAGGAATTACTACCAAAACCCAGAAGGCCTTATGACAGTCAAACTTTCTTAGAATTAAAAGCCTTTTAAAAGAGGTTATTCGGTAGATGGACATCACTGCCTTGTCTGGGATCTCCTCTGGAAATCTCGTATTCTGAATGTGGGATTGTGTCATCTTCTGGATGTGGAAGTTTTGGGCTGTTCATAGTGACAGAAAATAGAATCAGGCCTCAAATGCCACTTTTTTAGTTTCAGTATTTGAACCCCCACCCTGATTTTCTTATAAAGTGAATTTATTCTTTTGTGATTGCTCATTTAAAAATGCAAACAAAACCTTTTTATTGATTTGTGTGTATTGGCAGAATTACTGTAATTGCATCAAATGGCATAATTGGTGTAAATAGGTATAATGATGTCATTAGCATGTGTGATTGTGACATTTAACAGTGTAATTAAAATGTATAATGACATGGTAAAAGTCCTTATTAAAGTGTGCAAGAAAAGCTCTGCAGGTGGACAGAGCAGGATTTAAAAAATTCAATATTGCTGTCACTCTTTCATGTTCTTTTCAAAGCAGTGAAAGCCATTAGGTCACATCAAAACTGATTTTTAAACCCAAAGGTCTGTTCCTGGGAAGCCTTTCTCCACTGGGTAGGTTCTAGTGGCACCTCTGTGACTTCAGGGGACCTGTTCTCAGTGGGAAAGTCTGCCCACCCAACTTGGGCACCTTTGAGTTCAGCCGTTCTGTGGACCATTTCTCATCAGGTTTCTTGTCTTTATGAGCAAAGAGGGTTCTTGGGCATAACTCAGGTTGGAAGGGACCCCATCGACACTAACACAGTTCTGACAGATCCATGAGAGGAAACGAGCTCTGAGGGACAGCTGGGATATTTATTTTCATTGGATCACAGAATCATTAGGGTTGGAAAAGACCTTTAACATCATCAAATCCAACTGAGCTCATCAAGTCCAACCAGAATCCAGCCAAGACTTGATGTTCAACTTAATTTTTTCTGATCAAATAGGTTGCTGAAAATACTGTTCTGACATATCTGCAATAATGTCCTATGTCAGGCAGGGTCTGTGCAGTTGCTTTGACTGAAAAAGGAGACATTTTGGAAAAAGAAGACAAGGCAAAATTTTTAAATTTGACATTATCTTTCATTTTCTTTCAGAGTTTTCCAAATAGAAAAATTACCTTTTTTTTTCCTCATTTAACACTGATCAAAATAAATTGAGAAAAATAAAAGAACTAAGTAATAGAATCCCAGAATCCCAGAATGGTTTGGGTTGGAATGGACCTTGATAGAGACAATGGCAAAGGTGGGATCCTTGGAATTTCGTAACATAACATTGTATTCATTTGTGATGAGTCCAAATTTTGCTTTGAAATCTGTCTCGTGTCCAAAATCTGGTCACTCTGGTTATGAGGGGCTGAAACCGTTGCTTTGTTCTTGTGCCCCCTCGTGCTGAGGAGAAGAGTTGATTGAACCCTGGGAGTATTGGAGTGTTTGCTGTTCATAAATTATGAGACAAAGTCCAACCACAATGCGAATTACAGTCTCACTAATTCAATAATGTAAAATGTTTTTTCTCACCTAATGCGTTAATAACAGCCTGTGTTGACACCACACAGATAATTTCATTCTGAGGAACTCATGGGAAACTCAGATGGTTCTCTGGGAGCAGGTATTGTCATCCCACATGAGGGCAACCAAGATGGAACAAGTTCTGGTCAGAAATAGATATTTTTCAGATAAAAATTACTGGTTTCTCAGACTGTTGTTCTTTGTCTGTGGCAGCTCCAGTAAGAACAACAGCATGAGTAAATATTACTACCCCAGCAGAGGAAGTTTGAATGGGTGCTGAGTTATTTATAGATGATTAAAGAGCAGAGACAAGAAACTTCATTCAAGCATTTGTCCTCCTATTCGAGAGCCCACTTTGTTTCACTAAACTGCTGCTGGGAGTGGGTTGTCCCTCTGTGCAGATGCCCTGCTGGTTTGAGGTGTACGGGTGTGTTTGGGTGGGAGCTGCTGGACCCACCCCAACAGCTTTACCACCTTCAGGTGAATGGGAGGCACCAGCTGCTGGATGGTGAGGCTGGCTCTCCGTAGAATCATGGAGCCTCAGACTGGTTTGGGTTGGAAGAGACTTAAAGCCCATCTTGTTCCAACCAACCTTCCACTAGACCAGGTTGCTCCAAGCCCTGGCCTGGCCTTGAACACTTCCAGGAATGGGGCTTGTCTGGGCAACCTGTTTCCTTGGTCGTGCACACCACCTGTGGAACAGTTCCTGGTGAACTGTGTTTGTTATTTCAGTGCTTATACTAAAGAAAACCCTGATAGGAACCTGCAGCCAGCTGCAAACTCTGTGGGATGAAGGAGCACGGTGCCTGCCCAAGCCCAGCGTGCGGAGCAGCTTTGCTGAGCTGCCGCCTCACACGGGGCTTCAAACACACCATATTAACTCACTGCCAAGCAAAATGAGTCTGACAGCAGAGAAGGCTCAGTCCAGAGTCGCTCCCCTGACACTGGGGAGAGCAAACTGTTTGTGAGGGCCCCTCTCAGCCCTGACTCCCCCGCCACGACACCCGCCCGCTCTGTCAAGATGCTCTTTAATCCTGCCCCTCAGTCAACACCTGACACAACTTCGGAGGCCTCGTCACTCACAGGGCGGTCAGTCATGCTTTGATAAGGTGTCTGTCATCGTGCTAAAACAGTCATGTGGTGACACACTCTATGGGCACAGACGTGTTTTAGAGAGGAACAAAAAGGATTGGCCTTTAAAGCGAGGCGAGAGTAGCATTTCCTTGCAGCGTGAAGACATATAATTTGAAATAATAGTGTGTCAATAGTGCTTACAGGGAACTGTGGTGGAACAGGAGTTTCAAACAGCCTTAAGCCAGGCAGGAGGACTGAAGAGCTCTGTCCAAAGGGCCCCTCGTGCAAGCACGGCTCCCAAAGGGGGGTGTCACAGCAGTTCCTCCTGTGAGCGCTCAGCACTGGGTTGAATCCCAGTTGCATTGCCTGTGCCTGGTAATGTCCCGTAATTTCAGACGGAATGGTTATCTCAGGTGTCAAAACTCACATTTGGGATTTTCTGCACATATCCAGCCCTGAACTTACACAGTGCTGTGTGTCTGCATATGGATTATAGATGTAATCTTAAGTGACTCCACTCGTTAAACCACAGATTATCCACTTCTGTCCCAAACAAACTGTCCAAACTAAAGGAGGTCACTGTTAATACAGCAAATAATTAAAAGTGCAGAATGCTGTAAAGGGGTTTGTGACCACTGGACATCACACTGTAATTGCTCATTTCACTAATTTAACAAATCCCCAAACATCTGTAGAGTTTTATTTATTTAGATTTGGATTCTATATTATTTAAAGATGTTTTATTAATGTGATTTTAAACTGATTAATTTAAACCTCTACAAGGAGGGGATCCAGGTCTCCTTGTCATTTACTCTTTTTTTCTTTTCCTGGTTCTCTATTCTGTTTGTGGGAAGCTCATATTTCAGCTCAAAGAGGAGACTTTTATTGCTCTAATTATTGTTTTCTAAATTACAGAGTTGCTCATAGTTGTTTAAATGGTGACTAAATAGTTCTTGTACCACATCCAAGTTAAAATAGTTGGTAATACTCTACGTAAAAGGGATAATTTCAGTTGGATTTAAGGGTGTATCAAGGCAGTTAATTTAGGAGTTTGCTTAATTTTCTAACTGCTTCTGTTTCCTTAATACATTTCTGCTATAATGTGCTCTAAACATATTAAAATGCGTTATCAGTCGCTTAGCAAACCTCCCTAAAGATGTTTGTATTCATGAGGCAAGTGTAAGCAGAAGAAACACAGCTTTATTTCACTTACTCCGCTGCTTTGTTCATTAAGCTAATTACTGTATTCTACATCCCTCTTTTTCATCTCACTTGTTTCTGGAGCTTGATCCTTTCCCAACCCTGAATCGACTGTTACTGAACAGTTGAAGCTGAACAGGAAGGAATTGCAGGTGTCAACTCACAGTTTACAAATATGACATCTCCTCTGGCATAGCTGGAAATATGAAATATTGATTTATGTGCAGTAAAAGGTCTTATAAAAATGATCACATACACATGAGAGATTAATGCGCTGGAGATCAATAGAAATTTCATTCTTGACGCTCGACTGTCACCTATGGTGAAATGCTAAAATACAGAAATCAATATTATCTATGAAATGTCAAATTTATTATAATTATGAGGATGAAAGCTGGCCAAGTGGCTCCCAGGAGAGAAGGAAGGATAGGTTACTGTGCTGAAGCATCCTTCATGTCCCTTGTTCACTTGCTGCCAATTTGAGAGCAATATTGGTGCAGGGGGTTTTCAGGCATTATGTATCACCGTGCAGGAACAAATTCCTCCTGGAATATTTAACTCTTGGATCTGACAATAACACAGGCATCTCTGCAGTCAAACAGTTCGTGGGTTTGGGGGGAACGCAGTGCCTGGGGGGGTGTCCATGTGCCAGAGGCAGAGACATTTCTCAGCGTGGGCCGTGGCTGAGCCCAGCCTGCCGAAGGAGCTGAGCCCAGGGGGCTGCCCCGTGCTGGGATGGTCCCCCTGAAATTTAGTGTGTGGGCTCTTCTGTCCTCCACCGGGGTGTGCTGGGAGGGAATTTTTCTGATACCAGGATTTGCATTGTCTATAGTCTTAGACATCAGCTTGGCTCTGAAAATATTGCCCACATGGGGATTTGCTTAAGGGATTTGAATGAGTTTGTGGCAGCTGACCCACCTTGGGTGTTGGGTTTGCAGTCTCCCAAAAACTAACCCAAGGCTAAACTGTTATGAGCTCTCAAGAAAAGAGTAAGAGATCACAGGTTGTTCACAGTTTTTGTCTTGTTTTAGAGCTCTGATTTAAGTGGAAATATGCAATCAATAAAATACGCAATTAGTAAAACCCTTTTGTACATGAGGGCTCTACATCAGCCAGGGATCCCTTTTGATATTGGGGAATGCTGTTAAATACCTGGTGCCCTGGCAAAGCTCCTGAGTTTGACCTCTTGCAAGTGAATTGTGCCTTTTTTGATAGCACTTATGTTGCCTTTTATTTCTGTTGCATAAGGTATTTGATTTCAGTTATCCAGTGCAGAAAAATTCCCTTTGCATTCCTTTTCTGCCATGTATCTCTTTGGTTCTGCTTTTACACCTGCCCAGCCAAAATATCCTCCTGAAGTGTCTGTATTTCCCACTAGAGTTTTGTGTTCCATGAAAAGTCCTTCTGCCTCTCAAGCACCACAGGCACCATCTCTAATCTTTTTTGAAAAGCTGCTCTGTATAATTTTACCTTCATTTTCAGGGCCTTTGCTTTACTTTTCTTCTTTCAGCACTGTCCTCTAGACAGGAAAGTGAGAATACACTCAGTCATGCAACAGGACCTTGGCTGCTGATGCCTTTGTCTTTGAAAGGAAAAGTATCTTTTAGCTTACCAATATTTCCTTGTCCTAATCTGCTACACACAGTCCTGATTTTGTCTGCCTGGCTTATGGCTTATTTTGGGAAGCAAACGGGTATTGTCATAGATCAGTAAAAGAATATACCTGCTGCTGCAGAAGTAGTGGTAAATTTGGGTTACAGCAAGACCTGAATTTCCTGTACTCTTTGAATGGGCAAATAGCCTTTGAAATGTTGGTTTGTTATTATTTTTTTTAATAATCAGAGAAACAACACTGGTCCACATACCAATGCCGAAGGACACTGGCCTGCAAGTGACACCTGTAGTGGTGCAGGCAGAGCTCTTTCCAAGTTAATGTGTCCTGGAAAGCCAAGCCCTGCTTTTCTATTACTTTTACATGCTGCAAATTAATTGCCAAAAGAATATTGCCTGGTCATCCTGAGAAACTGGGTTAGAGCTGGACAAAGCAATTAATACCTTGGTTTGTGTTGCTTTAAAAAGAGTGATCATTCATTAAGAACAAGGTGGATCCCAGTTTTTTTGCCAGGGCAGCACAGTTTGGGACCGGTGTTGGTACAAAGGTTTTAAACTGACATTGAAATGTTTTTACCCCATTTTACAGGGGATAAAATTGGTGCACAAGGAGGTTTGTGTTCCTTTTTTCAAACATATTCTGAGTTTAGATGTCTGACTTATTAAGTAACAGAATTATTAAGGTTGGGAGAGACCTCCAAGGCCATCAGGTCCAACCTTTGACCAAAGCCCCAAGCCCACCAAACCACACTGCCATGCACCATGTCCACTCATTTTTCAAACACTCCCACGGATGGTGACTCCAGCAGTGCCCTGGGCAGCCTGCACCAGTGCTTAACCACTTCTTCAGGGATGAAATTTTCCCTAATATCCAAGTTGGCCATTTCCTTTGGTCCCATCTCTTGTTACTGGGGAGAAGAGCAACCCCCATCTGCCTCCAGCCTCCTGCCAGAGTTGTAGAGAGGTTCTTCAGGCAGTCTGAGACCAGCTTTCAGGGATATTGTTTCCTAGGAAAGTAATGAAAAACATGAGCCCAGATCAAGTTTTGGGCTTTTATTACAGATGGACATGCCAGGGGAGCAGAACACTCTGCTCCTGGGGGCCCTGCTGAATGCAAGGCGTGTCTGGAGGGAGAGAGAAAGGGCATGGTGGAGCACCAAGAGAAAACCCAGATCTCCCACACTGTGTCTTAGCACCACGAGACTCCACACTCTTCACTTGGAGTCCTTCTGGGTAGGGATGGTGCAAATAACACAGAGACTGCTCCTCCAAGGGTGTCTGTGCAACGACACGCCCGCTGGTTCTCCCACGAGGAGGTTCAGCTGCTGCTGTTGACAACTGAATGGACTAAGCAGATCATTCGGTGAGAAAAGAATTCTTTACCACCTTTAATTGTGAAATAATTTCTTATTCATACACATTCATTTCATAACACTTCCCTTTTTCAGGACCTTTGCATTTTAATGCATTTCGAGTTAAGCAAACACATAGATGGAGTTTATTTCTGCTCATAATACACACTTCCCTTTTTTATTTTTCTTTTCACTTATGGGAAGAGGCAGAGAAGGAAGAAAAAGATATATATTTTTTTATTACACTGTAGCATTTACACAGTTTTTCTAAATAGAGATTTGGGGAGATTTTTTTTTCGCCTTTTTCCCAGCTTCTTAAGGTTTTTCTGTACCTCAAGTAGCCAAAGCAGTTCAAGTTAATACTTAATGCACCACACTTTAAGAGATAGGCATTTCTTGCAGTCAGGTCTCAATTAAGAGATAAAAGACAAAAAGTGCAAAGCACTTGATAAAGCTCAGAATACAAGGACCAGCATGGAAGTGCTTGAAGCTGTCCATAGCGATAACTGGATAGCCAGCTGGAATCTTCTTGAAATGAAGTGGGTGCTCTAACTTATCAAATTCCACATATGGGGAAATTATTGGTGCCCACAGGGGTGATTAACACCAACTCAGTGGGTCAGAAACAAGCTGGGATAAAGGTGAAAACTGTATCTGACTATCACCACCAAATAGAGCCATTTAGAGGGAGATAGCGGCGGGGTTTTCGCCTCTCTCTATATCTCCAGTGGTGCAGGTTGTCAGGGGAGTGGCACAGTGGAAGCTGCATATCCAGAGTGTGCTGTGTAATGTGCAAATTGCAGTGCACATTAAAATGTAATCTATTTTAATAAGTCATATTAAGATTACATTTTAGGTAATTGTATGTTTATCTTATACAACAAATATTTGCCCTGCTGTATATAGTCCCTGTCACTCTCTCTCTCTTTAAATTCCAAGTGCCAGCACCAAAAGAGAAAACAACATTAACTGATAGAGTGAAACAATCAACTGGAGCTCAGGTGAGCAAACCTGGGAGGTGACGTGGGGCTTGCAAGTCAGTGTGTGGCACAGAGCCCTGGTCCCCATCCAGCCCTTGGATAAATCCATGGGCAAACCAGCCCCAGTGGACCTTGGGACAAGGTTGAGCCGCTGAGGTTGGTCAAGAGTGTGGAGTCCAACCAGGAGTGATTGACAACACTGAGAGGATCCCTCACCCTGGGTTTTAGGGATGTTGGTGGCCCATCCAGGTGTGTTCTGGTGGTTCCCACAGTAAGGAGTGGCCATGTCCCCATCCCATGGGCAGTGCTGGGCTGCACATCTCCCTCAGCAGCAGCCCCTGGGCACCATCCTTCTCCTCCCTGTGGTGTCCATTACGCTCCTGCAAAATCCATGGAGTGACTTCACACTCTGCCCTCAAATCCCTCCTTAAATGCCACCTCTGCCATGATTCCTACAAAACACTTGGCAGTGGGGAGGCAGCTCCTGTGCCAAGATCACTGCTGTGACACTCTCATCACCTTCTTCTGGCTTCTCCCAGCTCCTCCCCTCCCGAGTTCCATCACTGGGGGTCGGGCTGGTGGTTTCTGGGGGTTTGATAATCTTTGTTGTAGAGTTTGCACAGTATCCAGTCCTCTCACTGTCACTACTGAAATAAAAATGCATGAGGCAGAGGTCTTGTTAACAGGCTTAGAGGCCTGGGTTAGGTTGGTATTTGAGGCTTAATTGTGAAATTATTGGAGCAGAGGTTCAGGAATAGTAGTATTTTGTGCCAGTTTAAGGCGTTTGTGGTTTACTTATCATGTCAGTTCTGGCTGTTTCGTGGTTCCTATTTTTCACTGCCTTTTTGTTTCCTGAAAGCAGCAAAACTGTGTGAGTTTTTTATGAGCTGTATTAGTGAAGCAGGAGTTGATCAGGAGCTGATACCTGCAGGGTTTCAAAGGTGATCAGGACAATGCTGTGTGACAGCCATGACCCGGAGTGTCTTTCAGAATAGTGTTACTCCCATGGTTTAATCAATTAATATACATTAAGCTAACAATAGTTGCTTTTTATTTTTCCTCAGTAGAAGCTGAGAATTCAGATAAACCAACTCCTGGGTGTCGTGGAATATTCAGCTGCTTATTTCTCCTTCCCAGACTGTCACAAGTGCCGGGCGCCCATCGCAGCCGGGGCTGGGCTGGTGCCTTGTGTTGTGCACACACTGCACGGGTTATTTATTCAGCCTCAGAGCCCATCTCCCTTATTTGCTTATTCCACAAGCAATTTTTCTTCATTTCTGATAGATTTTTTTCCTACTTTCTCAAGTACATGGCAATTTCAAGGCCCGTATTTGCTCAGCTGACAGCAATGTAATCGATGACTGAAAATAAGGCTAAATATCAGCATTTCTGTTCTAAGAAAGTGTTTGGGAACAATCAGATGAACAATGGTGTTGGCAATAAAACTTTGAGTGAAATTGGGCTGGCATGGGCTGACCCTGGCTGTAATCTTTGTTCTTGCTGTTGGACTGAATGTCAATAGGTTAGTCCTGGTGACATCCCTCAGCCCAGAGAATTGAGGGCACCAAGCAGCTCCTTCCCTGGCCACAAACAAACTAACAACTTCAAATGCCTCTTAACCTTCATCTCCATGAGCTTCAAAGGATCAGCATGAGATGCATCTTCATCCCTCATAGCAGCAGAAATCCAAGGACAATGTGATCAGTGGGCTCAGGGGCTGTGCCTTCTCTTCTGCAAATGTCTCCTTTTATTCCCCTTCCCTTAAAAAGGAAGGTGAGGGGAAAGCAGGGAGTATTTTGGTGTAGACCCTTATTTCCTGCAGATACTTAGATCTGCGATAAAATGGATCCAAATTAGTGAGGGGAAAGATGTCTGGGGAGACTAAATCTCACCTGGAGCATTTTTTTTTTTAATTTGTTTTTCCTATTTATTGCTTATAATCAATAAGGGAGCATTTTGATACCCAGTAGAGTTTTCCTCTTTGTGTTTTTCTTAATTTTCCTTTGGTGTTTTCTCTTTTTGCTGTGAAAACTGCACACAAATAACCAATGTTCAGGCAGAGGCGGGTTTGAATAATTTAGCATTTCTGAGTCAGGCCATTCAGAGGGTGAGATGCCCACCTGACATGTGTGTGCTTGATTTCTTTTCATTAATGCTGCCTCATTAACTCTGGTCCCCTATTAAAAAGAGAAGCTGTAATTTGCCAGGGGTAGGGAGAAAGTGGAGGAACAGCTCCAGTGTTAACGTGGAGCAGCAGAGGGGACTGACACCAGCTGCTGCCTGGGATGGGGCTGAGCCTGGCAAGGAAGTGCAGCTACACTGAGAGTACGTTCTAGTAGTTGCTTAATATTCCATGGAGGTGTTTCATGTTGCTCGGGCTGGTGCCTGGGGAAATACCATCCACTCCCTCAAAAAAAAGGCAAGGAAACGTCTCCAGGAGCGTGTTATACTCTGAGCAAAGTAAACTCTGAGTACAGGAAAGGTTAATCAAAGTTGTGTCTTGCTAAAAGGAACTTGAAAGCTTAATTGTGCTCCTTGCACATGTGGCCAGAGGCTGCATAAATCTGAGAATATCAGTAATATTGCAAGAGTTAAAGTCACCATGTTCACTGCTTGTTTGTCGCTGGTTGGATTTACCCCACGGATTCATTTCCAGCTGCTTAGTGATGCTTGGAGTCAGAGAATCACGGAGTGCTTTGGATTGGGAGGGACCTCAAAGCCCATCTCATCCCACCCCCTGCCATGGGCAGGGACACCTCCCACCAGCCCAGGTTGCTCCAAGCCCCATCCAGCCTGCCCTTGGACACTGCCAGGGATCCAGGGGCAGCCACAGCTTCTCTGCCCAACCTGGGCCAGGGCCTGCCCACCCTCATTGCAAAAAGCTCCTTCCTTGAATCTGTTTTGGGTCAACACTGTGCTGTTTGTGACCTCGGTATCTTTGGCATTTGTTGCCCTGGGGTGCAGTGACCACCTGTGATGCAGATTTGAGATCTGAATTGTTCCAGGCTGAGTTTGGAGACATCATCCCGGGTTAGGCACACCTCTGCCTTCACCTTTTATTTCTCAGGTTGGCAAGTATTGCTCAAATCACTGAAAATAAGCATTAGGAATATCCCAGGAAGGCAGGAGAAATGGTCACTTACTAAACACTGGCTTTTCCCAAGCAGGGAGAATCTGTACCCTGGTACAGTGTTTTAATGACATTTATTGTTTCAAGTAGGTTGGACTGGCACTTTCACCATCACAGCTGATCTAACAGCCCACACAGGCTTGTCTTTTCCTCTTCAAGGCACAGGGCAGGAAGACACTCCTGTTCCAGGGCCTCTTTGATACCCTGACACAACTTGAGCTAAGCAGTGGCAGGGCAAGATATAAAAGCCTGGCTAAACAGAGAATTTTTATGTCCTGGCCTGTGCCTGCAGGGGAGAAGTTCTGACAGCAAAGCAGGAACCTGATAGCCAAAGAGCATCCTGAAGTTTTAAATGAATGGTTTGATTGTTGTAAAGCTATGCTGATTAATTTACAAATAAAAGAGAGGTTTGTGATGATGGACTACTACAAAAAATTATCAAAGGGCAAAATGGTTCATTATACCTTGAGAAATTGTTTTCTAGAGCTGCCTGGATAAAGTATCTTCATCCACTTGACTCCAGCCAGGGATGTGTGAGCAGCAGAGCTCAAGCTTTTAATTTCAGGCAGAGTGAGGTGATGCACAAATGGCCACAGCCTTGTTTTCTGAGGTTTTCCCTGGACTGGTGACAACAGCTGGAGCAGCAAGGGTGGATCTGGGGGGACTCCAGTTCCACAATTCCAAACCTTTGGTTCCCCTCCTTCCCCTTGCTCCCAGCCAAACTCCATCCCACAGCCCCCCACAGTCCCTCACCCCCAGCCCAGACCTCCTGAGCAATAAACACCCCTCACCTTCTGAAATTAATAAAGTTAGTTTGAACCTCAAATGTCACTTATTTGCCTCCCTGTTTTCATAGGTGATTTCACTAAGCAGCAGCACTTGCTAATCCCACATTCACACAGATAGAAGGTCAAAGTTGGTCAGTGAGCCAAGAAATACCATATCAGGGTTTCTTTCCTCTCCAATTGAAAGAGGTATAAATTGTGGAATTAGTGTATTGATTGAAGGCTACAACTTCAAGCAATCAGTTTTTCTGGCTTGACAAGATTATTTTATCCTACTTTTCTTTTATTATTATGTGTTGTATTTGAGTCATCCTTCAGGCAGATGAAGTGACAGCTTGATTTAACTCAATAAAATCCACCAGTTAGGAAACCTACTGAGCCGAACAAAAGCTGCAAAGGACTGCGAGGGGAAGGTGCCTGCTTAGTGTGAGCAAGCAGAGCGTGCTGGAAGGAGACAATATTAACAGGAATTATGCTCTAATCAATGCATTTCTATGGAAACTTGGGAGAAATTTGTGAGACCTCCGTGCCGGGCCAGTGAATGGATAATTCAGGCTTTCTTACGTACAAGTAAAAATAAAATTTCTGCAACCGAGTCCTGAAAACAATAATTTCAGCAAAGCTATAACTGCAAAAAGTTGGATAATGTTTTTCTGACAGGTTTGAAAGGAACTGCTTAACCAGGGGGTTGTAATTGTGTGGCAATTAAAACAATATCTTGTACAGTAGGTCTTTGCTTTGTTATGTAGTAAATATTAAAATACATATTTCTATCTGCACAGGAGTTTTTTCTCTTGATCCTGTCTGAGCTGATCTGTGGAGTAAGTAGTGTAGAAAAAGGATGATGTAAGGAGTGCCCTCTTCCTCCCACAGTTTGCCAGAGGTGCTGGGGGAGGTTCAGCCCAGTTCTGGGAATGTGCTTAAAGTGGGGCCCAAAGAAGTGGCCCCATTTCCCTGCTCTGCCTGGACAGGGGATGCAGTGCCCTGGGAGGGGTACAGGACAGTGGGAATGTGCTGAAGTGAGTCCTGGAGTGAACCGTGTTTGCTCTTGGTGTGAAGGAGGAGCTGGCCAAGGGGTAGCAGACACATTACCAGTGGAACGTGGTGCAGCTCCTTCCTCTGGATTTCAGCCATATCCATTCACTGACCCTGGTTTCTTAGCAATGTGAATGGGAAAAAAATACATTATTGATGTGTAAAACTAATCTCAGTGTGTTATGTTACATCCCTGGAAGTGTTCTAAGCCAGGCTGGAGCAACCTGGTCCAGTGGAAGGTGTCCCTGTCCATGGCAGGAGTTTGGAACGAGGTGATCTCTAAGGTCCCTTCCAGCCCAGACCACTATGTGTGTTTGTGATTTTGTGTGCAGCCTGCAGCACTCGTGGGTGTTAGAATTGCTTTTAAAGTTACATCTCATAATGTATAGGTATGTACACATGCAAACACATATAAACCCCACTGCTCTAAGCAGCACTCCCATGACTGACAACACCCGTACGACATTCAGGCTGTCGGACTCTATAGCAGGGCAGGTCTGGATTCACACTTCTCCTGCCTGTTCCATTTTAGTTCCTGTCATTAAGGTGATGGGAAAGCAGAAAAAGGACAACTTCCATTTAAGGGCTCAGATGAAAGCCCAGACTGCTGCACCATTATTTTAAAAACTGTGGTTTGCAACTTTCAGGGGGGTTCAGACCATGCATTAACATTCATTAACTTGTGTGCAATTTCCCCCACCCAACATTTCTTTACCATTTAAAGTTGTTTTCATCCTCCTGCAGAAGAGCATATATTGTCATGATCTCCTTAAACTGCAGTTTGGTAAATGACTTGTTTAAATTTAAGGAAAAGAGGTTGTTGATAAGTATAGTTTTCTAATACTCTTCCTCAGCTGTCATTTACTTTGACTAAATTTATTTAAACCACCTTAACCTTTCAGAGAAAGGCCAGGAGATGTTTAAAAGAATAATATGTGTCTGACATTTTGGTTTACCAAAAGGACACCATCATAATTCTGTAGTGCCTCTGTTAAAAATAAGCTAAGAAAAGAAAACTAAAATATCTTTTTCTTTCTGCTTAATTTTGAAAGAATGGAAGGAAATGTGATTGATGGTTGCATTAGGAAGTGACCTGCCAAGGTAATCACCCAATGCATTGATTTGCCACTGTGCCAGGAGGAGCAGCTGCCACGCACAGGTCCCTCTCTAATGAACACCTGCGTGGGTTTCAATCAAAACAGGCTTTTTTGGTGTTCTGACCATCAGCTTCTCCCTCAACTCCTGCCCTGGTGGCACTGCCAACCACAGTGTCAGGTGAAGGCTCTGAGGGCCAAGCTGGGCAGGTAAGGTGGCTTTAAGAATACTTGATGGATTGTTAATGTGATTTCATGATAAATGCTCTTGGCTTTCTATTCTCATTGCACTCTGATGGTTCTGTATGACCTAGAGTTGTGAAAAGCAGGATGGAGAGCCTGTGGCTGGCACAGCAGTGTAACCAGGTGACTGTGATGGAGCTCATGGAGCAGTTTGTTCTGCAAGAGACCTGGGGGCAGCTGGTTTGTCTCCTCTTGGAGAAATGTCTTCCACTTTGGCATGGAAAATACAAATGCAGGCTGGGGTCACTGGTTGATTTTAACCTAATTCTGTCCCGCTTTCAGAGACATTTCTATTTCAACATGTCAAGGTCTCAGGATTTTATTGTCAAAAAACTTTAGGAGTTAAGTAAGCAGTTCTGTAGTTATTAGTAATTGCAGAGTTCCAGAGCTTCTGTCACTCCTGCTGTTGTTCTCAGGCTGTGAAATGCAGCTGTGCATCAACAGGCAACCCAGGCACACAAGTTTTACCTGTTGTAGTTCTGCCACTCTGTGAATTCAAGGGGCAAAGATGTGGTAAATCAATTAAATCAGAGGATATTGGTTTGGGTTGGAAGTGATCTAAAAGACCATCTCAATCCAACCCCCCACCATGGGCAGGGAACCTTCCAGAAGGGATAAAGGATAGAAGGTATTGTTTGTTTTAATTTCTAAGAATTGCTGAGGTGGGAGTGAACACTAAAATACACATACCGAGGGAAATGCTTCATTTTCTCTGAGTTGATAGGTTATTGTTGTTTTCTCCTTGGTATGATGAACTTTTTAGGCCCTGCTGCTCCAAGGGCTCAGCTTGCACAGAGTGGTTTGATTATACTGGATCTTTTGGTGAGAGATTTTATTTTTCATTTCTTTATAACATTCAAAAGGCCCAGTGATGTCAAAGTCACAGAGCTTGGCCACACTAGAATTCACACTATTAATATGATTCAATTCCTACAATAGAACTGGGATAACCAAATCCTTTACAGAGTGAATGTTTCATGACGTTCAGGTTTTCCTCTTTCCCCCTCTCCTTTGCATCATTTGGCAGCAAAGTAAGACTCCACCAGGTGTTGCAGCCTTTCCACTAATAGGATTCAAAAGATAACCCAAAAAGCCGAAGTAGGAGAGGTTCAGCCTGGGTGTAAAGAAAACTGTCTGCAATTTGAGGTCAGCAGGGGAGGAAAACCTGAAGATTATCTGGGAAGAGGATGATCTTCAAGGTTCCCTTCCAACCCAAACCATCCTCTTGCTCTGTGATTTTGTGATTCTGTAATTCTGTGAGAACGGGTTGCCCAGAGAAGTCTCTGCAAGTTTTCAGGTCTGGTCTGACCCAGTCCCTGCCCACCCTCCCAGCCAGCAATTCCTTCCCAATATCCCACCCATCCCTGCCCTCTGTCAGTGGGAAGCCATTCCCTGTGTCCTGTCCCTCCAGGACTTTTCCAAAGTCCCTTTCCAACCCTTTTTTCAGGTCACCTTTTTCTATTAAAGAAGGGGATTAAAATACTCTTTAAAAGGTATTAATACATGGATTCAAAATTAAAGAAATCGAAGTCTTCAAACTTGATCCCAAGACTGGAGTTTCACTTTTGCCCTCCTGACCTTCCCAAAACTTGTGTGAACAAAGGGCAGTGTTGGCTGCAACTCTGCATTTCCTCATGTTTGCCAGTTTGTGTCACAACCTCAGCACTATTTAAATGAACTTTTTTTAAAATTTAATATTCATATTCAGCTATTCAAGCCATAATTTCTGTTAGTAAAACTGACATTTTGTAAAGTTCATTATTTTTTTGCAGAGAAAATCTCTGTCACTTTAAAAAAATAGACATTAAATAACAGCACAGTGGAGTCTCCAGGCTGGCAGCCACCCTACAATTTGTCACTTTAATTCCTGAACCCCTGCAAAACAGAACTTTGATAATACCTGGGTTATTTAGCCTGACCTGGCTGCCTGACCTGTTCAGGTACACAGAATTCAAATAATAATTTGCTGTGTTTAGGAGGCAGGTATGAAAAACCACTAAATAGGAGGAAATTAAATGCATTCCTGATATTCTCAAAACATGGAGCATATTTAGCCTACGAGTAAGTGAACTAATCTTTGTTGATGTCACTGGAGCTGATCTTATTTTGATCATATCAAGCTGAATTTGGGTGGAAATGCTGAATTAATACTAAGATGATTGTCTTAAGCCATTCTGTGTTTTAAATATTTTTATATTTAGGTTCTATTCTCCAAATAATTTACAAATTTTCAGAATTAAATCTTCTTTGGCTGTGAGCTATTCCTGTCCCTCAAAATGGTATTTGAGACTGCATGACAGTATATTTAGGACTAGTGGATAATACAGTTCTAAAAGGTGCAAGTTGTCCAAACAATTATGGGTTTCTGACAGAAACAACAGAAATAGACATTATGTCTTCCCTCTTCTCCAGTTCTACATCAGGAATCCTTTTTTTTTTTTTTTTTTTTTTTGAGGAGATAATTTTTTTTTTTTTTTTTTTTTTTGAGGAGATAATTTTTTTTTTTTTTTTTTTTTTTGTCTAGAGGAGATAACTTAATCTATTTTATCCTTTTTTTTAATGGCCCACAGTGATTCCTGGAAACTATTGTAATTTCTTCTGATACAACTATTTTAATGCAAGAACATCATATTCATATGTTGCTTGGCATTCAGAAATGTGGGCAAAAATCAACTAAATTCTTGCTCAAAGCCCTATTTCTGGGAGTAATAGCTTCAGTTCATTCTTTCTGTAGCTCTTGGTAATTCCTGAGGAAGCTCCAAGTTAATGAATATACATTCTCCAACTTGTTCCAGTATCAAGGAGTGCCCAAGGCAGGATTTCACACACTGCTGGTACTTTCTGTTCGAGTCCCCAAGCACCAATTCTAAAAGTACCACATTAATTAATGCCCTGTAACATTGTTGTGACAATAAATATCCCACTTTTCAGAAAAAAAACCCATCACAAAACCACGTGAAGAATGAATATGAATTAATTTTAAAATCTACATACTACAAAGAAAGGTCAAATGCTACAGAGGTGAAATGCCTGATAGAGGCAGGATGTTTCATGAGAGCTGAGTGAAATGTCTGAAATTCAGATGAAATCTTAGATTAGTTTTCTTAAGCATTCAAAAACTTCTTTTTTATTTATTTATTTTTTTTTTTTAACAAATAATTTGTTGAAATCTTTACATGTATCATGTTTCAGATTCCATCTGGAATCATAAAATGATATATTTATTTATCATAGAATGATATTTTAAATTCCATATACTTTGAGGTCCCATTTCCCAGCAGAAGACAGAATATCCTTAAACACCATCCTTGTAATTATTTACAGTCCACAACAGGAATTAAAAAAAAACCCAAATATAAGGCCATGCAAGGAGTTGTGGCTGCTCATACAGCAGATGCAATATTTCTTTTAGGAAGTGATTTTCCAAAGATGAGGAGAGCAGGCAGACAGAGCATCACAGAGGGAGGCAGGACTGCAAACAGTGGGTTTGGGTTTTGCAGGAGCAAATGTTCATCAAACAAGGAACTTGAAATCGTTGCTGTGTCTGAAGAAGAAGGAAGCACAAGTGCATTTTCCATTTGGGAGGGAGCAGTTACTGTGCCCTGGAGCTGTTTCTAGGAAATGGCAGAGGGTGTGTAAAGGACATGGGGAATTTTCAGCTAAAATGATATTATTTATAGTTATATAACAATTATAAACCCAAATGTGTCCAGCATCCTCTGGTTATTAGAACTCCTGTTGCGTGTGTTCCAGAACTGTGCAGACACACAAACCCCACAACCAGCCTGGCCAGTGACCCCTGGTCATGGGGTTTTGCCAAAGGACCAACAGCACATGTGGAATCTCATGGGAATGCTGGGCATGGCCAAGGAAAATCCCATGTCTGGCAGCTCTGACTGTGCATGTGGCTCTTTGCTGAAACCTGACGTGCCTCCAAGGGTGTTCTTGGGTTTTCAGACTGGCTCCAAACATGGACAGGGATTCCATTAACCTGCTTGCAAAGACCAGTGTGACGTGGAGAGAGTAACAGTGAACTTAAAAAAAATACCAATCTGAGGGTGACTCTACCCAATGAGGAGCATTATTTGTTAGGAGTGACCTCTAGGAAGGGAAGAATAGAGTGATCTCAGGTGTTCTGGCTAAATCGTGGCTCAGATATTTGAGGTTTAACTGCTGGACAAGTTTCTCTGAACATCTTTCAGTTTTACTGAGTGTTCACAGCACTGGAGGAGCAGCATCTCCCTGTCCCTGGGATGGGCAGTGGGGTGGTGGTACCTCTCCAGACTCGCCTCAGCCTCCCAAGGCACCACTGGCTGTTATTGTGCTTTAGGAGCCATTCACACCTGCAAACAGGATTCATCCTCCATCTCCATGGAGCTCTGTCCTCGTGCTTAGCTTTCCATAGGAGTGGCATTTTGCCATCTTTGGTGGCATTTCAGGAGAGCTCTGGGTCGGCACTATAATAACACACACCTTTAATAAAATGACTTAAAATGGTAACTGAGAATATAGGACCCTCTGAGGAAGGAAGCAAGGGGGATCTGTTTGTCACACTGTGTCTGGCCACTGTCATCAGCTGGTTTTTGTAGTATCTGAGCAGAATATTATCAGGCTTTTAAAGGGGCAGGTCCCCCCTCAGCTGCGGCGATGCTCCGTCAGGTGCCCGGTGTCACATCCCTTGTATGACAAACATTTGATGTGACACTTCTGCACGCAGGTTGCTCCAGAGATATTTTTATAGGTCAGACTAAATATCACACATCCAAGCCTTCAGTCAGGTAGTGGAGCCGGCTGTGATTGCAGCTAATGGCCTTGGAAGTTGCTATGGTTCCTGGTAAACAGCCTCCTGTGGCTCCTGCTCCCATCCCTGCCGGAGCCCAGGGCAGGGAGCAGCAGGGACAGACGGGGACTTGGGGCCAGCCTTAGCTCCGGGGTCTCCGGACAATCAGCTAATCCAGCTGGCCATGATTTGTGCTCCTGCTCCCTGTTGGAAGCTCACCTGGTACCCAGCCCTGCCCTCCTGACAGTCCGGCTGTGCCCGGCCCTTCCATGGTCACACAAACCCCCATCCTCCTCCTCCTCCTCCATAAACCTCTCTGAGCTCTGTGTTCCCGGAGCTCTGTGTTCCCGGAGCTCCTTGTGCCCAGCCAGGTGTTTGGGGCATGGCAGTGAAGCCAAGGAGAACACGGGCACGCCTGGATTGCCTGCATGCTCTGTGACGATGAGGTGCTTACAAAGGATGTAGTAATGCTAATCCTTATCTGAACCCTTGGCTTTGCTGTGTGTCCCACAGGGATTTTGGGAGACCTGGTGGTGCCTTGGATGTGTTGAGTGGCCACTGGGGCCGTGCATGGAGAGAACACAGTGTGTCCTGCAGTGTCCAGCCACTTGTCTTTCCAGGCCTTACCCCAAAGCTGCACCCTCTAACAAAGGAGTGTAAAAAAACTTAAAAGATAGGATTAAGAGAATTTTAATTATAAGAAGTTAGGAATAATTTTTAGCTTCCTATCATCTACAAAAAATAGTGATAGTTGGTGTTCAGAAATGTATCTGCATAAAACAAATACATGACAGTTTTTAATTTTATTTTAATCATCTCAAAGATCAATTTTGGCTGATAATGTATATTCTGTGTTTTCTTGATATTCCTCTGTTGTGTTTGGGGGGACTCTCAGAAAAGGGAACATTGCAGCACTGAGATCAAGTGAGCAGTCGAGGGATCCTCTACTTTGTCCCCACTCTTCTCCCACCCTCCCAGCCTTGGCTCGGGAGGCAATTCCACCCAGGAATCTCTGATTAGCTCCATTTTCAATTATGCTTTCCCTTCACCTTTAAACAACCGCTGCTTAACCCATGTTACAGAGAATGAGTTGCAGATTCAGAAACAGATATCCAGCCAATTATCTTCTTTTATGTATTCCACATAATGCCAAACAGGTTTGCTGTTTGCCTCTGTGGGTTATTCCCTGCTCTGTGTGCTGGGGGTGGTTTTTATCTCCAGCTGACACCACAGGGACTCCATCTCAACATGTGGCTGAGAACAACTCTGCCTAAACACCTTAAATGCTCCTCACATAAATACAGAAAAAGCCTCCATGCAGCAATTATTAAACCAGACAAATGTTGCAGTGATTTTAACGTTGCTCGAGTGGTAGAGGCTTTTCTCTTCATTAAGATAAACAGTGGAACTAATTGGAAAGCCACAAAAACATCTGTTAAGTAACGGGAGTGCTGAGAAGTTGAGGTGACCAGAGGAAGCTGTGTGGAGCTGGGGCACCAGGAACATACCCCTGTGCTCAGGTGGATTTCAATGCATGTTTGAATTTAGGAAACAAATGTAATTTGCTGAATTTTACAAGCATGAAACTTGCAAGAGGATGAGAATCCTGAAGTGATCTGCTCTCCAGACTAACTTGGATGGGAATGGCACATTTATATTGCAGTGAGAGCCAGCACCATGAGGTATTGGGGTCTCCAGACAGTAAGATGGAATAGGATCAGCCAGTGGGATGTACAGGATCCATCACTGGAGGACTGACATTGCCAGGAATGGCTCAGGCGTGTGTGGTCTGTCTGGAGATGTGGGAGAAAGCAGTGCAGTGGTTTAGCACTCCAGGGTTCTTACTGGTGAGGACAAAAAAGTGGTTCAGTTATTCCTGTGTAATATCTGTTAAATCACCTGCTGCAAACAAGGTTTAGCTGTTCTGGAGGTCTCCCTCTGTCACTCAGGAGAAAAGAATTTTACTTTTCTGTGTAAATTCTCACTACACCACAGTTCTTTTCCTTGTAATTGTTTTATGAGATAGTAAATAGTAATGCACACTTGTTCAGCTACTCCTGACATGTGGTTTCACTCCGGCATCCTCTGCTGTACCAGGTTTCAGTGCACGGTGGCTGCTTCTTAATGCAGGGACTGGGGCAGTGCAAAGTCCTTCGAGTTCCAGTCCAACACAGCAACAATTGAAGATCTGCCTCTGACACTTTTTCCTGGGGTTGCCCAAGATTTTTGATGCAGGACTGACACCAGGTTTGGGTTTTTGTTTTCTGAAAAATATCCAGAGAAATGTTTAAAACGTTGTGGTTAATGTATTGCCCCACCCATACGGGCTGGAGCAGCCAGTGCTCTGCCTTTACTCCCCAGCATCACCAAGCTGATGGTATCTCCTCAGCATGGTTTGTGCTGTTGATATTGAGTGTAGCAAGCTGCTTTTATTGAAAATTTTAAGCTTAGGTGATTGATAGATTTTTCTGTAATTTCTTTAATTTCCTAATAATCCTTTGTTTTATATTTTAATGGCCTCCCTGGATGCACTGTAATGTATTTATTGGTGCACATAATTGATGCTGAATTTGCATTTTCAGTTTAATTCCTGTTTTGACAAACTCTGCCTCCTCACCAGGTACTACCAGCTTACAATGAACCTTCTTCCCTCAGGCAAGAGCTGAAACCTTTTCTTGGGATGGGAGGAAGGGACTGGGACCTGTCCTCCTGATGCTCTCCCTCCTCAGGAGCCCTTCACTTGCATCAGGCTTCCCAAATTAACAGTGTCCAGACTGCCTGTCATCTGGGACTGATGTTAGATTTACCCCAAACTGTTTGAACAAGGCTCAGGAGAGGAGGCGGCTGTCTCCAGACTTGCTGTCTATGCCTTTTATCCACTTCTGACATAATTTATTGGAAATGAGAGGAATTGTTTCAGAACAAGCGTCTCTGACAGCTTGGCAGATTGATAGAGAGGTTTTCTGATTTCATCTCTTTTTTCTTTCTGTTTTTAAATGATGCCTCCCTACCCCTTGCCAGTCTCTCAAGGAGCATCGGTGTCACGGCATCAGGTGCCGAGACAGCAAGTTCCTGCATTAGCAGAGCAGGGAGGAGGTTATTTCATTTACTCTGGGCTGTCTCTTGCCTGTTTATCCTCTTGTAAAATTCCAAATACTTTTAGTGGTATGTAGAACACATACAATATGAATTTACTTAGCGCTGGAAGGACCCCACCAGGTCACCTAACATGCCATCGGTGCCAAGCTGAGACCTGGGCGTGCTGTGACATTTGGGATCCAGTCCTGAAACAGGGAATGAGGCAAAAGTCTCACTGTCTTTCTTGAGTAAACTCTGTGTCCCTGTTCCCCATGTTCCAAAGTGTCCTCTAACAGCTCAGTGTTGCAGGAAATCCTACACTTTGCCATAGTGGAATTGCAAAAATGAAACTCATGACTTTTCTGGGTTACTTAATGGTGGCATCACTGACATAGTGCTTGGCGCTGTTGGCTCAATTCCCCCAAAATAGCAGGGTGTAGTATGGCTTATTGACCCCCATCAGCTGCCACTTTAACCAGGAACATGTACGTTAATCAAGACACCTTAAAGAATTTTACCCAATTAGTCTTTTTGGAAACATTTTTTTCCTTCATTCAGAGTTAAAAAAACCCACCAAAACAAGCTTTTCAAAGAACTGCCTTTAAATGGCAGGATTTCTGTTTAGAAAACAATCAGCTTGCCAGACTCTTCCTCCTGTCCCTGCCTTCGTATCTCCAGCTCTGATCCCATGAAACATGAGCTGCACTTCTGGTGACAGTTCCCTGCTGTTCATCAAGTATAAATATTAGTTACACAGGTGAAATGTAGTAGATTTGTTTCTTGCTGTCCCTACAACTTACCTGGGGAGGGGACTGATGGGAAAATGAATCACAGTCACAAGCTACTTGTACCCAGAAAAAGAGGCATTAAACTGGGTTCTTCACATTGTTCTTGCAGCCACTGCCTGCCCCACAGGGGCCATTTTTATATGAGATCTTGAATTTGCAAAACATCTGAGAACCATCCAATGGTCCTGGTGTGGAAACACGGATGTCCAGAGTGGCACAAGAACACCCAGGGGTGGTGTGTGGAGAGTGTGGGGCAGTGAGTTGGGAGGATGCAGGAGATGCAACAACCTTCCATGCACTGAAAACCTGGATGGACAAGGGGGAATGGCTTCCCACTGCCAGAAGGTCTGGATGGGATATTGGGAAGAAATCCTTCCCTGGGAGGGTGGGCAGGCTCTGGCATAGGTTGGGCAGAGAAGCTGTGGCTGCCCCTGGATCCCTGAGAGTGTCCAAGGGCAAGTTGGATGGGACTTGGAGCAACCTGGGCTGGTGGGAGGTGTCTCTGCCCATGGCAGGGCGTGGCACTGGATGAGCTTTGTGGTCCATTCCAACCCAAACCATCCTGGAATTCTATGATTCTATGCCAAGTCACTATGGTGGTGTCTTTACAGGAGAGGAGCAAAGTAGAAGATGACATTGTGGTGAGGAATGTCGTTCCCTTTAGGAATATTTGCCAAAAGAAAGAATTTAAACATATTGATGCTCAGTCTGTGCAGTTGTGACGATATTGCTCCATCTGAGCGTATAGAGCTTTTTGTTAACATTTTAACTGGCAGTTTCTGAGTGAAAACCAGTAAAAACTGAAGTGTAGAATGTGCCTTACTGCTTTGAGGACAGCAAGTCCAGAGGCAGGGCAGGCACTGCCTGGTATCATCTCTAGCAGTTCAATACATTCCTCTCTCTGGGGGTGTCTGAGGTTTGAATTTTGTTTCCCCCACACCACACATCCGGCCCCCCTTTTTTTGCTCCCCCAAAGTCACTTTCAGGGCTCTGCCTGGTAAAATTTTGAAGTGTTTATTATTCTCCTGCCCAGGTCTCTCCAGATGTTTAGCTACAGGGTAGTGCTGCTGCAGAGATTAGTGCAGCTGGCTGGGAGATGCCGGGCGAAGGAAGTGCAGCATCTGGGCTTTGTCTGGGGAGCCTGAATTTCAATTAATTAAATGTGCACCCAACTTGCAAGGAGCTTTTGCATTTCAGTTAAACTGACTTCAGAGCACACCTAAGATTTATTCCTGCCTTTCAAATTAACTGCCAGATCCTCAGCTGGTAGAAATTGCTGAGCCTCTCTTGGCATCAGGAGAGCTGAGTTTACACCAAAAAGGATGTTGGATCATGGCAGAGAAAAAGCCTTTGTATGAGCCCAGGTATGGCTTGGCCCCCTTAGTCATCCTGTGGAAGTAAAACACTTATTTACTTGAAAAGCAAAAGAAAGTTATTTATTATTTATATTTTTATCGGTTTTTTCCCCCCTAGGATTATCATAGAATGTATATTTGTGAATTCACAAGTTTAACATCTTTTTAGTATTTTAATTTAAAATTGTTATTTAGAATTTTAGGATTTGTTTTTAATATGTTTTAGTTAAGATGTTTATTTTTAGTTAAGATGTTTAGTTTAGTAGAGTGAAAGAAGAAGTCAGTGATTCTTCCCTGATAAAATGGTGTTGGTACAATTATTTATCACAATCACAGCTGCCCCCTGCACCCTTTACGGTCATACCTGTGATGTTTAGGTGAATTCCTGCCTTCATACTCCATCAAAAGCTCTTCTATCATTCAAATATTTGGAAAATGGGTTCTGATGGAAAGGCACTGGACACTATAAAAACCTTTCCCAGAATATCTGCAATAAATTAAAGAGATTGATACATAAATATTAGGTATGAAAAACAATAATTTTGGAAGTACAGAAGTTGGCTAATGCTTTTCCCACACACATGGAGTGCTTTGAATACACGTCCCCTTGTGAGAGCAGGCAGCCTTGGAACATTTGTGTCCCCTTTTCACCTGGTTGTGACTTCCCATGAGCATCAGTCCTGGATGGAGCAGGGGCTGAGCATGTCGAATAATTAAAAGTCTCTTTGCTGCCCATCCCTGGGATAATTCTCTCCTCCACACAAGTGCTGGGCACTATCACTTGAGGGACTCTGCTCTGCTCCCTTGGAATCCCAAAGCCACCAAGGCAGCTCACGGTTCCTCCACGCCCTGGGAGAAACTTGCTTGTGGATTCCTAAAACTGCACCCCTTTTCCCAACATCTCTGCACAACTGTCACTTTTCCTTTGGTATTTCCTCTGGCACCACCAGCCCCTGAGCTGATCTGCTCCAGGAACACAAGTGTCTCCTTCCTCCCCCTGCCCTGCTGGAGCCGCAGCAGGAATCGGAAAACCCTTCTCCCCTCCAAAGGCAAAGCAGCCCTTTTCAGCTTCTCTTCCATAGGTATCAATACCTGGCTTTTACAAACAAGAGGAATTAGACTTCGTAGCATTTTGCTATTTGAATGACCTACTCAGTGGAATTACAGCAGCAAACTAATCCTTTAGGAGAGATGGCTCTATCAATCTTTGGATTTTTCTAATGTGGAAGCTACTCAATTGCATCTCAGAAATCAGGGAGGTAATTACTCATGCAGACAGCACAAAATGAAAAAAAAAAAAGCAAGTTCTGCTGAGTATCCCTTTTAGAACAAGCAGTGCAACAAGGAAAACAGCCTCTATAATCAGTCAAATTCTTCCACTAATTTTTCAGGTGTTGAAGGCTATAGTGAGGGTACATGCCATGAAAGTTAACAAAGCAAAGTGGCTTTAATGGAGGGTTTTACGAAAGAAAAATGTCTCTTATTAGGCAAACCTACTATTTTAGATGTAGTTCCCTATGTTACAACTTCATTGTTTAAAATAGACATGTTCTGAGATAAATGCTTTCCCAGATCCCTTCGGAGGCGTTTGGCTGCGACAACAGCACCCAACTGTCCAGCCATCAGAGCACCAGGGCAGGGGCTGGTTCTGCCTGAGGAGTGTCACCCACCTGCAGATGAAGTCAGGCAGGTACAGCCTCAGGGGAGCCCTCACACCCTGTTAGCTCTCAGAAATGATGCTGATTTGATTTTACATTCAAGTGCTACTAAATTGATGCAAAGACATCTTATATAAAGAAATATAAAACTGTTAATAGTACTGAAAATAACTAGTATTTTGTTTATTTTGGATTGCTTTGAATCCTGATCAGATTAGTAGTTTAAAATATTATTATCAGGTTGGATAGACCGTCCTGCAGGAGAGGTTGGGATAATGAAGTGGGTTCCTCTGCTTATTGAGTAAGAAGCCTCTCATGCAGGCAAACATTTCAATGCAACACCCAACATAAACACCAGTGAATTTGGGGTTCAGGTAGGAATGGACTAAATTCTCCAATGTGACTCCAAGAAGCCATAAAAATCTCCACATTTCTCTCTCTTTTACTCTGATGAGACTTTGGGCTCCTCCACCAAGGCTAAATCTTGTGCTGAACTTTCCCACGGTATCGGGAATTGTGGGTTGCTGAAGGCAAGCCATGGAATCATGGAATGGTTTAGGTTGGGAAAGCCCTCTGAGACCATCAAGTCCAACCCAGCACTGCCAAGGCCACCACTAACCCTTGACTGCAAGTGCCACACCCACATGGCTTTTAAATCCCTCCAGGGATGGAGACTCCACCCCTGCTCTGGGCAGCTTATTGAGTCTTACTGAATCTTGCAAGACCGAGGAGAAGAGGGAGTCTACTCCCTCAGTCTTTTCTACGTCCTTTGTCAGCCTGTCCCACTCAGCAGCAACATTTTCCTTGGCCTTCCTTTTGGTATTGATAAAAACACATAAGGACACCCACATAAGGAGCTGTTCAAACACACGCAGCGCTGTCTTCCCAGCAAAGTGTAAAATATGCTTTTAATGTGAGCCATGGACCTCTAAACACCCTTTGGAGAGCATGACAGTGTTAAACCAGTGATGGCCATGGGCTCCTACTGGTGTTGCCGTGGGTCTTCCTCAAAAATTCATGAAGGGAGAAGTCCTACTTTTGGTTTAAACTTTGAGGCTCCTGAGGACAGAGGGAGGAGCAGGGCTGCTCCCAACTGCACCATCAGTCAGATTAAAAATGAAAAGGAAACCTTGGAATGACTGGGAGGGCCCAGAGGCTCTCTGAGAGACTCCACACCAGATGCTGGAGCAGGGGGGAGGTGTGTTCTGTGCCTGACCTGAGAATTCCTGCTGCGCTCTGCCTGTGGTTCAGGCAGCCCAGCTTGTGCCCCCTTGTGTGGTTCCTAATTTGGAATGATGATATTTAGAGATTTCTGATTAAGCATAAATAAAGAATATTAAGCATCTCAGTTCTCAAAGAACTTTTGATTTCAGTAGAGTTATGGGAACTTACACCACTCCAAATCCAGCTGGGAAAGAGAGCAAAGTATTCACGAATTCCTGCAATTGCTGTGTCCAAGTCACTCCATCTTACATGTTGGGGCATGGAAACACAGTTCTATACCAACAGGTATTTTGGAAGTTGTCCTGCCAGGTAACTATTCCCCTGTCCTTTTTCTTCTTAAAGTAAACCTGAAACTGGGGATTTTGCTGCGTGTGGGGCAGCTATCCATCTGTCACCCAGCTCAGGGAATGGTTCAAGGCTCCATTATTCACTATCTGTAAAGCACCTGTGGATAAAGGCTCCACAGAAGTGCCAAGTGTTGTTTTTATTCCAGGTTTCAGGGACAGAATCGGGAATGACCCGATGACCTGAACAGAGGGGGCTGGCCAAGCTTTAATGGAATCTGTGAAACACAGTGTTAATGGGATGTCTGTGCCTGGACAGCTCCAATTCTGGCATTCCCATTCCATCCTGCTATAGGCAAAACTCCTCGTGCATTTCCCACTGGAATTGTTGAAAGGAGAAGATACTTTTCACTGGTGGTTCTCTTTCTGCTTATTTTTATCCATTCATGGCATCCTTTGAAATATTTAGAGTGAGTGGATGTTTGCTAACACAATAGAAGTAAGAGGTCCATATTTTTAAATATTTTAAAGAAATAAACCTTTTTTCAGGCTTTGTCAAACATTTGCCACATCAGGTGGGAATATTCATCCTTCATCACTTACAGATATTAGTGAATAATTGTCACAACCCATGTAGGCAAAATAATTGTATTGTTTTATCTAATTATATATTTATCTAATAAATACGATTAACAAAGAAGGCATCACCTCTCTCAGCATGGGTTCATTTATTTATATGCAGACACAATATTTTAAATGTTTCTATAAATACGTGTGTGTGCTATAATGTGTCTGTTTGGGATCTTAATAGGAGCTTATGACTTACCAGCTTAACTTGCATAAAGTCACAGACCTTCCTCCAAAACCCATTCATTGCTTGCTAGAAAAGAACAAGGAAATATAAATAGTCTTTCAAGGGAATAATTTTCTAAAATTCAGACTCTGCAAAGCTTATTTCTGATCTCATAAGTGTAATGAAAATAATCACAAAGGTAAGAAACTCCTGTTTCAGCATTGGAATTTTTGTTGCTTCTTTTGGAGCAGTGAGAGATTCATGTCTTCATTATAATGACCTAGAGTATATTTAAGGAACTGTTCAGAGTTAAATTAATCTATAATCATGTTTTTAGTCCCAATTTCATCTTGATATCCCAGAAAACACTGCAAAATAAATAAAACACTTCCAGAGAAGTTCAGACAGGTGTGTTAACTTCCATACACAAGTTTTCCACTGCAGCAGGTCACTACACTGCGCTCATCTTCATCCTGGAATGAACCTTATTTTGTAGTTTTTAAGCTCATGGGGCTTAAAATATTTCTTTTCACCTTCCTGAGGGAGGAATGCCCCTGCTGGCATGACTTCCATCACCCCCTTTCCCAGTCAGGCCACCAGCACCCCAGTGTTTGCTGTTGGCCACAAACCTCCCACCTCCCACTGGTCACTGCAGAGGGACCTGCTCCGAGAACCAGCCAGAAGGCCCAGGAACACAAAGTGTCTCCTTCCATTTCCCATGAAAGGCAAAGGAAACAGCACAGACTGAAGGGGTTTCAGCACCACCAAGAGCCTGAAGTGCATCCCTGAGGGATGAGGGTTTCCAGGAAGGCTGGGCTGCTCTCCTTCCCC
Organism: Scytalopus superciliaris; assembly: GCA_013400415.1. NCBI lineage: Eukaryota > Metazoa > Chordata > Aves > Passeriformes > Rhinocryptidae > Scytalopus > Scytalopus superciliaris. The sequence continues at coordinate 53,455 of VXBX01009219.1, forward strand.
AAGTCATGTTCCAGGGGGGAAGCCTGTGGTGAAACCATCCCCATCCCTGGAGGGATTCAACAGCCCTGTGGATGTGGCACTTGGGGACAGGGGTCAGTGGTGGCCTTGGCAGTACTGGGGGATGGTTGGACTCCATGGTCTGAGAGGGCTTTCCCAAACTAAACCATTCTGTGATTACCCAGGGGCCACATTACACACAGAAAGGTGTCACTATCCTCCCTGAGGGAGACAATCAATGAGATTAATCTCACCTGACTTTAAATACCTCTCACAGGAGCTGCTTGGTCTAAGCCACTCATCAAGTCTTTTCCACCTAAAATGGAGACCGTCTGCACCCCTAAAACAGCTCAAGATATGCCCAGGTCAGTCTTTCTTGTCCTCTGGGAGGATATAAATTATTGTTTGCCAGCTGAGACTGGGTTGGGGGGAGTTTAAGCTTTAGTTCCTGCTAAATTTCTGGGTCTGAGCTGTGGGAGGCAGATCCATCAGGCTGCCAGGAACCTGCTGTATCCTGCCCTGCCCTCACTCCTCCTCTAACCTGGAAATTTGCTAAGAACTCATGTCTTCTAAAGCTCACAGACCTGATTAGGCTCCCAAGCCAAAGTTCTTCTGGACCAGGTACATTTCACCTCTTGTTTTGTGTGAGAATTGAAACCAATCGAACCAATACTGTTCCATGAGCAGCTCCATCATTTTTTTATGTGACACTGTATTGATGAATATTTCCCCTTTAGTTAATTTGCAGAAAAGAAAATCCAACTGACCTTCCCTCAGCCTCCCAGTGATTTAGCAACTGTAGATCTCCACAGAGTTACCATCAATTTATATTTACTTTTCATATCTCTCCCTGTGCCTGTGACACACTGTGAGACTCCTCATGCCGATCCAATAACATCTTTCCAGTTACTTCTCCCCTAAAGAAAAGTTTTTATTTATGACTGTGCCTCCCTCTCCCATCTGCCCTTTAGCCGATGTCAATCCATTTTATGTTACATTTATGTCCATTCCACTTCCCTTCTTTCCTCAGACCTCAATCTCTGTGCAAAGACCTTAATCTCTGATGTGGAACTTTGTCAAACACTGTCTGGGAGCCCGAGCATGGCTGCCCACCACGTCCTCCTCCAGCAGCAGACACATGGCTGGGTGGGGGAATGCTCTGGGTTTGCTTTTCCAAAAGTTTCAAGGAAAATTGGGCTACTGAGCCTTCTCCACCCCCCTCCAAACACACACATTCCCTGTGGGTTGGTTCCTGCTCATGCAAATCACCCATGGCTTGATGCAGCTGGTTCTGCACTGGGAATATGACATTTACTAACAAAATAGCTCAGCTAAAATTGATTTTTAGAAGGAACACTTTGGTCCCTCTATTTGAGCAAGTATGGAAGAGATGGTTGTGATCTTGCCTTAAATATGCAGCAGAATAACAACAGCAAAGACTTGTGTCAGTTCAGGAGGTGGTTTCAAACATGTTACTGGACACTCAGATCCATTAAAAATGTTGATTTTTAGCATTACTGCATTGTGTAACTATTTAATTTCATAATTGCTGCTTCCCTTTGTCCACCTTTTTCTTCCTTCTCTGTGGTTTTCTAAGGAAACACAAAGATAGGAATTTTAGACAGAATGGAGCTATTGGATGGGGGTCTTTGAGTGAGGAATATGTGCAGGGGGGGGTTTCTTCATGATTTCCAGTGCTGTTAAATACATACCAAGTGTTATTTGCTTGAAGTGTATTTGTGGGGAAAAGTGAAATTGAGGGCAGGAAAAGTTGTAGGTTTGTTGTATTTATTTTTTTTAAATATCAGATTTAATTTGTTTGGGAAGTAAATGTTATCACATTTGTGTAGAGAAGCACTTGATGTCTGGGGCACACTGTCAGTTTTGTCACTGCCAAAGGCTTGGAAAGTCTCTTAATCTTTGTGTGCATCAGTATTTATAAAATAGGTGATGTTTATCCATTGGGGTGAGGGAGGGGTTTGGCAGCCTTTGCAAGGGAGACGTCTTGGAAATACCAAGAATTTTGGTGCCTGGAGTTTCTTGCTAGAATTTCCTGCTTTCTGTCTCATCTGGGATTTAGAACAAACCACCCCAAAACTTCCCCTAAACAGTAAGCAAAACAATATCACAAACAATGCAATAAACAAGCCCTTTTACTGGCACCACTTCATCACACCCGGCTCCTTCCCACGTGCCCGGCCAAACAAAGGGGAAACTGAGGAACTGCATTTCCCGGAGCTGGCCGAGGCAGACTGGGAGCCAGCTGGAAGTGAGGCCATGTGGGGCATTCCTCGTGACTCACCAGCTAATCCTTCCTCGCATTTCCACCTCGTTTCTCTTCCACACCTACATGGACCCGCTCCCGGCCCTCGCCTGAGGGCGATTCATTCAGCCCACGAAAATATGTTGCATGTTGCAAGCGGAATGTCCCCTCTGACCTCCGGCTCCCCCTCTCCCGTGGCCACAAGGGATGTTTTCTCCTCGTGTCCCCCTCGCTCGTCAAAGCTGCTCTTTGCCCGTCTGGCCGGGCCAGCGACGGGTTCCCTGCACGCCTCCTCTCATGAGAGAGGGAAAATGCAGAGTGGACTCTTGCCCTCTGCAGATGGAAAACTCCTTCCCAAATCCTCTCCAAACTCTGCTCTAGACGCTATGGAGCCAGGATGGGAGAGCTGGGGGAGGTTTTCCTGGAGAAGGGAAGGCTCCAGGGACACCTGAGAGCCCCTCCCAGTGCCTAAAGGGGCTCCAGGAGAGCTGGGGAGGGACTGGGGACAGGGCAGGGAGGGACAGGACACAGGGAATGGCTTCCCACTGCCAGAGGGCAGGGATGGGGGGGGGGATATTGGGCAGGAATTGGTGGCTGGGAGGGGGGGCAGGCCCTGGCCCAAGCTGGGTAGAGAAGCTGTGGCTGCTCCACTATTTCCACTTTATAATTTCCACAGATAGACTTGAATTGTAACTTGAATGCTGTGTCATCCCTAATAATACAGAAGTTAGTGAATAGTTGGTTAATATTCTGCAGGTTAATAGGAACTCTTGCACTTCTTTGATGCTGTTGCTGCCATGGCTGATCCTTGCAACCAGTGCTCCTATTTTAAACATACCTACAGCACCTGCTCATTTCCAGACACCTAGTTTTATGCTTAGCTTATAAACATACAAAGAGGGAGACTCTGGCTATAATGAATAAAATTACCTCAATATTGGAAAACTTTAAATCAGAACCTATTAAAATAATTTTAAAGTTGTGGGCAGAGTGCATTAAAAATTTAATTTCAAAACCCAGCAACAGGTGAAAAAAAAATATTTTCCTTGCCATATTTTCCTGTGCCACTATTTCTCAGTTTGGGTTCAATTCAAATAGAGCCTGAGCCTGTTTCTTCCCCCAGTTCTCCTGTTTTATTAGGGAAGATTCTCGTCTGTATCAGCCAGTTATTAGATAAATACAGGAAAACTGCTTGCAATTATGGGTTTCCCCATTATCATCTCCCCCATTGGATAGAGTAGCCTGATTTCAAAGTGACAGCTGGTGGAACCTCTTCTTGATACATGCTAATCCAGTTTTTATTATGGGAAAATTGCCTGTGCTTTCAGAGAGTGAAAGGCAGTTACTAGACGTAGCTGCTGAGGGCGGAACCTTGTGATCTCTGCTCTAACAGCCTAAAAATGAACCATTATCTCCCAGGGTAACAGAATCCTGGTGAAACACAGACATGGAATAATCTGTGGCATGAAAGCCTCAAAATGTACAGTTACTAACTGTCTTTTTAATGTGGTAAATAAGAAATACCCAATTCTGCAGTGATGATGGTTCAGGTGGTGGACGATTTTGGGGAGGGACAGAGGCACCTCTGGCTGCATCTGGAGATAATGGGGTCCTGGGAAGGTGTATCCCAGTCCTGTGCCCTGGAGGGGAGGGAGCATTGGAGAGCAGTAGGATTGTGTGATCCGTGAGGGGGGGACATGGGTCATGGCTGGAGCTTGGGAGTCCTGCAGCTTCTCACTCATTAGCCTGGATTAAGTGTGGTGTGATTAAGGAAGAACCTGAAGGTGGACAGAGTTGAGATGAACCAGGTAAAATTCCCAGAACCTGGCTGGGGAGGCTGATGAGGGGATGAGCTTCAAAATGGGAGACTATATTCCATAACACTAAAACCTGTTATCTCAAAATACCCATAACACTGAGCTTCTCCTCCCCAAAACCCAACCCAAGGCAAGGCAGCTGCTGCCCACACAGTGCAGAGGAGCAGCTTCTGCTCCTGGATGGCAGGTGGGAAGATCAGTTGGCTGTTCCGTTCTTCCCCAATTATTAATTTATCACTAAATTCATTAAAAGTCCCTAGATAACAGAATCTTGTTTAATGGAGAGAATAATAGATGTTCTAAACCTTGATTTTGCTCTCTTTGACTTTATCAGATCTTGCTCACTCCAACATGCCGGTTCAACCTCTGATTTAAGTCAAGCACGCTACTTTAAATTTGGAATTAGAAGAGAATTAGTACTGTGTCATCCAGCCTTGGCTCGCCTTCTGAGGCTTAAATAAAAAGTTCTATCAAAGCAGACAATCTGTGGAGGTTAAGTGCCCCTGGATGTATAGACCCTTAAAGACACTTTTCTTAGAGACACTGAAAGGAAAGAAATGAAAGAAGTGCTCTCAAATGGAGCCACGTTAAAAAAAAAAAAGAAATAGAAAAAAGGAAAAAGAGAAAAGAGAGGAGGAAGACAGAGAAAATTTTGTCAGTAATCCAGAAAATGGTTGTCCTGCTCTGGAGGGATGAAATGTTTATTTCTTCCCCCTCATCCGCTTTTCCGCTCCCCATTAGAACTATTTCCAATCCACCCCAAAATCGTTAGTCAGTGCAATCATCATTTAATTGAAACATGTAATTACCCTGCCTTGATTAATTTTTGGGTTTTTTCACAGTATAGCAAAATTCTGTGAGAATGTGGCTTGGCACTTCAAACCCCAAGTGTGAATTCCCACTGACTTTCTATGAAATGGCAACTGATACACTTAAAACCTTGAAAAAGATTCCCAGGCTCTGGAGGAAGCGGAGAGATATTTAATTGATCAACCACAACCTTGTACAGGGCCAAAATGGGGATGGAGCTGATCCATGTCCAGAGGGATCCAGGATGGGCTTTGGTTGTGCTCGGAGGAGCTGGGACTGGCTGGGGGTCTTTGTGCCCAGGGCTGGGGGCTGCAGCCTCTGTCACCGCCGCTGTCTGCTCCTGGGGTTCAGGACAGACTGAGACAGTGAAGCACTAAAGCACCACTCTGCTCCCCTTTGGATTTAATTGCAGTGTGGAAGGGTCATGTCCACTCAGGATTTCTGGGGAATGAAAAGGGATTCCTGACAGTAAAAAGCAGGAAGAAACTCTTTGTAGGAATGTTGGAGAAAAAATTCCTATGTGTGTCTTAGTTTTTTCCTGTTTTAAGTAATTTTGGACTCTGAAGTAGCTATTGCCTGTTCCTGCACCAGCTGAGTCTGAGGACATTCTTCCCAACATTATTTATTTACTCCTTGCTCCTCAGTGCTACAACTGATGCTGCCTCTCCAACTTATTTTGATCTCGTGGATTGATGAACACTCACAGTTTTCTCAGGAACTGCTGCTGTAAAGCCCTGGTTCTGCTGCAGCCAAGGGCACTAGCAGCTGGATTTCTGCTCTGGTGAATGGGGGGATCTGGAAGAGTTTGGGAAACAAGCCAAGTGTCCCCCAACATGTGCTCAGTTCTTCCCCAGGCGTGGCTGGGAGTCCCACTGAGCACTGCAGGAACCCCAGAGGGGTGTTTATGTTGACTTAATTAGATTTGGGGGTTCAGTGTGATCTAGAACATCTCAAGGTTGCAAACTGTCTGGGTAATTCAGTGAGCAACGTAGGTGCCTGTCAGGTGTAATTGGGAGAGCGGGATTTGGGTGTGGAAAGGCAGGTGGGCACTGCCCTGAGTAAGTGCTGAGGGAAGACCAGGGAGTTGGTCCAGTTTGGAAAGGTAAGAATGTGAACGGGAGATTAGGTGTGACTTGGAGAACACGGGAAACTGTTGTTCTAGTGAGGTCATCTGAATTATTTCATAAAGAAATCGTATAGGCAGCCACAGATTTGACTTTAGATGCTCAGGAAGGAGCTGGGTTAAGCTCCCAAAGAAAACTGGGGACTGTATATGGACGATATATGGGACCAAAGTTCACTACTGTGGCTTTTCAGGAATAAATCAGCCCCTCTACACTAATTTGGGGTGGAAAACTCCCACTGCTCCTCTCCCATCCTGGCACAGCTGCCAGGCTGGCCCTCAAACTTTCATGAAAAATATGCTGTGAACTATAAAATTTTTTGGGGGAAATATTGTGGGGTTACTGTGTTGGGAAACTGCCTACAGATCAATGTGATGTTGCTTAGAATATTCCATGTTCATGGAAATTGTCTCATCCCCTGTGGTGAATGTGCTGAGAGGTTTGGTTCTGGCTTTGGAAGTGAAAATGTTCTGTTCCACAAGCCTGCTCTTGTACATATGACATATGTTCTGCTGCCTTTACTGTAAAACACAGAAATCCTAAACCTTTAGGAAATGGGAAGGATCTGTAGGTCCAACCTCAGCCCATGGCAATGCAGAGATGGGGACATTCCCACCACTGCTCCCAGGGCTCCCAATTTGACTGATCTCATATATCACAGGCTCCTAAATATGTACAAGTATATATAAATAGGCACATGGGTGAGCTATGGATGGTGTCTCATCCCCCGTTCTGAATTTCCTGGGGTTTGTGGATTTAACTTATTTGAACACAGTTTTCTGTGATTTAATATAGAATTATTTTAGATCAAAAACTGGTAGGAAAAGAGCTGACACTCTCTTTGCTGCTGCTTCCCCCTCGCCCCCCCTTTTTAAAGGAAAGAGCTTTATCTTAATTAAAGTTTAATTAAGGATCACGTTTGGCAGTACTTTTCACACCGATCTACACCAGCAGATTTTCTAAGGCTTAACTTTATCGTGCAGAAAATCCTCTTTTATTACTCCCAACCTGTTGTAAAAGCTGTTGGCACAGAGCGGTGGCTGCTTCATTCAGTGGCCTTGTTTGCCGCTGGAAAATTCCCAAGTCTCTGGAGATAGCACCACTGTGGTTCAATTTAATATCTGTCCTATCACTACAAGACTCTAGCTCATTATTAATGATACTATTCATTAATTTCTTGTTGGGCTGATGTTGTTATTTATTAAAATATTAAAGAAAGCTCCTGAGACACATACATAATGAGGGACACCTCCATTTCCTGAGCGGCACCAGCTGAGGGGATGAATATCGTGGAGATTTACCCCCTCCACCACCCTCTCCCTCCCTCATTAGTCCTCCCTCGTCTCTGAGTGACACTGTAAATCCATTTTGTGCTCGGCCCAATCGGCGCCTCATACAAATGGGGGGCTCTCTTTTTTTAATGAGCCATTCCTATGCAAAATGAATTGACTGCTGTCTAACTCATCTAATCTGCCCGGGTTTGGGGGAAGGACTAAATTGCCTATATTTATATAGGGAATAAATAAAATGTGACATATTTTTTCCCTTTCCGGTTTCACATTTGGAGAATTTCAGCGCAATAAATTCTGCGCTTTAAGGACCTGCCACCTTAGTTAACTAAAGCCCAGCATGGCATTTAAAGGCGTGATGGTTGTATTTAAAAAAGCCTCGACAAGCAGTTTGTGCCCGCCTTGGCCGTTTGATGCCTCCCCTCCCGAGCTCAGGTATCGCCTCCAGAAATTCCGAGGGCACTTGATGTATTGCTCACCCTTTTAATCAGAGGGATTGCAGAGCACATCTGCTTCGAGCACACAGGGCTGGGCAGAGCCACAGCGAGGGGCTGCGTATGGCAAAATAAATCAAACAATCTTGTAATTAATTTAGCCATGATGTCACACTTCTGTTTTGGTTGCTGGAAGAGGGGCCGGTGTTAAGGGTCTTTTTTTGGCTGGCTGGAAATGATGAAATCTGCATAACAATCGAGGTAGCATCTGAAGGTAAAGTTTTAATTTGTTCTATATGGTTGTTATTTTCACCCCGTGCAAATAATTACTGTGGGGAAGAAATACCTCCCTGTTTTCTGAGGATTAGCGGGGCATAATTGCAGCCTGTTTTGATCCCTCTTTTAATAACGGCCCCTCTCCAGCCACAGCCCGTCCAGCAGCTCTGTGCGGATCGAAGGCTCCTTCTAAAGCACTGAAACAGACCCACAAGGCCTTTGTGCGGTGAATTTGGAGTCAGTTGTTTCTGAGGAGGAAAAAAAGGTGTTTCCTTGGTACTTCAAAGCAGAAGATCTGTGGCACAGGACCCTGAGCCCCAGGGAAAGACAAATAACCACGAGGGATGGGAATGACACAGAGGCTGACACTGAAAGCTCTGCTAATCTGGCAGGGAACAGTTCCTTAGAAAATGAACTTCTGGAAGTTGCTCTTCCTTTTCTTCTTGCAGCAAAGTATGAGTTTCCTGAAGCAGGCACTATATTGCTTTAGCAAGGTGTCTGTAAATTTAGAAAATCCCCTTGTTTGAACAGAATTAAGTCCTTTGTTACATGTTTCTTGCTAATAAGTGTGGTCTGCCCACATGAATTAGTTCTTTGATTCCTTTTCTCAAAGTTGACACAAATTTAAGGTATTTTGAGGTGCTGTGTTTGTGCATCTCATTGGTGGTTTCAGCTGGCAGAGATCTGTCACTCCCAGGTGACAGATGGCACAGGGGTGTCAGACTCGTCCCTGGGTGGAATATTCCTTGAGGAGGGTCATAGTGGAAGTGTTGTCCTCAGTGTGACACCACGGGATGGATTAAGGCACAGATCCTGTGGGATGTGTGATGCATTGCACGACCTGTTTAGCAGGAGCACTGGGCTGCACATCCACAACCTGCCCTGCCCAGGGCAGGACCCCCATCCTGCCCCCTCCCTGCTCTGTCACAGGGGCTGCTGGGGGTCAGCTCAGCCAGATGTGACATGGTTGTCCTTGATGAGGCTGTGGGTGCTCAGGGTCCAGCCTGGTGTAATTAACACTCATTTGTGGGAGAAGGGTTTGGCTGGAACTGTTCTGGTGGCGAGGCCCTGGCACAGGTTGGGCAGAGAAGCTGTGGCTGCCCTGGGATCCCTGGGAGTGTCCAAGGGCAGGCTGGACAGGGCTTGGAGCAACCTGAGATAGGGGGAGGTGTCCCTGCTTGTGGCAGGGGGTGGCACTGGGTGGGCTTTGGGGTCCCTCCAACCCAAACCAGTCTGGGATTCTCTGTGAAAGGGCATTGTTTTACACAGAAATTGCTGTGGTGGCAAGAATGTTAAAGGTGTTTCAGCCTGAAGTGTAAAGTTCAACAAGCTTGTGGTTTTCCCCATGATTTTAAACATAATTAGACAAGTTTGAATTTGAGTTTTAAATAAACATTGTGAGAGGATGTTTCCTCAAAATCCCCCTGCTGAGTGTTTTCAGGAATCTCATTTAGGCTTTGGGGTCAGCATGTCTCCCTTGCAGGAGGGTTTTCCACCTGCCTTTCAGAGCTTGTTCAAGTACAATTGTATTTTTGACAACTTGCTTAATACTCTGTTCACACCACCAAGGTCTCTCTAATGGCTGTGTGAGACTGTGTGTGACAGGAGGTCACCAAATGAGACAGTTCTGGACCAGGAGGTCTGGGGGTGAAGTCTTAATTTTCCCTGGACAGGGAATAAGTCTGTTCTGAACCTAAGAATGAGCACGTGCCACTTGGCTTCACCAAAGGGATTCCAGTGAGACCTGTAACCTGTGCTCAAAGCCACAGCTTGGTATTAATGATAATTAAAAAGATTGAGAAGTCTAGAATTCTCCAATAGCAGAGGACAGAGCAGATATTGAACGAAACTACTGAAAGGAAATGGGTTCTGAAGTCTGTGTGCCTGAGATCTGGGAAAACTTGGGGAAAAAAAAGAGATCCATGTCCCTCCAGCTCTGAGGATGGATGTGTCTGAGCAGCTGGAGGGTTCAGACGAGTTTCTTCATGTATGATAAAATACTCAGGCTCTGGTAATTTAAAGTAGTGAGGATTTTTTTTTTTTTTTTGACTAATGGTCTAAACTCAGTTGCACAGGCAGAGTCTTTGGTCTCTTTTCTGGTGTTTTATTTTCAAGGCCATTCCCTTGTAGGGTGTTTTTTTGGGCCCATATTTGCTAAGGTGCAGAGGTGCATCGTTGTCAAGTCAGGTGTAAGAAACATCATGGGATCACACCCAGGAATTTGCTAAACAATAATGAAACCTTTGCATGCTTTTCTTTGAACAATGTATTTTCACTTGAATAATACATTTTCATGTGAACAAACCATTCACTTCACAACACAGTCTAGTGGGCATGCTGGTGTTTGGCCAAAGGTTGGATTTGGTCTTGGAGGTTTTTCCAGCCTTAATAAGTCCGTGATTCTATTTTGTTCTTTATGTTTACCTTTCCAAGCACTTTAGGTTGCTCCAAGCTTCTCTCACAAAAATAAGCTCTGGAATATACTCCTATTTTGCCATATCCCTGCATCTCTGGAAGCATCCAGAGCCCTGCCATATTCCTGGGCTCATGGTTAAAAGTCAGCAGTGCTGGAACTGTTCAGCACCAGTAAATCCCAGGCATTGTCTGTGCTGTGCCCTCAGTCCAGCTGCAGCATCCACAGCAAAGCCCTGTCAGGAAATGCATCTGGAGCACAGTCCTTGTCCTGAAATTCAGTAATTCATTCAGAGGGACCAGGACTGTTAATACAGAGCTGTAATTAAACAGCCCCACCCGTGTGATGCTGAATCCCCACGTGTGAATGTTCCACGAGGAGCCACCGAAGCAACACAACATTTTAATTTCAAAGGCTGTGATTTTTTTTGTTTGTTTGTTTGTTTCTCTGATTTCTTTCAAGTAACTGTGCAGGTTTTAATCTGACTGTGGGTGTGAGCTTTTACTGCAAATATGCTGCCAAACCACCGGAGCCCTCAGAGCTGCTACTGCGTGTGATTTGTGGGAAGGGACAATTTGCTGGAGGTCTCCGAGGCTCTGTGGGGAGGGTTAATAACTCTTGGAGAGGTGGGAGAAAAGAAAGAATTTTATGTCTCCTGCAACCTGCAAGACTATGAAATGTTTCCCAGTGTAATTTTCTTGAAGTTAAAGTTGAGGTTATTAAGGTTCACTTAGCAGATAAAGTTTGCCACAATTTTCTTGGTTTCTCTGATCAGATGACAAGATTTCTAATTTATAAAAGCAGAGCAGGATGTTGGGGGCTCTGAACCATGTTCAGGGGATACACCGAGGGGCTCTGAGCTCCTCTTCTTCACATGGATTTTTATTTACAAGGAAATTTGAAAGCAATGTGCTTGAACTTCACTCAGTAACCCTCGGAGTTGGTTTCAATTTGTTTGATTGTAAATCTCTGTATAACCACAACAGAGGTCTGGAGCTGGACTCTGGCTGGCAGTCCATAGTATGGTGCTGGCATCCCAGACCTGTGGAATTATTGTATTCCTGGCCATTTTATAAATGGCTGCTCTGTTGAAACTGTTGGCAAAACAGGTTCCCTTGGAGAGAAGAAAAGGTTCATAGAATATGGTGAGTTGGAAGGGAACCCCAAGGATCAAGTCCAATTCCTGCTCCTGCACAGGACCATCCCCAAGAGTCACACCATGTGCCTGAGAGTTTTGTCAATGGGGAGGAAAAAAAGTAGTTTTATATGGAATTTAGAGGAAGAAATGTGTTTTCACATGAAATGTGGATTATTACTACATTTCTGACTTCATATGTCTCAGTGCAGTCATTATTTTGTTGCTTTACAAAACATGATGTGGTGCCCTGCACAAAAGTGAATTTATTTATTACAAGCACAGAAAAAGCCCAGCCAGGATTTGTGGGGTTGGTGCAGCTGATGGAGATCTCTTGATGGCATCATCATAAAAAACAACTCCAGCAGAAAAGTAAAGCTCAGCCAAAATCTGCCTCATTTGATGCTCTCCCCCATGGGTTGCAGCAGTGCTACAAGCAAACCTTCTGCTCCCTCATGGAGAGTATGAGAGCCCTGGGAGTGTCCAAGGCCAGGTTGGACGGGGCTTGGAGCAACCTGGGCTAGTGGAAGGTGTCCCTGCCCATGGCAGGAACCAGATGAGTTTTAAGGTCCCCTCCAACACAAACCATTCTGTGATTTTAAGTTATGATCAAGTCAATTCTTAACCTTCTTTTGAATAAACTAAGCAGGTAGAACTTCATATGTCTTTCCCTGTGTAGCTTTTCTGCAGAATTCAGTCAGTCCTTTCACACTTCTTGAGAATTTCTTTAATTCTTGACCATCTATTTTTGAGATGTGGACATTAAAGGAGGACAGATTTTCCCATGAATGGTCTCACTAACGCAACATCTATTGATAAAACCACCTTCCTATTTCTACTTGCTGCTCAGTTTCCTGTCACTGACATATTGGATAAAGAACTAGAGAGAGCATGAAAACTTATTTCTGTTATCTTGCAGTTTTATTAGTGTAAGGGAACAGCCACCTTTCATATCAGTGATGTTTGTTGTATTAATGAGGCAAAAATAGCCATTAACTGGCCTTAAGCATGCACTTGAATTTCAATAAGTGGTTTCTTTGCATAGCCAAGAAGAGATTACACATCACAGTCAGCAGCTACTGGATCTGGCCAATTTTTAAAACACAGACACTTCATTTGTAAGGTTTTCTAATGCTAAGATGAAGATCTTAAATTAAATACCCGACCATCTAAACTCATTCAGGGTTCGAGTTTTGGGTCTTACTGCTTCATCCAAGCTAAAGAGGAAAAGAGAGATGTTCAAAATGTATAAATGTGCTCAGTTACTGAGCCAGCTCTAATTGCCTAATGCCCCTCGACACGTTGCTTTAAAATGGATCACGACTTAAGCAGACTTATGTATATTCCACAGATAAAATTTATTGATTTCTTGCTCTCAAGGTAGAAGAAAGCACAAAGACAGGAGTGTCTCTCACGCAGCTGTTTCAGTCCTCCCAAACACCTTAGTTTGAGACAGAACACAACCCTCTCAGCCATCGCCAGACACTTAAATCCTGAAAAACACACATTCCCTCTCCTGCTCTGCAGAAACAGGAGCTTCAGGATGGGAGAGCAGCAGCAGAGACCCCCTGGGGCAGGCAGTGCCTACCTTGTTGTGAGTGGCACTCATAAGGAGCTTTACTGGCTGCTGCAAATTGATTCTGAGTGCACCTCCAGTCCTGCTCCTGTTCCCGGAACGTGGCTGTCCATCGACCAGGGCGCGGCATGGCCGGGTCACCCTAACGCAGGGCAGAGATTTGCTGTGTCCCCAGCAGTGCCCCTGCCTCCCCTCTCTCCCTGTTTCCAAGCGTTGGGTGCGTTTCCTAGCGAAGCTTCCCCAGGTTTAACGTTGCCTGGAGAGCACCACTAAAACCATTGCAAGACCCCAGCCCCCAAAGAGGGAGAGAGCTGCCATCAGCACAGAGGACAGGGACGTGACTGTGGCAATGTGCCCTGGTGGGTATTTTCCTCCCTTCCCTCGGTGTAACGTGTTCTCCAGATGTCAGTGGTGGGAGGAAATAAATGGAGCCTCTTGGGCAGCCCTGATCTGCCTCAGGTGCAGACCCCGGAGAACTCACCACTGCCTTCCAGGAGATAACAATTACAGCCAAAATGCTGCCCTGTGAGCTCCCCTTATCTGAAATTAGGGCAAGATTAAGGTCTGAGGAGTCTGTTTGTGCCAGTTTTTAGAAAGAATGGATGTCTCCTTCAGATTTCTTCAGCATTCCAGGATATCCATTTATTGTTGAGTTTTTGCTTCTTGTCACACTCTCAACCTCTTATCTTCCACAGTTAAAAAAAAAAATCAAAAGTATAAAAATATGTTTCTCAAGTAAAAATTTGATCAATATGTGTTTCAAGGTGTGGATTTACATGTGTATATTCCAGTCCTTGCAGGCATATTTGATTTTGAGAGACATTTCTGCCAAGAAAATATGTAAAGATAGTAGCTTCTCCCTTTAACTATATTCATTAAATTAATAACTTATTCTGTATTAATTCTAGAGTCATACAAAAATATGTAGACTTAGAATCATAAAATCACAGAATCCTGGAATGGTTTGGGTTGGAAGGGACATCAAAGCCCATCCAGACCCACTCCCAGCCATAGGCAGGGACACCTTCCACTAGCCCAGGTCGCTCCAAGCCCTGTCCAACCTGCCCTTGGACACTCCCAGGGATCCAGGGACAGCCACAGCTTCTCTGCCCAACCTGTGCCAGGGCCTGCCCACCCTCCCAGGGAAGGATTTTTCCTGTACCTAATCTAAAATTACTCTCTGTGAGTTTGAAGCCATTGTCCCTTGTCCTGCCACCAGACTCCTGTAAAGTGTCTCTCTCCATTTTCTTGTGAGATCCCTTCAGGTACTGCAAGGCCACAATTAGAATTTATACCATTAGAATTTTATGCCAGATTTAATCCTACATTTGAAATTAAAAAAAGAATAAATGCACAAAACTTTCAGAAAGTTGCCAGAAAAAAAACGCAAAACAACCGTGTGACTTCCACTTACCAAACTATGAAAATCATTTTTATTCCCTTGTGTTCGGGCCCGACGTAGATCCTTTATGTGACTGTAATTGCGCTCCTCGAGGTGTGTGAGGCACAAGGTGGGAGTCAGGTGAGAAGCAGCCCAGGAGATTGATGGTGCTGCGTTTGGTTAATGCAGTGCGAGAGACGCTAAGGGATTGTGACGCTCACATTTGCCTGTTCTATTACTGTGGTCTAAATGTTGTTTCCTCACTGACTCCTGAACTGATATTTCACTCATCTCAACTGTCTTTATTAAAAAAAAATGATTAAAGCCCCCCCAAGAAAAATGAAAACAGAAGAACCAAATAATCTCACCCTCATTTTCTATGAAAGCATTTTAAAGGCTCTCAGGACGTTGTTTTTCATCTCAGATTAGAGGTGTGTGTGCTTATTCCGATAATCTCTTCTGCATACACCGTGGGTAATACAGCCAGGCAAGGTGCAGAGGGGAGAGAGAAGAGATGGAGAAAGACATTGCAAACAAGGTCCTGAGGTACCCTTAACTGGGCAATAATGTGTCATTGTCCAGCAGTTTCCTGAGGACAAGATCAGGTTAAAAAAACCCAACATTTAAAAAAATACATTTTAAATGTAAGGAAGTGGCTTTGCTTGTGACGTAAAGAGGTGTAAAGATGTGGGTTTGGTTAGTGGGGGGGACTGTGATCAGGTCCACATGCCATTTGTATCACAGAATCCCAGAATGGTCTGTGTTGGACGGGACATTAAAACCCATCCCATCCCACCCCCTGCCATGGGCAGCGACACCTCCTGCCAGCCCAGGTTGCTCCAAGCCCTGTTCAACCTTCCCTTGGACAGTTCCAGGGATCCAGGGGCAGCCACAGCTTCTCTGCCCAACCTGTGCCAGGGCCTGCCCACCCTCCCAGCCACCAATCCCTTCCCAATATCCCCCCTATCCCTGCCCTCTGGCAGTGGGAAGCCACTCCCTGTGTCCTGTCCCTCCATGCCCTGTCCCCAGTCCCTCTTGGAGCCCCTTTAGGCACTGGAAGGTGCTTTCAGATCTCCCTGGATCTTTCCCTACTAAAGGGGAACATTCCCAGCTCTCCCAGCCTGGCTCCAGAGCAGAGGGGCTCCAGCCCTGCAGCATCTCTGTGGCTTCCTCTGGACTCGCTCCAGCAGCTCCACATCCTTCCTATGCTGGGCCCCTGAGCTGGAGGCAGCTCTGCAGGGGGGTCGCACCTGAGTGGGTCAGAGTTGCCCTCCCTTTCCCTGCTGGTCACACTTGATGCAGAGGTCGTGATTTTCCTGGTGGAATTGAAAAGATAGTTCATTTATCAATACTATGAAACACCCCACTTCTAATTTTTTTAAAATTTTCCTCTCTAGCTGCTACAGGGGAATATCCTGCCCTGTTTTGTGACAAACATTGACCATGTTAACATAGGAGGAATGTTCATTTTGGATTCCTGTTCCTCATTTGCAATGGAGTGCAGTCACTGAGGGAATTGTTATAGATCCAGAAACAGCCCAATTTCAGTAGCATGTTTATACTGGAAGTCCCTAAAAATCCAGCAGAAGGAGCCCACCCAGTACCAGCTGCAGAATTATGAAATCAGGATAAAACTATAACATTTCTCCCAGGGACCTGAACAATGGGACTTTTAGCTTACACAGAATTAATTAAGAGATGTGACTGATTTGCTCTTTGAGAAATGGGTGTTTCTGTGCACCTGGGCACAGATATTCCATGTGTTTTGGCTGTGTTTCTTTGGGTTTGGTTTTTGGCTTGCTATTTTTTTCTATTTCTTGCTTTATTTTATTTTTTTTTTAAGGGGTCATCTTTTAGTCTGCTTTATACCAAATAGATTTTAATTTCAAAATATTTGCTGGCCCACAATTTATCATTTTGCAACACACCCCATCTTTTTCTCCTGTTTTCATTCAAGGGAAATTCCCAGGACTGAAAAGTAGGAATTCTTTTCTGTTTCCTCAGAATCTGAAGAGCTAATTAACATGCCTTAAGCCCTACAGGTATTTATTTGCTGCTGCAGGCCAGCGTTTCCCCCCTATTTCTGATGCTGGACTAACAGAAACACTTTCAAAATTCCTCAGTAGCTCTGCACTGGAAATATCAGTGCCCTTATTTTGCCTGGTTTGATGAGGTACTGCTGGCACTTATTACAGATTAAAATCACATTCAAAGTCTCTCTGCTCTGAGCTTTGCAGTAATCCCGGGAAATCGCCGGCACTCATCTGGTTTGCGCCCCCTTCCCTTCCCAAAGCTTTTTGCCACCTGGGTGGAACTCCTGCTATCTGATTTTTTTATATGCTGCTGCCATTAGAGGGAAATGATTTTTCTCCCGTTTGCTCAAAGCCAGATTTAAAGGCAGGTCCCTGAGGCGGCAGGGAAGTCGATCCCCTGAGCTACTCCCTCATTGTTTGCTTTTTTACATGTAATATCCCATTTCTAAGCCGGGCTGTAATTTAAAATACAACGCACGCTACGTAAATACATCCTTTAGAAATTGGGTAATATGACATTTAATGGAAATTAACTGCTATTATTGTCGTGTTTTGTTGCACCCCAACCTGAAAAATTAATAAATCCACTTTATATATGTAGGAATATCTCTCAGTCTTTTCTTTCTGCCAGTTTCCTGACTCTAAGTCGATGTAGGTGTAATAATGCTGCTGAGCTCATTTA
Source organism: Scytalopus superciliaris (assembly GCA_013400415.1). Taxonomy (NCBI): domain Eukaryota; kingdom Metazoa; phylum Chordata; class Aves; order Passeriformes; family Rhinocryptidae; genus Scytalopus; species Scytalopus superciliaris. Next base: position 70,685 of record VXBX01009219.1, read on the forward strand.
AAATAAGCCCAAATATACATGATTCTAAGTACAGCAGTCCACCTAAGAATTACACCTGCATGTCTCCCCCATTAGTTAGGAACTAATACCACTGGAAAACACAGAGATCCATAGGGAAATACCAGTTAAACCCTCATATTTATTGCAGAGTTGGAGCAGCAAAGGGTTACTTTAGCCCAGGCATTGTAAGTACAAGCAACAGGACTCCATTGGCTTTAATTTGTCCATGTCTCTCATTTGATACTTCCAGTATTAATAGCTTTGCAAGGAAATTCTGCAGTCATTAATCATAATAATTAATCAGATCCAATTATATTGCATATAAATGCGAACAAATTGCTGAAAAAATAATGATCTATCACCAACATGTCACGAGGAAAAAGAGACTAAAATAGTAATTAGAAGCAGGGATTTAGTTGTGTGCAAGTACTCTGCGAGTGATTTTAGCAGTATGATGATCTGATGATGTAATTAGTGGGAAGAAAGTCAAGCAGGCTTTTGCAGCAGACCCCTTAATGACTGTGCAACTCAGGAAAGAATACCCTTGGATTAGTGGCTGCTTTTGTATTTACCATTAAATCCTTATTGTTTTACAAAGATGATTAGAAAAATATGGCTCCAGGCATTTTCCACCAAGTTTGCATTGATACACGTCAAAAATACTCTGCACGCTCCCCAAAACTGGGGTGGGGCAGCAGCACTTTCCCCCCAGTACAAAAGGTGTAACCTAGGTGCAAATGTACTAATTCTGGTAGATTTAAATCTAGGTGTGGATTTGAATGTTGGTGTAGTAGATTTAAATCCATGCCTAGAATTAAATTTATTATTAGTATAGGTATATATTATTAGTATAAGTGTAAATTTAAATCTATTATTATTAGATTTAAATCTAGCCATAGTGGATTTGAATCTATGCCTGGATTTAAATCTGTTATTAGTAGATTTAAATCTAGGTGTAAACATACTAATTCAACCTACTAATGCAAGTTCCCTGGAAGTACTCTGTACATATATTTTTATTTCACTGCTGGGCACTGAATAACCAATTTCTGCTCCAAGCAGCAGGCTTATGTTTTATTTTCTTTTAATCATTCTTGGCGTGGCACAAGTGCCCTGTTGGAGTTGCCAGCTCTCGACCCCCCTCTCCCAAATCCACACATTCCCTCCTCTCCCTCCGAGCCTGGTTTTCGGTGCTCTTGCCATGCACACCCTGCTGAACACACACTGAATGAGCATTAAAACAGCCTTTTTAGGAAAAGCAGCCCCAAGTCTTTAAACTGTTCTGTTGGCCCAGTGGATTACACTTGAAACACTCAACTGAAGATTGATGAGCAGGTTTAGGACAGATTTGCTACTTGAAAATAAATGTGAAGTTCATCATAGTTTTCAATACTAAGCACTGCACTTTCCTGCCTTTGATCTGGGTGTTGTGACTACTACAAAGAAATAAAACCTTATCTTACCTTTTGCAGCATCTACTGCAGAAGACCTCAATAATGCATAAGAACATCTGGAAGTGCGGTAATTTCGGCTATCAGAGATAAGAATTGACACAAAACAGGTAAACCCTACAAAGTCATCATGTTGAAATGAGCTGATTAAGGTCTGGGGACATAAAACATCATGTAGAGTGTTTTTATGCTTGCTCCATCTTCCCATTTTATAAATATATATATATACATACATACATACATATATATATATATATAAAGCAATGCCAATTATTTAATCTTTTTTTTTGGTGTGTTTAATAGGTTGATTAGCTGGGAGCTGTATTATATTTTGATATAAAGAGACAGAAGTGACTGCAAATCTATTGCCATCTATTTCTATTTAGAGTTAACTGTGAGTTCATAGAAAATACATGGGCATAGTAAACAGGGGTTTGAAATGACAATTTTTTACTGGTTGCAAGTGCTAATTGCTAGTTTCTCAAGGGTATAGAATTAATCACCTGCTAGATTTACAGTCTCTAGGTTGAGACCTGAGGATGGAGGCAATAAGAAAAGCTCTTGAGGGACATATCATATGGTGAGTCTAAATATCAGTCTCTATGCATATGTAAATTGGCAACAAAGTTTTTTCAAAGCTCAAGTATGCTAATTTCAAACAGGCAAGACTAAAGCTCGCTTTTAGCAGCTGTTTAACGTCTGCCTGTGGGTGGTAGAGAGAGCTTAAAATACAAGCAAACAGTGGTGCATAAGTAATTAAGCAACATTTTGCTGGGCATAAATAATTCTGTTTATATTGCTCTTTGAAGAGTATGGAATACAAAATAACAGATCGAGTGCACCTTTGGTCACCAGAGGTTGGCTGTGCCCCCTCTTTACCTTTCCACTGCTCTCACCATCTTTAGGGAAGAATTAAATGAGGGTCGATGCTGCTGCTCTTTCATTTGTGTATTAAAGAGCTTCATTCCACACTGCAGCAAAACAAATGCTTCAAACTTTTAACGTGGTGTCTTTGCAGCTCAAATAATTTCCCTTCCCAGACTTAAACTTCCCCAGCGAGACAAACTGAGTCTGAAAAGGATATTTATATATTCTCTTTGGAGAGCTCTGCACTTTCACCACATCAAAGTTGATAAAATTACGCTGTATGTGCTATTTGGCTAAATTGTAAAAATTAGTGAGTCAACTCGACTATTTTCAAGGTCATAAGGCTGTTGATAATCCATAAAACAAAACAGCCTGACTTGTGCAGTTGTTATCACTTAAATTATTGCATGCATTAAAATAATAAGATAGTTGCCTTAATGGGATTCTCCTAAAACCAAGAGTTACTGGAGTGACTGAGCACAAAACGCTCATGTAATTTTGATGGCTGCTCTGAATCGACAGAATTGACTAAAAGCTTGAAAAACTAAAACAGAGATTTAAAAAATATCTCATTTGATTCAGTAAAGACCTTGAAATTAATCACAAGGAAGATGAAAGATGTAACATGATTTGGAAACATCTAGTCTGGAAAAAAGGATTATAAGTACTGGCTGTGATAAGAGTCAGGATTTCAGAACTTGGTTTTGATTAAATGTTGATGGTTTAAAGAATTAGTAGTTAAAAGAACTAGTGGTTTGTAAGGAAATCCTCTGTGCTGAGAGCTAATGCCAACATTCCGAGCTGGCAGGGACAGGGGGCCGTGGTGAGTCTGGCTTTGCCATTTCTGTATTCCCTCAAGAGTTTGGGTTGGTGCATTTCCTGAGCAGGTCCCAGCTCAGTGTCCCACACCCAGGAGGGGCAGCACCAGGGACCCCCCAGCCAGTCCCACTCTCCTCTCACACCCCAGATTTGCCCACCTGCAAGGTATTGGCTCCCATGTTCTCGTGATTCAGCCCTTTCTGTTTATTCCTTCAGAGTCTCCTCACCTTTTCCTCTCAGTTTAATTATTCATGCCCTAATTTGGTCTCCTCTCCTTGCACAACTCTCCTGGCAATTTGTCACCGTGGTGAGCAGGGGGTTGGAGCTGAGGTGCCAACGCTGCTGTCAGAGCTGAGGGGGGATGTTCTCAGAGCCACCAGCTCAGCTCATGAAAGAGCCCAGACTGGCCAGGCTTGGGTTAGAAATGTCACCTTCGAGCTCCAGGTCCTCAGCAAGAAGTGGCACTTGCAATTTGGGGATTCTGCACCGGTTTCTCCTTGGTTCACCTCAGGGAATTGGCACAGGTTGGGCAGAGAAGCTGTGGCTGCCCCTGGATCCCTGGCAGTGTCCAAGGGCAGGTTGGACGGGGCTTGGAGCAGCCTGGGCTGGTGGGACGTGTCCCTGCCCATGGCAGAGGGTGGCACTGGGTGAGCTTTGAGGTCCTTTCCAGCCCAAACCAATCTGGGATTCTGTGATCCCACCAAATGAGCGTAAGGAGCAGGATTTGCTACAGTCATGAGGGCAAGTGGTTCTGGGAGAGTAAATGCTGTGGAACTACAGCTGCACAAGTTATTCCAGGTGGCAGCTGAACACTCTGGGTATGGACAGAAGGCAGCCCCAAGGATGGGCAATGCCCTCTGAATAAATGTAATGGAACAGCCCAAGAAAACACAGGTGGGAATGGTCCTGGAGACCAAACCAAGCAGATTTTGGTCATTCCAGTTTCATGGTATGATGTATTAAACATGGAATTGTGTATTAAAGCTCTGTGAGAGCTGGAAATGTGGGGTTTGCTAAATGGCTGTCACAGTGCTGGCTGTGTCAGGGCAAAGTCATTTTAAGTTGTTCACACTCTAAAAGAATATTATGTTAAAGGTCCCTTCCAACTGAAAATCTCCCTTCTCTCCTGCTGGTTTTTAGATGCCCAGAAATTTATTTTCTGAACGACCAGCCTATATTTGCTGTCATAATTATAGCTGTCATTTTTTTACCCCTTCTGGTAGAGTCTCTTCTTCCCTATAAATATTACTTTTTCGGCCTTGTTTTCTTCTCTGAACCTCCTCTCTTTTTGCTTGCTCTGGGGGGTGGGAGCTCTTCTTCCTCTCCAGTTGGAGGAAGCCAGTTTGGTGGTCAGCAGCAAGAAGGCAGCAGTTTGGACTAAGGACAGGTTAGAAATTGGGACAGTTTTGGTTTTGCAATTATTTGCTCAGAGGAAGAAGTGATAAATGTGTCCACATTTATGTTTCTGTCTTAATAAATAATTGGTTATGGCTTTCAGTCTCCACTCAAATAACTGAGCAGATGTTCTTTATTTTCAGAGTAGTTCTGTTTCTTTGAACAACAACAACAACAAAAAAAAGACTTGTTATTCTGAAATACAGTCATTCCCATCATGGCTTTTGGATTTTAGGGGGGAGTGTCTCTCAGGTCAGAGATGCTGAGTGGGTTTGGAACCTGTCCTTGCTGCTGGGAAGGCTGGATGTGGCTCCTTCCCTGATAATCCATGGAATTTATACTGAATACCATTCCCACTTTCATTTAGCAGTAAGAACCAGACTAAGAAAAAAAATAAAGAGAAAAATATATTTTGTAGCCAAGTTGCTGGTTACTGGAACAGAAGGACTCTTGCAGAAATATTGAAAATAATCCCATTTCATGCTGGATTTTTGTTCTGGGTTTTCAGTTGGAGGATCTCAGGAAACTTTGGGCTGTGCTTTGTTGTCACTGTAAAATCCAGTGATACAGGGAAGCTTTACTTGAGGAATTTCAGCTTTGGATCGTGCCCCTTTAGGAATCTTCCCTTGCAAAGCACATCACCATCCTCAGGCTGTGCCCTCCTACCTGTCCACACCCGGCTCCCTTCAGGCTCTGGGATTTCTGTCCATGTGAGAGAGGAGATTTTTGTCCCTCAGCTTCCCTCAGGGTAAAAGGCTCATCCGTTACTGAGGACAGTCATGCAGCCCTGGAATACTATATTTTAATAGTATATCTGGAGAACAACATCCTGTATTGATTTTTCATTTTAGTTTGTTTTTCCTCAGGGCTTTTTTATTGGTATGATTATGTGAGTTTGCCTCCACCTGCTACCAAGCCCTGGCTTTCATCTTATGGGCACTAATTTACATAAAACCTAAAAGCAGGGGATAATAACAAATATTTGGCTATTTCATGAATTTTAAAATTGTTTTCATTATCAAGGAGAAATATTTTTGCATAGCCTTTCTTTCCTACTGGATTTTTGACTACTGGCCTTAAAGGAAAAATAAAATAAAAAAAAAGGGAATTTCCTATTTCCTTTCTTTTTTTAGTGGTATTTTGTATTTGCTTGAATGTAAACATTTTACAGTGAAAACAGTCTTATTAAAAGAAAATTACCTGCTTCCAGTGCTGTCAGCTTCCCAATAATACTATGGTATTAAAAAAATTATCCAGGAAGCCCCCAGTCCAAGTAGGTTCTGCCAATCCTAGGAAGATTTCCTCCAGCTCGGAGACAGTTGTACATTATATTAAAGAAATAAAAACCAACCCTCTTCAGCTGTCAGGCTGCTGTGGCAGAATTTAGTTCTGTTCTCAAGAGCTTCCTTGTCCCATGAGTGCAAAGACAATAGTCCACTATATAGAGAGCCAATAAATCAATTAGCTTTAACAGCCAGTGTTCAGGAAATGCATTTATTCTCTTCAATGAAAACACAGTTTTTACTTGTAGCCATACTTCATACTGTTAAGGTCAATTTTTCATGTGGAAATTAAATCCAGTGGATGAAAAACTGCTTGTATATTCCATAAAGCGGGAAAGAAGTGTTCTTACTGATGTGGGATCACAAGTTTGTTTTATTTGTAATTATCCTTCTTTAGGGTAATTGAGATTCCAAACAGTGGCTTAATAGCTCGGCGCTCTCAAATTGCTACTGCCTGGAACTTTACCTTTCCAAAAATAAGTGAGCCTTTCAATTGCAACACAACTACTAAAGCCCGGGTCATTTTAGAACAATTAATTGAGAGAGGTGATTAATAGCTTAATAATGGGCTGCTCTGTAAGTGCCGGGAAGGCGCAGGGAAGGAATATGCAATTTTGTGTCCCTAAAGCATGGCCTAATTGAAAACTCAGTGGTTCGCCTCCTGTGCCTGCCCCAGACTTTGCTTTTGAGACCATGGTTTGATGCCATCCGAGGGAACCAGAAATCCTGGCTCCCACTTAACCTCTTGGGTGCTGGGAGCTGCAGGATTTGGGCAGGAACCTGCTCCGAGGGCAGGGAATGAGGGAGAGCTTTACGGGGGCAACGCGCTGCCCTGCTCGGGATGGGGAGGTACCACCAGTCCCATGTCACAGCTGGAGTCGGGAGGATGAAAGGCTCAAAGAATCATAACCATGGACAAGGGGAATCAGGATTTCCACTCCTTTTCTCCCGCCTGTGCTTCAGAGGTGTTTGGCATCCATATTCATGGCTCTGAGGGAAATCTGGGAGCTGCTCCCAAGGGAGAGGGGGGAAGACGGAGAATTGCAAATGTAAAGGAAGGAGTGTGAGTTTATCAGTGGTCTTAAATTCTTTACATGGGAACCACCAGCTCCAAGTTTCAAATAAAGCAAAGAAACAAAAAACAACACACCCCCCTTGCCTATGCCCCTCCAAGAAAAAAAACCCAAATCTTAGGAAAAAAAGACCTTTTGAAGGAGAGCCACGGCTCAAGATTATGCTGCCCAGGAATCCTCAGTGAGACAGGAAAACACGTGGTCTTGCTGAGGATGCCAGTGCAGTGACCAGCTACCAGTCTGCTTCTGTAAACTGGGAGTCTCGGAGGGGGCAGAGCCTGTGGAGCAGAACGGGTCAGGAGTGACTCTGCACAGTGTTCCAGGCTGGTGCTGGTCTGAGTCCTGGCTGCCACTGCTGCCCACAGGCAGGGGTTCCTGACCCCACATCCCCTTTGTTCCCCTGTGGGCTGAGCAGTGTTCAGAGCCTGGTAAGGAACTGGCTTTGCTGTGTTCCCTGGGGGCTTAGAGAACAGCCAGCCTGAGCTTCACCAGGGTCACACTGCAAGTCCCAGCCCAGCTACCCCTGTGCCCACTAAACACCTCAGAGCATGTGCTGTGCCTTGCTCTGTGTCTGAGACCTGCAGCAGTGCCAGTGCCTTGTGTTGTGCCTGTCCCTTCACTCTGCCCAAAGAAAAGACCTCCAGGATCAGCAGGTCCAACCTTTGACCATACAGCACTGTGCCCACCAAGCCTGATACTGATGCTGGGTATGGGTTTCCCTCTCCCTGGCAATATGAATGAGCAGAGCTGCAGCTTGAAGCTGGTAGGATTATCTTCTAAAAACTGTGGGTTTGGGGTCTGGCACTGCCTGGAGGTCCAGCTTGTCCATGGGGTTTTTGCTGGTGACAGGTCACCTCCCCAGCCTGTGGCCCATTTCAGTGCTGGGCCACTCTGGATATTATAAATTATGTGCATATTTTAAATAGTTCTGCCCAGGTTGTGATCTGCTGTTGTATTTAATCTTTCTGAAACAGAGGGGTCGGGGCAGCTGTAAGTTTGGACAATTTAAAAATCTCTTTTTTCTTTTTTTTAAAGGAACATGGTCAGACAGTGTTTATAGGAGAAAAAAAATCTTTACAGCCTTTGTCCTCCAATTTCTGCTGATCCTTTGTGTGTCTCATGTTCATAGATCTCTGTTTCTCACATAAATTTATCCTGCCTTGCTGCTACCTGTGCTCTTTACAGCACAACAACACAAACCCTTGCAGGGGTCCCTTCCAGCACTTGTGCCTTGGGTTGTCATTGTGATGCAAAAGCCAAAGCAAGAGAGAAGAGCAGCAGTGAAAATGAAAGGAGTCCCTTTTGTTCACAGTGACAAGTGGGGAAGGGTCCAGTCCTGCTCCTGCTGTAGAGAAGCCAAACCAAAGTCCGTGCTGCACATCTCAAAGTGATCAGCTCTAGTAAAATACTCTTTATGCTGGGTAGAAGTTTAAACAAACTTCATTTTAAAACCAGCTAATGCGTTCATTTACATTAATTAATGCATCCTAAGCTATAGCAATTAGTTGTAATTATCATTTGGCTGGTGTACAGGTAGAACTAACTCAGTGTGACTGTTCACTCTGATATTTCTGCATTTTCCATGGGCAAACTGATGTCTGCAATGTGTGAAGGCACTGTTGAATAACAGATACTTCTGTAGGCATTTGCATATTGGATATCAACGAAAAGATTCTCAAAAATATAATGGAAGCCAATTTAAACTGTTTTGCAGCATTACAGGGGCAATATTCTTCAAATGGTGAACTGATCTGAAGCAGTAACTCCAGTCTAAAAGGTTAAAGCCTGTGTTTGGTGCCAGTTTAATTTGGGCAAGGCTTAGGAGAGCTCGTGTGGCTGAGGACAGTAAGAAAACCCAGTTTGGGGGTGCCAATGAGAATGGTAGAACTTGCTCAGGAAGACAAGAATGCCCAAAATGCTGGAGCAGGGACATTCCTACTGGCCCTGCAGTGGGGAATTGGGTGGGAAGGGATTTGTAAATCTCTGTTGAAGGAGTTGACCTCGTGCTGAGTTTCCTCAGACTTGGCTCAATAATGAACACATTTATTCTCTCCTTTTTGCCAGAGAACTCCATCAGAGAGAGGGGATGGAGGTAAACAGACCAAGGCTCTGAAAAGAAAGCAGAAAATAAGATTTTTATTGTAGCATTTGCATAATAGTCATCCTACAAAATTGCCTGGGAATAATAGGAGGAGGAGATAGGGATGAATAGGTTAAGTAGAAGGAGAGTCAATTTTTAGTAGTGTTGGAAGTGCTAATGTTTTCTTCTCCCTTTGATACAAGGAGTAGTACTCCTCTTGTAAGGAGAAAGGTTTATGGCAAGGCTATGTGAGAGAGATGAACAGCTCCGAGTGTGAGAGGCTAGAGGAGCAGAGTGTGACTGCAGGCTGGGAGGGACCTGCTCAGTGAGGACACAGCCAGGTCACCACTAACGCTTCAAAAAATCAGATGTTAGAAGCTCTTGCAAAACCCTGGTGCTTAGGGCTTGGCTTGGAGATGTCAGAGAGCTCGAAGGAAAGAACCTGTACTTTGTCTGCGTGTTTAGCTGTTGGTGACAGGTGTGACCTGGTCGTTTCTGGGCTGGACCAGAAACCCTCCACGTGGAGTGGAGGTGTGAGCGGTGCCTGTCCCAGGGCAGCAGCTCCCCACAGCCCAGCACCCAGAGCCAAGCCTGGTTTTCCTCTCCAAACACATTCCCAAGCCAGGATTCAGTGCTGGTGCTGCTGTGCTTTGCACAGTCGGTGTGAGGGGCACTCAGGGTGTTCTGTGTGGGCCAAGGTGGGACAACCAATCCCAGGGATGGCTCATGTTCCTCGAGGAATCTAATTTAGTGTGCACAAAAGGTGAAGAACCAGGTAGAAAGAACTTCTTACACTCAATTAATCCAAGGATCACAGAAGCTGGAAAAGCCCTGCCAGCCCATGGAGCCCACCCTGTGCCCGATGCCCACCCTGTCCCCCAACCCAGAACTCTGNTTGTAATTGTGATGATTATTACTGATTAATTGAATATTATTTAGAGAGAATAAGTTATCTTGAAATGTTTCATTCTTAGCAAATTCATCAAGCAGCTGAAGTTTCTCTACCTTATGCCATCAGAGGTGTTTAAATTAGGCAAACATTATAAGATTAAAGAAAATGATAATGAGTAGCCACAGTTAAGCTGATAGAAACACCCTTGTTTAATTGATGCTAATTTTTGGAGAACACTGTCAGGTTTGGAAAGAATTTAAATTCATGCTTGAAATGTATTGATTAGTGCAACTTAATTTTTCTTGAGCTCTCTCTGATAGTGTTGTAAATATTTTCATTTGTTACGCATAACAAAATATACATTAATCTGTCAGAATATAAATGGTTTTCTGCTGGCCACTATATGGCTTGAGGGATTTATTCCAAGTTACCCGTGTTCCTGTTTGCCCTCAGGATATATAATGTATATTTTAAGGGACTGTGGATTACTGTAAGACACTTATATTATTTGTGTGATTAATATTAGTGTTACAATAAATGGGGTCCTGTGGTCTTACTTTGCTCTTAGAGTGACTTAATCATTTCTCACCACAGCGAAGTCATCTTAATAAAACATTCCATACAGTAGTTTGTTTTTCCTCAGATATGACAAATGCAGCTGCAGCAAGACGTGAATTTTCTGTTATTAAATATATAGTATCATGAATTTAATTTACTGTAAGACATGTACATGATATCCTTATGTAGCAGGGTGGAATTTGAGTTCCAGCCCATTTCTCCCAGCCCGGGTGGGACTGGAAGGAAGACTACAGTGAAATGGTCTATTTTTAAAGTTCACTTCTCAGCACAACTGACTTATTCCTGAAGTTTCGGATGTGGAATTTCACATGCTGGAAAAGGTCAGCCCTGTGGAGGAGTATTTAAAGTTTCATGGGTGTAATTTGCCACGATGCGTCACGAGCTCCCCCATGACACCCCCACGGCCCCGGCACTGCATCTCCCCTCTCTCTGCTCCCCACACGGGGTCCGTCCATGCTGGGGTGCCCATCCCCTGCTGCTGCCACGGGCCAAATGAAGCTGTGGAGCCCAGGGGGAGGCAGGTGAAGGCTGACCCTCCTGCTCCATGCCGTGCTCCTTTCTCCACAGAGCCTGCCCCGCTGGCTGTGGGTGTGGAGCAGCCCCAGCTCACTGTGGGTGAACATCCCAAATGAAATTTGTGTCCCTGGCATGGGCTGAGAGGTGGCCAAGGGGATGTTGTGCCCAGTGCCTTTCCCAAGCGAGGTGGGGACACCCATCCCAGCAGTGAAGTCCAACACTGCCTCACATCTCCTCGTGGGTTATGCTGCTTTCTGGTTAAACCATTTAATCACATGACTTCTTAACTTCTGTCAAAGCTTTAATGGCCTTAATGGATGAATCTTAAATGAGATGATTCTGGGATTGCACCTCTGCATGGGTCCAACCTGGCCTTGGACACTTCCAGGGATGGGGCAGCGCCAGGGCCTCACCACCTAAGTGTGATAAATTGTGACCATTTGTACGTAGTTGTAAATAGACTTTCTGTCTTCTTCCTGTGGCTGCAGCAGCACAGGGAAGGGCTGGCCTGGTGCTGTTGTCCCTCTTTGAAATCGTTATGTTCATAAGATGTATCAGTGGAGCCCATCACTATTCCATGTTTGCTCTGATGGGCATCACCATGCACAAGAACCAGTGAAATGTGTCTGCTGTGTGTTATAAACACTCAAATACACAACCTCCCCCTGATCAGGGGCTCTCACCCTTCCTGAGAGCCTCATCACCTGAGGAAAAGTCTGAATAGATAAATGGTCTTTGTGCTGTCCCCAGGTTCAAGTGCAGGGGCAGGGGCCACTGTCCCTCTCCAAAAGCACCACGTCTCCAGCAAGAGACACATTAGAGCCCTCAAAAGGGCTCAGAGCAGGGAATGAAGGTGTTTGTGGCAGGGATTGTGAGACACAGTGAATAATGGGCATCGATATTTGTGGCTGCCCCTGGATCCCTGGGAGTGTCCAGGGGCAGGTTGGACGGGGCTTGGAGCAGCCTGGGCTGGTGGGGGGTGTCCCTGCCCATGGCAGGGGGTGAGACTGGATGGGCTTTGAGGTCCCTTCCAGTTCAGTCCATTCTGTGATTCTCTGATATTGCCCCTAATGCTTAACCCCCGTTCCTGTGGTGCTCCCTGAGCCATCAGCGTCACTGCACAGCCACGGAGGGATGTTCAGACAGCAGAGTCCCTTCTGCAGGGCTCTGCAATCAGCCTCTGTGGTGTAAACAGCCTGCTTTGGGAGAGGGTGTTGCTCAAACACCAGCTCCTGGCACACCAAATACGCGTCGTGCGTTTTACGCTTTAAAAGACTTTAAATTATCAAGCTTCTGGGGGAAGTCGTCTGCAGTGCCAAAGAATGATGCTGGTAATTACAATAAATTCATCCAGGATACGGTGGACAAGAGCTTTAAAAACTTCAGAAACATCAATTAAAGCCCAAGTTCTGTGCAATAAGCATCAAAAATTGATAAAAACTCAAATTTAGGTTTTTAGATTTAGTGTTTAAATCAATCAACTGCAAACAAGATTTAATTAAAGAATATTATTTCAAAGTGTAATTACCTACTGGGATTAGAATGAACCTCTATTGCCCATAATGTTCTCCTACTGTGATCCCACACTGAAAAATGTTGAGTTTTAGATTAATATGCATCTTGTAAGTACAAGTCCTAATCTCAATCTTAAAGGACATTTAAAACACACTTGGAACCTTCTATGCAATCAAGCACAGTGTGACTACAATGTCCACCATGCTAAATTTGTGATTACATTTTTTATGTGCATGATTTAAATCGCTTTAGCAGCCGTCCAGGGAGCATTTTACCCTGCATATTAATTACACAAAGGCTTTGTCATGTGAGGGTCTCAGTGGTCATGGTCTGTAATCCAGCTCATTTGAACTGGGAGGACGGTTTGTGCACATGCTGTGCACATCAAACTCGGCTTTAAAGCCCGGCTATGTGGGGATGGGTAACAGGTATGGGTCCTGCTCCAGGAATGAATGCCACTTATTTAGTGACATCTGCAAACTAATGGCTCAAAAATCTGAAAGGGAAATACATGGGGAAATGTGTTCCAGTGAAAAAATAGCAAAATCCACGGCAAAAAAAACTAGAAACCAACCACAATTCTTACTCCAAAAGAGACTTATTCTTTAAATTCAAGGCATTAGTAGTTAAAACTACTTAATAATTAATATTTTTCTATTACTTTCTTTCTTTTCTCATCCAAATGCCGCTTTCTTTCTCTAAAAAATTAACTCACCTGGTCTAATCCTTTTTAAAAAAAAAAATTGTCCATCTTATTTGGATCATAAACTCTCAGTTTGCAAGGAATTCACTGCACAATGCTACAAATCAGTCAAGTGTGTCTGTAGTAAAGGTGTTGCAAATATTTTGGACATGCACTTTTTAGTAATTTTAAAACCTGTCCTTATAGTACCTATGAAAAAATGTCTGATGCTTAATATTAGGAATTTGGCATCCTGGAGTACCTATGCAGGAGGCCAGTCTGGAGATGCTCACCAAGCCTGCTCTGATCAATAGACTCCTTGTGTCAACAAAGAGACCAGGATTTGCCATTTTGGTTTAGTCAGAGACAGATTCTGCATTCCTTAGTTATTTCTCACTTAGGAAACATTTAACTGAAGCCATAAGTGGGCCATATTTTTGTTAGTTGTGGGACTAATTGTGTCACAGAGACAGACCTGGGATCTCTGTTCCCTCTCCTTTTGCACAGGAACAACATGAGAATCATGAGACTGAGAAATGGGGCTCAGAGCTTTAGAAAAAGCACTTTTTGGCAAGTCATAGAACCACAGAATCATCTGGGTTGGGAAAGCCCTACAAGACCATGGAGTCCACCCATCCTCCAGCACTGCCAAGGCCACCACCAACCCATGTCCCCAAGTGCCAGACCCACCGGGCTTTTAAATCCCCCCAGGAATGGGGACTGCACCACTCCCACTAAAAGGCAGCTCTTCTTCCTCTCAATTTCCCCTCTTTAAACTGGTTCCTATGAATTCTCAAAAAATACTTTACCAGTAATAAGGAAAAAGTGAAAGCAAATCAACATGGGAAATGTATTTGTGTCATTCCCGCCTTTGTCCCTAACTGTGACTCTCCTGTTGGTCTTAACCCGGAGGGAAGAAAATCCCCAAACCTTTTCCTACACAACCTGGAGCAGGATTTGTTACAGTTCTTCCACCTGAAATCTGTAGAGCAGCTTGCACAACAAATGTGGTCGGGATGCAGGAACGACTCCAGCGGCTGGAAGAATTAGGGGAGTGAATTCTCAATTCACTGAGCAAACCTAAAAAGAGAAACTAAATAATTTCAATCATGCCATTTTAGTGGAACCTCTTCTTCCATTTTTCTAAGATTTTTGAGACTACACTAATAAGCAAATTGGAAAGGCAGACAGAGTTTCATGATGAAAAACTTTATCTGGCTTTATCTGATAAATACCCAGATAAAATATTTGATTTTTTTTCCCCCACATTAGAAGTCGTTCTTCAGATTTAGCCAAAACCGTGAATTTGGCGGTTACTTTGTTTTTCCCAAAAATCTGATTAGACCAACCATAACACACAAATTTGTAACATTTATTCTTGGCAATTCCTCCTTTTCCAATGTTTCTTGATGTGGTTCAGAGGAACAGGATATTCCCCTGCCTGTGAGAGCCATCCCAGCAGTGCCCTGTGGAGGTGGCTGGGATGACTCTGTGCCCAGTCCTGGAATCAGGGAATTCTTAAGGCTGGAAAAGACCTTCAGGATCACTGAGTCCAACCCCCAAATGGAAAATGCCCAGCCCAGCCAGTGCTGCTCCCCCCATTCCCTGCATTCCAACTTCCTTTTTCTTGGAACTTCTGCTCAAAAACCCACACGGATCTGTGAAGTGAAAATGCCATTTTCATGCCTCTAATGTCTTTTATGGCGCCTTCTAATAGAGAAGCACATTAATGAAACCTCTCCTTGCGAGTTGGGAAGCGATTTTTCTTGAAAACCCACCCCAAATCTGTGGCCTTTTCCATTAAATTTTAATCAGTCTCGAATTTTGAAATCTCAGCATAAAGCTGTTGATATCGGTCTCCTTTGATAAATTATAAAGGTAAACTTTAATGAACAGTGAATGGAATCACCTTTGCTACTTGGGGGTAATAGAATAAAAAAGCAAACAAACACATTTTTCTTACTGCCACATGCCTCTCCTTAATAATAAGTTTTGTGTCTTCTGCAGAAATAGATGCTGGATAAAGTCTCATTAAATTAGCTGACTGATGGAATAAATACACAGCCCATGGCTCTCCAGTCCAGAGCAAACTAAGCAAGGGTCTTGATATCTCAGAGTTCTGCTTATTTACACATGCCTCGGACTCTTCTCACAGATATGTAAATTATTCTGGTTAAAACTAAATGCTAAAGTCTACACCATTAGTCTTCCACTTCATGATCTCCACATGGGGCTGTTAGAGGGATAATGTACCATACAATACACGGTTTACTTTTAATTAATAGAAAAAAAATGTGAAATGAATATTAAATGTAGCTTAATGTGAAAGAAACCTCAAAGCAGTATGGTTGTTATTTTTTTTTTTTTGTTAAATATTCAGCTCCGCTTCAGCATTAGGAAACAAGAAACGTGGTGGCAGCCTGGAAACATCAGGAAAGCTTGGGAAAAGGAGGAAAAGCTGGAAAGGCACTGGCAGAGGCAGGTCAGGCCTGGCTTGTTTGCCCTTGGAGGGGTTTGTCCAGGGGGGCTCTGCTCAGAGCACCCAGATTCCAAGGATGGGAATGCCCCCAGCTCCCCAGGCACCCTGCAGGGATCCTGCACCACCACCTAATGCAGAAATTGCCAAACCTGGTATTAAATCTTAATATAAAACCCCCTCATCGAACAGAAGCATTTAATTAAAACACAAGATCTGTTTGTCTGCGTTATAATTCAACGTGTCAAAATTAATGCCCCTGTTTTTAATAAATAGAATTACCAATTCACAAACAGTTTATCACACTGTTCTCAACCACGGAATGGAATTTTAATTATAGACCATTATTTATTGTGACCAAACGAGCACGTCCCACAATATTTGCCAAGAGCACAAGTTGGGATTTCAGAAGAAAAGCTCCATTAAGTTGTGGTTTCCTCTGGTGACGTCCCCCCTGTCTCACTTGGCTCACCTGGGATAAGATGGGAATCTTGGAATGAGACTAAGGCTGTGAACAGCCCTGTGGAGGCTTTAGGAGATAACAAGGTACTCACTGAAGGCACTTATTTGGAAGATTAAAGGGTTTGAACTAAAGCCTGTAATTAGTAACTTTTCATCCCTTTCCCCGAGCAAAGACAGTGTTTGCAATAAAATACAGACCCGGCGTTTTAAAGCCTCTTCAGCAGGCAGAGGGTGAAACCCAGGGCTGCTGTCTGCTTCTGAGGGATTCATACCTTCTTAATTGTGATGTTATCCATAGAAATGATGGGAATGGTACTTAGGAAATCCTAAAAACTAGCTAGCACCTGCCAGTGAAATGGGTTCCTTTAATGCCCAGCAGCCAAATCTGTAATATAGGGGGAAAAGGAGAAGCTCTGCTCGCAGAAATACAGGGAGACACTTGATTTTGTACTGAGGTATTAAATAACCTGAGCCAATGGGAAGGGAAACCCAGTGCCTGATTCCCGAGGAAAACTCACAGACGGGATGGATTAACTGTCCTTGGCTCTGACGTAAAATACCAGTGAACTCCACCTACAAGGAGCTCAGCTTCCCAGGAATATTTCAATATTTACTGACAAACTGACGTGGTTTTCTCATCTTTGTGAGGTAAAAGGGTGAAGCTCAGCTGGGGAGTGGTGGTTTCACCCAAGGGGTCAGGCTGGGCTGTTGTCTCAGAGCAGTGGTGGCTCAGGGATGTACCCTCTGAAAACATGGGATTTCTCCTGGGAAACAGGGAGAATTATAGAAGATATATGGCCACTAAAGAAGAAGTAGAACCTGAAGTGACAGGGCAAGGGGGAATGGCTTCACACTGACAGAGGGAAGGGGTAGATTATCATGGAATTATAGGATCAGGGAATCATTAATGTTAGTGAAGCCCTTTAGGATCATCAATTCCAACCATCAAGCAGCACCACCACCATGTTCACCACTAACCTACGGCCTCAGGTGCCACATCCACATTTTTTGAACACATCCAGGGATGAGATAGGTATTATGAAGAAATTGCTGGCTGGGAGGGTGGGCAGACCCTGGCACAGGGTGCCCAGAGAAGCTGTGGTTGCCCCTGGATCCCTGGGAGTGTCCAAGGGCAGGTTGGACGGGGCTTGGAGCAACCTGGGCTGGTGGGAGGTGTCCAGGGGGGCACTGGGTGAGCTTTGGGGTCCCTTCCAGCCCAAACCATCCTGGGATTCTGGCATTCTATGGAGTGGGTGCCAAGTCCTCTTTCAGACTCTTGGAGTTCAGTGTAGGGATTACCTGGGGAAATGACAGTCAATGTTCCCATTTCGGAGAGGGTACCACGTATGTTTAAAGAGGCACTATCCCCTTTGTTGGATTGGAATGGCATTTCAAAACTTGCACTTTCTAGGGACTGTCCATTGAAAACAAAACAAAACCAAACAAAACCAACAAAGACCAGAATTTCAAACATTTATTTAAATTATTTAAAGTGTGTGAAATCATGTTTGCTCAAAAAGTTTAGGGGGAACAAGATTGTAATTTTTTTGTAAAATCCACTGATCAACAACCAGACATTAATCTATATTGATTTCTCTGTGATTCCTGAAGTGGATCACAGTTTGGGAGGCTTTTAAGGGCTTTTACATCCTCTTATTTTTCCAGGGACTTTCCCATCACGTTGCTCTTGGAGACAGCTGGGGGCTCTCCAGCTGAACCCACCAGGTGAAACCTCTCCCACAGATGGTGGCAAAGGCCACCACCCTCCTTGATGTCTAAGTGGGACCACTTGGGTAGGAGGAGGAGGAGCAGGGGGCCTGTAATTTCCTTTATGAGCTGGTGGGGCAAACTGTCTCCTGGGAGTGGTGAGTGAAATGTTTTAGTGGAGTCCTGGGGACAGCGGTTTTCAGGTAAGCACTTGATGAGAGGAAGTGGGCAAAAGCTGTTGGTTTGTATTTATTTGGGGTTTCTTCAAAAAAAAAAAAAAAACAAAAAAACAATCAAGGAGCATATTGGAAAGATAATTTTTGTGTTAAGATGTGATTTTGAGATCCACTGAGGCTGCAATAGCTTGGGGTTTGCTGGACTCTGGAGGAGGTAAATCAACAGCACTTTTGTTTCTGTTTGCTTTGGTTCTCCCTTCTCATAAAATATCCAAAGGCCACTGAGGCTCAGAGGGAGCTGCTGGGGGTGAGCTGGGCTGGGGACTGTGCTGTCCCAGAGAAATTCTGTGATATGGCTCAGTTTCTTGGTTTTCTGAGTTGTTACTGTTGGTTAGTAAAACATTACCCTGGGGATGAGGGGAGGGACTGTGGAACTACTTTGGTATAGCCTGAGATCCTCCAAACCTCTTGTGGCAAAATGTGTTTTAGAAAGCCTTGCATGTTCTGTTAGGGGTTTTTTTGGCATGTGTTGGTTTCAAACTGAATTGATGCTTCTTTTTAACATTGCAATTTCTGGGTGCTATTTACAACTGTGTTTATTGGATGCTCCTTTGGGGCCCCTCAGGTTGTCTCTTAGGGTGAAGTCTGATGGTGGCCGGGAATTTCTGAGTCTGGGATGCTGTGAAGTCATGGAAAAGGTCAGACTGTCCATTACTTTTTGTCTTCCAAGATCTGGCTGTAAAACTCAGGAAGGATGTTGGATTATTAGGGTGGAATAAAATACCTGCTTCCAGAGCAAGTCACTGACCTGCTGTGTATTGGCCTGCTTCAATGTGGGCTGAACTACAGGGAGAAGATTATCTCATTATCTAATCTGTGTTTGGGTTCTGTGTCTTCAGTACAAAATCTGGACAGGTTTTATGTTCAGAACTGGTGTTTAGAATCTCACCTGCACCACAAACCTGATAAGGTGGGAGCCTTGGTGTGTGATTTAAAAAAAAAAAAAACCACCAGCTATGGGGGTTTTTTTGGTTTGTTTGGTTGGTTTTTTTGGTGGTGGTGGGTTTTTTTTTTTTTTTTTGTTTTTTTTTTGGGGGGTTTTGTGTGTGTTTTTTTTTTTTTTTTTTTTTTTGTGTGACTTTAATTCCTGAGTTGCAGTGCAATAAGTAAGTTAACGCTTTTCCAGGCTCTGTGGACAAGTATCTCATTCCATTCTCCCATGTGATAAGCGATAGGACAAGAGGAAATGGCCTCAAGGTTTCCTGGGAAGGTTTATGTTGGATATTTGGGAAAGCTTCCTCCCTGAAAGGGCTGCCCAGGGCAGAGGTGGATCCCCATTCCTGGAGGGATTTAAAAGTCATGTGGATGTGGCATTTGGGGACATGGTCAGGGGTGGCCTGGGCAGTGCTGGGGGAGCATTTAGACTAAAAGGTCTTGAAGGACTTTTCCAACCTTAATGAGTTTATCCTATTCCATTTGCCATTACAGCACTCCTGTGGCCCCAAGGCACCCTCAGGGTTGGCAGGTCAGGGTTGGCCTGTGCTGCAATCCCTCAGTGAGATCCACAGTGAAATTATCACTCCAAGTCATGGTTTTTCCTCAGAGTTAGAAGAAAGCAAACAGAAAAACTGTACAAATTCTTCGTGCACTCCTGAATATGTAATAGGGCAATAAACTGTAAACTGGAGGCAATGAATGTGTTTTTTATTTTACAACAAACTTAGAGGAAAGTGTTGCCAGCACTTCCAACCCCTGTGTTACAGGGATACACAGCCCAGGCTGATTACAAACATCACATTTAAGATCACTCAAGATCCCCAAAGCCAAAATAAATATATTTACAGATGAACATGTCCCAGTGCTGTAACAAATGCAGCAAAGTCACAGTGGGATTCTTTTTCTGTGCTGGCTTCAAAGTGTGAGGCACAGACAGTTTTGTGTTTGGGTTATGCCTCAGGGCACTGTTACTGGGGGGGAGGAGAAGGGGATTAATTGAGTTAACCAGTCTTTCATACCTTTTCTTTAGAGCCTGCTCTAGGTAGAGTTTTTATTTTCTAAATAACAGGGCCCAAAGCTCTGGTTTGGGAGTCTCCTCGATGCTACAGAGTTTAACTTTTGCACAGACTAAAAACACTTTCTATTGCCTTTGAGTGTTTTGGTTTTGGGTGCTTTTTTGTTGGTTTTGTTTTGTTTATTTTGTAAATCTCAGTAGAAGGAAGAGCATGGTTCTGGTAAAGCACAGAATGGGAAGTAAATATGAGAGCAAATGGAGCAAGAGCTGCATTCTGAGAACAATTGTGAACAGCTCACTTTTGATGTCACAGAATCTGAGCTGGAAGGGACCCCCAAGGATCACCCAGCCCACTCCCTGGCTCTGCACAGACACCCCAACAATCCCCCCATCCCTGTCCCATTGCCCCAACCCTCTGGAGCTCTGGCAGCCTCGGGGCTGTGCCCACTGCCCTGGGGAGCCTGATCAGTGCTCACCACCCTCTGGGGGAAGGACCTTTTCCTGAGATTCCACCTAACCCTGCTCTGGCACAGCTCTAGCTACTCCCTGGGGTCCTGTTATTGCATTACCAGGATGAGAGGATGGAAGAAGCTCTTTTTTCTCAGGAAGGACAGCATCTCTGCTGCTGTTGTCTGAGGGGCCTCTGGGTGCTCATCCCTGGGACCACAAAGGGATGCTGAGCCCATCTTCAGTCTCCTTGGTGTTCTCCATCTGTGATGTCTGGCCTAAGTCAATCTTGTATAGGATGGTTGGATTTTCTTATCCTGTCAGTGAGGAAAACAAGTTTATTTAAACACACCTTCAGTGGAATCCAAGCACAGTGGTGTTGTAGACAGCAGGGGAGCCTTAATTCTGTATATGTGAGCGTTATTTGCGAATAAATGCCCTTGGTAGTCTCTAAAAATTATTATTCAGGATGTCTTCCCATCTCACAGGTGAACTATGAACTAATGGTTCCTTTTTGCATAGTTCACTTGACAAAGAATTGGTAGATTTTCTGTGTAATTTGCTATTATCCTAAAACTCTCAGCAAACCAAAATGCCAACCTGGGTTTTAAAATGTGATGTGTTTGAAAATGGAAATTTGACCACTCCAAATAGCAAAATCTTCATTTCCATTAGGATTTTTATGAACTGTCTGATTATAGATCAGAAAAACTCACACTGTTCTCCAGCCTCCTGCGATGCACTAGACAAAATGATGAAAACAAAGGCAATTATTTGTGCTGGGAATGGCGTGTTTCATTTAATGCTTTATTGGAGAATTTGGTCACATTGGAAGATATTACATTTCCAGGGATTAATTTAGTTTAAAATGCCAGAAGTCTCTCTCAGACCCTATGCTCTCCTTCCCCTGGAGAGCAAGGGGGAGCTCCCCAGAGCAAGAAGCACCGTGGTGGGGATTGTTAACACTGGGATATGTCCACAGATCCCTGACTACCTCAGGGACACTGGGGATGCCCTCCTGGGCAGGCATTGTGGGCACAGCCATGTCCTTGCCTTGAGCTGGGTTATTGCATCATGGCCACCAAATTGTGAGGCACCAGGAGAGGGTGAGAGGGAGGGCAGGGGCAGCAGCTCCTCTGTGAGGAATGTCTGGACTTTCCAGGGAAAGCCTTCTACTTTGAGAGGGACTTTGGACAAGGGCCTGGAGGGACAGGACAAGGGGAAATGGCTTCCCACTGCCAGAGTGCAGGGATAGATGGGATACTGGGAAGGAATTGCTGGCTGGGAGGGTGGGCAGGCCCTGGCACAGGTTGGGCAGAGAAGCTGTGGCTGCCCCTGGATCCCTGGGAGTGTCCAAGGCCAGGTTGGACGGGGCTTGGAGTAACCTGGGCTGGTGGGAGGTGTCCCTACCCATGGGTGGAACTGGATGGGCTTTAAGGTCCCTTTCTACCCAAACCATTCTGTGATTCTATGAAGTTCTGGAGAGGTGGATTCCTTCGGTAACAGGGAGGTTTTTTTCTTTGTTTTATGGATTCTTCTTCAGATTACTGGCTGCAGGTGGAACATGTTGTATGGCAGCAATGACTTTTGCTCCCTTGTAGTCCTTTGAACACGTCATTCAGGGTGCTTGTGCACCCTGGAGAAGGTGCCAGGGTGTGGGTCTGGGCAGCTATGCCTGTTCCTTCCCGGCGGTACTGCCCGTCCTGAGCCGGGCTCCGGGCAGGGTTTATGTTAATATCTCCGCGCTGCTCCCTCCCTGCCAGGCAGGCTCTACGCTCCCGGGGGCTCTCCAGCCGGCTGGATGTGTTATTGCCTAAAGCAACCCGGGCACAAAGGCAGGCGCAGCAGCGCAGCCAGGCGCGGCTCTGGCCCCGCACATGTGCGCACAGCTGGAGGACGTCTCCGGCGGCTCATTTGCGGCTCTCCTCTCCCCCGGGGCTCAGCCCTCTTTGCTGTACGAGCAGTGCCAAGCCTCGAGCTTCCTTCCCTTGCTCGCTGCTGCGCAAATCCCAGGGCCTGGCTGAGGATCCCTGTGCGCTCCCTGCCCCGCTCCCGCATCCCGAGCAGACTGCAAAATTGTGATGCGTGTCAGAACTGCCGATGGGCAGAGACGGGAGAGCAGCTCAGCTCCACACGGCTCTGAGAGCTCCCTTTGCATCCAAGGCCAGTGCCAGCTTGTGCTGCCACCTGAGTGGTCATTCCCAAGCGGGTCCCTTCTCTGGATTGCTGATCCACGCAGCCTGACTGGGATGAACTCGGGGGCCCTGGGAAAGGGGCTGCTCATTTGGTGGAGGCAGGTTTTGTCTCCTGCTTCTGCCAGTGTGGTGGGTTTGATCCCTGTAGGGGCCATTCACTTAAGAGTTGCACTTGATGGTCTCTCTGGGTCCCTTGCAACTCAGAATAGTCTGTGAACTCTTTGCATCACTCTGGAGTTTGGACCTGTTCCACCAACAAAGTTGTGTTCAGCTGTAAATGGATTATACCACATCCTCCACCACGTGGGCACCTGGCCTTGGCAGGACACGTTGGGTTTGGAGTGAAACACCTCACAGAGAAGTGTCTGCAGCACAGGCAGGACATGACTCACCAAACAGTCTTCCAAACAAGTTCTTCCAAAACAACTGTACAGATCCAATGCCACACTCTAATATTGTGACAAATCCATGTCTCCCAGCAGCCTTGTGCCTGTCACCACCCTGCAAACTGTGGCTCTTGTCAGTGGTTCAGCAGGGCTGTCCCAACATCCTTGTACACTTGGGGAGTGATTTGGGGAGGATGGGGCCAGAAAATGGGCATTGCTCAGACAGGGAGGGTGAACTGTAACAGAAATACACATATAAATATGCATATATGTATGTAAGAAGCTCAGAATGGAAGGTTTGGCATTATTTTTTTAGATATTTGGCTTGCTATTAATTAAGTCTCTCAATAGTCAGACAAATTAACAATTCCAGAGGAGTTTTTATCTCTTATGAGCTCTGAGGGTGTGGTCTCTGGGGTGGTGGGGCACTGCCCAGGCTCCCCAGGGCAGTGGGCACAGCCCCAAGGCTGCCAGAGCTCCAGGCATGTTTGGACAATGGGACAGGGACAGAGGGGGATTGTTGGAGTGTCCGTGCAGGGCCAGGAGTTGGACATGATGGACAACTCAGAATATTCTGTGATTCTTTAGAAGAGAGTTTCTACCTGTGCTTTTGCATGGGATGGGGCATTATGGGTTCTAGATCAAGTTTATAGTTAATTAAGCTGAAGTGTTTGAAAGTTTTAGGTATCTGATTGAGATGGAAATAAATTGAGAAAGTTCTGACTTCCAGGCCTGAAGTCTTTTGTTCGAGCACCTTGCCAGAAACAGATGATGGTTAACCCCAAAGGCAGCTCCTTTGCCTGTGGTCTGAACTCCCCTTCAACACAGTTTTTGAGAGCAGCAAAACAGGATATTGACACATTGATGTGTAATTTTTTTTATACACACAAAAACTCTTCAACACATTGCTGGCTTTGTGAGTTCAAGTGTTGCCCCACTGTGGAGTGTCTGCTGGAATCCCACCCTGGCAAGAGAGAAGCTCTTTAAGCAGATGTTTACTCTGCCAGTCTCTCCACAATAACTTGGTTGTCCTCAGTTTCTGTAGAATCCCTCTCTTACAACCCTGGTAAAAGACCCCAAAGTGTCATAATCTAATCCCTGATTGATTTTTGTGAGTAATCTCTATTATCTCACCTTCAACCCCCCTCCCCCACTGCACATTCCCAGTTTCCCTGCTCCCTCCCCAGGCTCTGGCTCCGCACAAATGGCAGCAATCAGGGAAGGTGGGCGGGTGTGCTGGAGTGGCCCTTGCAGAGGGACCAAGCGCTGATTTCAAACAGAGAAATTATCCAAGATGAAGTGGGGATTTACCTCCCGGGGAAATGGGTGGGATTTCATATTTCCCACTGTTGCATGGAAGTGGAGTTGCTCTGGGATACAGATGCCTTTTGCAAATAATTGTTTGGCGGGGGAGGGAGGGGTGTGTGTTTATGGGTGTGATAATTTGGGTAAGAAATTTATTAAGACCCAGATTTATTATGTCAAATTTTTCTAATAATCTGATAAAGGAAAAAAAAATAGTTAAAGTATTTTCCTGTGAAACTTGTGCTTTTTCCAAAACTTTTTTAATGGCTTACACAATGTTTAAGCACTCAGTAGAAAAGTTGCCACAGCCCAGCCTCAGAGAATGAAAGTGATTATTTTTTTTTTTTGCCTTTTAGTGAAATTCCAGAAATAAACCCCCTGAGTATTCCTGTTGGTTATTATTTTCAAGTCATTTCACTTTGTTGCCAGAGTGGGGTTTTTTTATTTAAACATAATCCTAATAATCTAAACACAGGAGTGCTCTTCCTAAGTGCAGAGAGATGCTGCAAAATATTAGATAATAAAGAATAGAGTAACCACGAGTTTTGCAATACTTTAATGCTGTCAGGAAGAATCTTCCAACATGTGTGGCAAGACTTGTGTCTCATTTTGCCTGATTTTCACTGAAGGTGGCCAAGGACCAGGGTGTTACCTTGTGCTGCTGGGATACAGCATCTGTAATTTTCAGAGTTCATACTGCGTCAGTCCAGAGCTGTCATAGGCACAGGGTTGGGTCTCCTCCAGCAAACGCAGATCCAAAAGGTAAGTACCATGGAAGATGAAATTCTGCTCCTTGTTTGTCTCTCATGTATTTAGCGTATTTGTGCTCGTCCTAAGAAGCAGTTTCTGCAGACACAAAGTGCTGGATTTGCCTCTTTCCATATCAGGATGGTTCTGGAGGTCGAGCCCCTCGCTCTGGCCGTGGCTGCAGCAAACACTGACCCTTTGTCAGGGCCGTGCAGAGCGTTGGCGTCGCTGTCCCAGGCTGGGCGCTGATGGCGCTGCCGACAGTGTGCCAACAATGTGCCACTTGTGCCTGCCTGGGGCTGAGGGCGGCTCTGACTCACTGTCACACAACCCATCCCGAGCAGTCCAGTGCCTCCTGCCACCCCCAGCACGCTGCTCCTGGCACAGTGAGCAAGCTCAGCCGGGCAGCTATTGACCTCTGCTCTGTGGGACCAGGGACAGCCCCCAGGGAATGGCTGGAGTTGTGTCAGGGCAGGGTTAGGTTGGATTTTAGAAAGAGATTCTTCCCCCAGAGGGTGGTGGGCACTGCCCAGGCTCCCCAGGGCAGTGGGCACTGCCCCGAGGCTGCCAGAGCTCCAGGGGTGTTTGGATGATGCTCTGGGGCACAGGATGTGACTCTTGGGGATGGTCCTGGGCAAGGCTGAGGGTTGGACTGGATGGTCCTTGTGGGTCCCTTCCAGCTCAGCATATTCTGTGATTCTGTTATTCAGAATCTAAGGTGGGTTTCTACCACATGTTTGGAGGTCTGAGAATACTGTTGTGTTGGTCCAGGGTACAGTTCTGGTGTTGCTCAGTGGCAGGAGCCTGATCTCCTGTGGTTTCTCTTTGCCTGATTAAATAAAATCAGGAAGTAAAACTGGAGATGCATGGAGCTCATTGGAGGGGAGGAGGAGGTGTGACAGTGTCAGTGGGTGATGACCAGGACCCCTTGGCCATGGATCAGGCTGCATCCCCACCCCACTGCCCACACAAGGGCTTGCTCACAGGCCATGGCACTCACCGCTGCCATGGAGAGATCCCCCTTCCTGAAGGGGTTGCAGGATAGAAATCCTAAAGGTTAATCTATCCATTATTATAAATATTTATAAATGGGTTGGATAAATCATACTGTGTAATTATCTACCTAACTAGTCAAGCCATTAGGACATTAAATAGCACAAATCAGAACTCATTTGGTTCATCATGAGCCTAATATTGTTATGAAACAGCTGAGCAGTGCTGTGAACCTTTCAGGGGTTTCAGGGCAGGGAGTCGGGTGGGAAATTCATCTGTAGGGTATGGTGGGCCTTTAAAATGGCAAACTAGGGGTATTTGGTTAAAAAAGGTGTGTCTGCATCAGAAAGTTCCTCAAGCACTGAAAGGTTTCATCAGCACTAACTCAAAAGGGAACTCACCAAGAAAACTGAAATATGGCATCAAAAACTCAAAATCTTCTGTTTTGCAGTTTTTAAATTATGCTATTTATGCAGAGTATGTTCCAGCTTTGTTTAATTGATGCTGTTTGTGGTTACGTATCAATAGTGGGAGAAACAGCATGGGCATTTTTGCCTCAAAGGCCTTCAGGAATATCACAACCAACTGCTGTCTCGAAGGCATGTTTTCCCCATGTGCTTTCCCTGTAGTTACCTACTAAACACTTAAAACACTGCACCTATTTCTCTAATGCTCCTCAAACCACCTGTGTAACACCAGGTGCGTGGCTCACACTGCTGAGGGTGGTTTTTAGTCCATAACTCTGGCATTCCTGTCATTGTAGTGAGAATTGACTTTTTCCCTCACCTAGTCCAACCTTCTTCTCCAGCCAGGAGTTGGACTTCAGTGATCCTTGTGGCTCCCCTCCAGCAGGGTATTCTATTATTTCCCATGTTTTCTCCATTTAAAAGTGAGCCTATGAGGAAGTGGAAATGGTGTGACTTGATGCACCATTGGGTTGGGCTTGTGTAGCCAAAAGGGCTGTTTGGGCAGCTGAAGGAGAGATCCAGGGGCCTGCACTTTGAACTACAACTGCCTTGGGCTTTTACATTTCAAGTTACTCCTGGAAAAAAAAACAACAAATCCAGAAGGATGACTGTGGGTTTTGGGAGTATCCAAAGCAGCACAGCCCAAGCTGTGGGGATGAGGCAGGAGTTGGGTTGCTGGGGGTCTCAGCCCAGCATGGGATTCATGGATGAGGCAGAGAAAAACCCATGACAGGAATTGTGTAGAAATTATTTTGGAGTGGATTAACAGGATTCCTCAGTAAGAACCATTGAACAAAATTTATCTTGTCTATTAAAGAAAACCCCTTCATGGTATTTCCACTTGAAGCTGATTTTTGTAAACAAACAAACAAAATTTTATCTTTCCCACCAAGCCAAAATTTCCTGAGCTCCTGGCTCATTGAGATGACAAGAGCCACTAAGCAATTAGCACTTGCTCTCAAGCCCTGGATGCAGCGTGTGCTGGCAGGATGTGTGCTGCTTCCTGGGTTCACGAGGGCTTTCTGGATGCATCTGGGGGTTTTCCTTCTGCAGAGGAGAAATGTGTGGGCTCTGGTGGACACTGAGCTGGTCCTAGCCCCACTGGGGGGGGTGTCTCAGGATGCTTTCAGCCTTCCCACAGCACAAACAGCTCTCAGCTGCCAGGAGGGATGCAGTGCGGATGCTGCTGCCTGTTTGCAGAGTTCCCTTCCCTCCAGTGTCCTTTAAACTCCAGCTTTGCCTCGGTTTGAGGGACAGGGCTGAGATTGACAGTGGAGACCCCCAGCCCTGCGTGCCCGGAGCGGGAGGAGCAGCCTGGGGGTACCGGCAGCTGACACCCCCCAGGCAATGCACAGCAACACCACCGAGATCTGAGGAGCAGCTCGGGGGGGGCAGCACCGAGCACATTTGCTGGGCCTTTATTTGCTTTTTTTTTTTGTATACAAATTGGAGGAATGATTTTGCTATGACATTTAAATAACAACGATGAAAAGTGGGAAGGAGCTCCTCAGGAGTGTGTTCTTCTCTCGGTGTCTGCCTGCAGCTCCCACTGGTACGGGCGGGAGTTGTGCAGATGTATCTGAGGAAGAAAAAACCTTTCACGTTGCATAACCAACCTGAATTTCTCTGGAGACCATGGGCTGCTGAAGCAGTTGGTTGAGATTGCTGCATTTGGGAAGTTATTTGTTTTACCTGCATATCAAACTCCAACTTATATATTTATTTATTTATTTTATTCCCACTCTGTGTTGCACATCCTGCTGCTGGGAAAAAGCTGCCTTCCCATTCCAGCTAAATTGTATTTCACACTATGCCTAAATGTATTTAGTGAGATGAGATTCAAACAATTAAATATGTCTTCTATGATTTTTCTCTCTGTTAGTCCAGTAACCTAATAATTATCTCAACTGTTCTAATATGACTTGCACGGTGTTGTCAATTTATTTAGTTGGAATTAGTTTTCTATTTCTTCTTGTAAGTGTTGCCTGTTTACTTAACAATATTTGGCTTTGCCTAATGATATGTACAGAAGACAGGGCTAAGTGGAACATCAGCTGTTTACATCAGCTCCAACAATTAATGCATGTTAATTTTTAATTACAGTGATTGTACCAGAGGCGGGCTGTATGTTTTCCCCCCGAACAGATGTACCAGTCAGCTCTGCTGGTGAACATGCAGATCGATTGGCTGTGGAGCTGCCAGCGGTGCCGAGGTGGCAGCTCCCTGTGCTCCTGCAAGGGGGAGGGATGGCACTCCATCCACCTTCCGGAGGGAAGGGATGCTGCAGCAGCACCCAGGTGGGCCGTGGGACATCAGAGCAGGACA
Source organism: Scytalopus superciliaris (assembly GCA_013400415.1). NCBI lineage: Eukaryota > Metazoa > Chordata > Aves > Passeriformes > Rhinocryptidae > Scytalopus > Scytalopus superciliaris. The sequence continues at coordinate 99,534 of VXBX01009219.1, forward strand.
GGGCTGACCACCCACAGGGGCTTGACCCAACTTCAAGCTCTTCTAGCGCTTGGTGGGTTTGTTTTCCGAGCAGGCTGGAAGTGGGATGAATCCCAGTGGTTTTTGTTAGTGCTGTTGACTCAGATCTGTGATAAAAATGCAATGGGGGGACCTACAACCTGCAGTTCAACCTGTAGAAAGTGATAAATTCTTTATTTCCTTGAAATTTATCGTCTTTATTATCCTGTGAGTAACCAGCTGTCATTAAAACCCAAGGTACAAAGGCTTAGAAACATGGCAAAATGGTCTTAAAACAAAAATATTACTTTTTTTTTTTTTAATTGCCTCTGACTTTGTATGTGTCCTTGCTATGCAAATGTTATGATGAACACCCTGGGGTGAGTGGGACCCCAGTTAACTTTACACCCCCAGTAGTGTTAGCAGGCAGTATTACTTCCCCTTGTATCAGGTTGCTTTTGCTTTCAGAGCATTTGAAATTCTCACAGGCAAACACTTATAAAACATAAATACAAAGCTATCAGAATTAAAATTTTAAATAGAAAATTGGTGTAATTCCAGGGGGCTGTAGAGAAACAAGTAATGATATTAATACATGCCTCTCCTAGTTGGTATCACTCATTTGCATCATGAGAGCAGAGTTGTCAGAGTGAACTTAATGATGGTCCTGTTGCACAACATCTTCACCCTGATGTGCACTCTGGCATCTGTTGGGTATCTAAGTGGTTATTAAAGAATTTAAGGATTACAAATATTGCAGGTAACAGACTTTTCATGTATAAACCACAATATTTATTGTGAATCAGCAAAGCCACCTCAGGAGCAGTAAAAATGAATCGTAGTTCTCTAGCAAGGCATGTTATGTGCAAGTGTTACAGTGACTGTGAGGAGACCCTTGTTGGTTCTTTTCTGTCTCATGGGCCTCCCATATCAGCAGTTATTGGGGGGGTGGGGGGGGAAACCCCCCCAAAACCAAGGAATGGCTTCACACTGGTGGAGAGCGGGTTTGATTGGATGTCATGAAAATTCTTCCCTGTGAGGGTGGGCAGGCCCTGGTACAGGTTGGGCAGAGAAGCTGTGGCTGCCCCTGGATCCCTGGGAGTGTCCAAGGCCAGGTTGGACGGGGCTTGGAGCGACCTGGTCTAGTGGGAGGTGTCCCTGCCCATGGCAGGGGGTGGCACTGGATAAGCTTTAAGCTCCATTCCAAACTCGGACCACTCTGTGATTCTGGGGGTGTAGAAATACCACAGAACAAGTTCTTGTCTGCTTTGTGGCTTTCAGTCCAGTCTTGGAGAACCTGAGCTCTGTGGGTATGTGTAGAATCACAGAACCACAGAATATGCTGAGTTGGAAGGGACCCATCAGGATTACGGAGTCCAACTTCTGACACTGCACAGGAGCCCCCAAGAATCCCACCATGTGCCTGAGGACATTGTCCAAACTCTTCCTGAACTTGGACGGGTTTGGTGTACCACTGTCTCCTGTAGAAGCCCCCCAGGCCGAGCGAGCACGGCCATGGCAGAGTTGGATTTGTTGGGTATAATCTGTGCCATGAGCTCAGGTCCTGTGTCACATTGTGCTCTCTGAGTCCCCACGTGCCCTGCAAACACGGTTGTGTCACCTCTGCAGAAGGAACCTACAAGGGTTTGCTTCACCTCGAGCAGAGGTACAACCACCTCCCGAGGGAAACATGACAGCTCAACAGCAAACCAGCGCGGGGGCCGGGGCAGGGTGTGTGTGTACAGCAGGAGCGGTGCGGGAGCCTGCGGGAGCTGATGGCTGCGAGGTTGTTGTGTGTGGCAGGATGCAATTACCCAGCAGAAATTCCCCTGCCCTGGTAATAAGCTCCAGGAGCTCTTTGCTCCCTGGCGCAGGCGCAGCAAAGTCACAGAGTCCCAGCAGCGAGGGGTTAATGAGAACAACGTGCTCTGGGGTTGGCTCTGTTAGAAAAAGTGCCAAGAAATGGACACTGGGAGTATCTTTTTTTTATTTATTTACTAGGTAAATCCAACTGTGTGAAGTGTCTTTCAGTGTTCTGGGGGTTTGGGGGACCCTCCCTTCTCCCCTTTGCCCTCGGCCCCAGAGCTGGTGGGCTCAGAGGTGGTGCTGGGCTCATACATTTACTGGACATGGCTGGGAAGAAAAATGCTGAAGTGCACAAAGCTGCTGAGCAGCATCACTCACGGGAGACAACTCCCTCCCCTGCGCTCCCATCCCATCCCCCTGGGAGAGGGAAGGGTGCTCTGGGCGCTAATTGCACTAATTGGTGTCCCTGCCCATGGTGGGGGGATGGAAGGAGATGGTCTGTAACATCCCTCCCAACCAAGATCAGTCTGGGATTTGATAATTCTCACTCTCCTGGGCTGGGGTGCAGAGGGAGAAATGGCAGCACTGGTACCCCCAGCAGGGCTGCTTGTCTGATGCAGAGCTACATGAGGGAAAGTTAAGGAAATAAGTAGAAATACTCCCTAATTAATGTTTTTGCAGTCCTGATTTTTTTAAGACTTAATATTTAATAATTTAATAATTTGTGCTTTGCTGTCCCTTTTAAGGACCCCTCCTTGACTGTTACAGCTGCTCTGAAAAGGGGTGCCTGTGCTGGACTGTTTGCAGTGCCCCTTGGCCCTTTTTGGGAGGGTAGCCCACCTCTTTGGACACCTTCCTGATGGAAAAAAGCCTTTAAAATAAAATAATTAATAATAATTACAAAATAAACCCCTGTGCCTGCTACTCCTTTACATGGTGCAGAAGTGTCCTGCACAGCTCTGAATTACTAGATATCCAATATGATTTTTTTCTGTGGTGGGTTCTTTGCCCAATTTCTATATCAACTTTGCTATAAACTTCACTTCCAAGAAGTTTCCTGAGCTGCCATGAAGGCTTGGCTCAAACAGCTGGGCACAGCTGGCTCCCAAAGGAAGGTGATGCTTGGGTAGCCCCAAGAGGAACCACTGCATCCCTTCACATTGGCCCTTGGAGCCTGGAGGGGCACACTGGGACTGGATTAACAACATCCCTCACCTCTAGTTGGGTGGGGAGAGGGGTACAGTGTCTGAAAAGAAAAGTTTAATAAAAGCAGTGTCATGTTTAGCTGGGGGCAGAGGGAAGTGCCACGGGCAGTTTCCTTGGTCGCCGGCCGAGTCACACCAGCCACGTTCTCTATCACTGCCCTTTCCCTTGTGGCCAGTGTGAGGAATCCAGTTCTCTTGTGTGTGTGTTGAAATAATACCTGAAGTGAGTTATTTTGAGCAGGAATGAGGGATCACTTCTCATTCTGAGGGAAAACCCTCCTTGGGGAAGGTGCCCCACTCACTGTGCACTCCAGGGGTGAGGGAGGCCAGTGGGCAGTTTTGGTGCCTCTTGGACTTTCCCATCTCAAGAAAAACATTACTCATTGTGCTTTTTAAATAAAAGCAAAGTTGTGTGAATATTTACAAGGGAGATGATGCATTTTTGCTCTTTATGGCAAAACATTGCTCGAAATCCATTTTTTTTCTTTGTGGACTTCGTTCAGAGTTATCATTTCTAAGAGTGTGTTTTCCTTCTTGACTTATATGAGCACAGGCACATATATGAGGCTGAAATGATTAAGATTTTCTCTCTAGAGCAAGAATAGTTTGCATATCTTTCTATCTGGTTTCCAAATGGTTGGGGGGATGGGGTACCCACAAAATTACTTTGGGTTGGGTTTTTTTAGCAAAGCAACAGTATCTAAAACTTGTGTCTCACAATCTATATCTCAGAAAGACAGCAGATATATTAGTCCGGAGGGAATGCATCATTTTAAATGAAAAATCGATAAATAACAGCATTTGGTGAGTTTTTAATGTTAAAATATGTTTCTTTTTAATTAGTCATTATATGTATTGATTGATGCTTACTGTACTTGTGATGCCTTTCCTTCAGGGCTTTGTGTATCTCATAGATTGGAAGATGTAAAAATACTTTAAATCAAAGCAGTAAAATAAGCGTAGTTAGAGGGAGAACACGAGGGTTTTTTCTTCATTTACATTCATTACATATTATGAGTTTAATTACCTCCCTCAAATAATACCAGGATGAAGGGAGGATGCTGGAGAAGGCGTACTTCTGTGATGATTTTATTGATTGTGACTGATGGATGGCATCAACATTTCATAGTGAAGAATCATGGTTTTGTTACATCAGGAAAATTAAATTGGGAGAGTTATTTTCTTTCCCAGTGATAGTGGCAGTTAGAATATTTCACCTGTAATGAGATGTGTGCGTTATGTGCCATAGTGAACCACTGCTGAGCCATTAAATATATGTAAATGAAGAGAAACACAAGAGAGCCTGGGCATAATAACGTGCAGAACAGAGAAATGGATCCTGGAAAGTGATTAATTTATTTGATGATGCCTCAAGTGAGGAATTTTAGGTCACAAATGAAGTGACAGAATGACAAATTACCATTTTAAAGAATTTACTGGGCATCATTACTGAACAATTGTCAGGTAGTTTATGGTGGCTGAGAAGATGGTATAAATATAGATCTTTTCCTTATCTGAGATGAATTATTAATCACCTTTTTAAAAATCTTTGTGAGTGATGGTTGGCTGTCTGATTGGAAATAATGTGTTCTACAATTTTAACTAAATTCTAATATGATGTGTAACAGGAATCTTTACAATTAAAGTCTCAGCGGAGAGTGGTAGGAGGTTTACAGTCAATTGCAGTTTTAATGTGATAAAAGAGGATGAATTCACCAGCATATTTCAATAGGTTTCCTTAGGTATATTATCCCTGCTGTGATGTTATTCAAATGTTTACAGTTTATTTTCCTTTGAAAAATGACATTCAGATACTTAAATTGTTTTCCTCGGTTTATTAGTTAATGAAAATGAAATTCTTGTAATTACTATATTTTTTGCTGCCTGCCACGTTATTCCGGGGGAGGTGAGTGGCTTTGTCAGCCGGGCTGGAAGCGCCGCCGGCTCGTGTGTTGTTGAGCCTCTGTTTGCTGTGTGTGCCGCGTCCCTGCCCGGGCTGTGTCACTGCCCGCGGGGCCGGAGCAGGGGGAGCGAAGGGCCAATTCAACCAGGAGCCCGACTGGCTCGTCCCAAGCTCGGCTGATGAGGAAACCCCATCCTGCCTGCTGGGAGCAGGAGTTGGGTTCAGTCCCCACCGATGGATGTGTTGAAGCTTCTGAGCTGAAAATCTTATTGAGGATTTGGGATGATGCGTGTGTGTGACACTTAGTGCTTCTTCGTGGGGTTTGTTTCCCTTTCTTGGTGTTTTTTTGCTCTCCCTACTCATGCATATCCGTAAATACTTGCATAACCCCAGACGGCCCTATGGAAAGAGCTGTCTGAGGGTACAGCAGGCACTCACAGAAGTGCTGAAAAAAGGGATTTACTCTATTTCCCAACAGAAATTTCCTAGTCAGTCTGTACCTCACACTATTAAAATTCTGTGGTTTTGTAGTCACCCTTGTAATTCAAAAGTATCAAATGAATCAGGATAAATACAAGTGCACCATCATTAAAAATATTTTTTTTAATTAACTAAAAATTAAATTTAAAAGAAAAAGTCAAGATTTTCTTCCCCCCCCCCCCTTGGAATTTTATTGGTTCATTTGCTGATTGTTTTGTAAAAACCCACCACTCTGGTGGGGCTCCCCCAGGGTGTAGTTGTGGAGCTCTGGGTGCTAACTCCTGTTCTGGGGGCCTGCTCAGATTAGGGACAGGGGTAGGTGTACAGAAGGTGGGTGCAGGGCTGGAAACATCCCTGGAATCTGCCCGGAAAATCTTTAGTTGAGCCTTGCCTTCCTGGAGGCAATTTTTTTTTTTCCTTGATTTTATAATTTAATACTAAACTTCCTAAATTTTAGACAGAACAGCTTATTTCCTTATTTCTCTGTTGCCCACTCAAAAAGTACCTCTGGAATTAAAAAATAAAAATTAACCATAGTTGTCTTTTGCTATCAGAATTTTGCATTACCAAAGGTGAAATACATCCAAGGGAGTTTATTTTTATCCACTTGTGGAGATTTTCTGTGTTCTTTTCTCCCCCGACAGATCGTTGACAATCAGCTGCTTTGCTTGTTGCCTTCTCCTGTTGTAGCTGATTACCTGCTCAGCACCTCCCACAGTGCTGGTTCCTGGCAGGGCTGGGGATGAAAAGAACTACTCCTAGGCTTAAAAACAGGTGGCGAGGCTCCTTGATTTGGGTTTGCTTGAAGAACAAGCCTTGAACGCCTAATTCCCCTTTTACTGGTGGGTTTGGGGGTTTTTTGGTGTTCAGCCTGAACTCACCTGCCCGGAGCTGTGCAGAACACCCAGGGCAGTAAGTTTAGCGCTCAGCTGTGTCTGTGTTTAACACTGAGGGGCTCTGCCTGTCGGCTCCGTGCCTGTCACCCGGTTTGTGCCGCTGCAGAGCCTATTCCAGTGACAAATGGGAGCGTTTCCGACGCCGCCAGAGCCGGAGCCTCTCGGAGACATCACGACTGTCTGAGCACTGAAACTGCTAATTACCTGCTTGGCTGGTGAGATGAGGCACCCGAGAGCCTCAGAGGAGCTCTCTTAGAGTCACATTGAGGAATTCTTTCCCTCTCGTGGATTTTTTGGATTGCTCCCTCTGGTCGCTCAGGTTCGTGAGGAGCAGAGAGACCTTTCGCCCGTCCTTGTAGCAGTAAATAAAGAAGTAACTCTGCTGCTTTGGGTTCTGGGCTGGCTGGGGCATAACGTGGATGTAAACGATCCTGAGTTCCTCTTTTGCAACAATAGTTCCTAAAAGAATTGACATTTTGCAGATAACCTGGCAGGGCGTTGAGCTAGAGGTTTCACTTCCAAGGACGTGAAAGCCTTTTTTCCCTCTCACTTCATGCTTGCAAATCGCTGCTCAAGGCTAAGGATGTGTTACAGGGAGTGCAAAATGGGAACAGGGAATTTCAGGCGTGTTCCAAAGTCTCCTTCAAGACCAAAATTTCTTTGCTGAGCTGGACTGCAACTCAGAGGGCTGGCTTTGCCCCACTGCCTCTTCAGCAGCCTCAGTGGGGCTGGTTTAGTCTCTTGGGAGTTCACCCTGATTGCTACAACACCAATTCCTAATTCCTGGGACAACAACATGGGCACTTTGCCACCTCAGCTTCCGACAAATCCTTGGGCAGACACACACACACACAACTGGCTGTGTGGAGCTTGTGGTGGTCAGTTGTGCATGTAGTAAATAAAATGTTTTTAAAGTTCTGTATATACCTGTCGTAAGGATTGTTGTCATAAATTCACCTTAATTGTTACTTACTGACAGGGTAAAAGAAAACTCCCTGATGGATGCAGCCAGTGGAGATCCAATAAAACATTTAATCTATTCTAGTCCACAAATTCTGAGCTCGTAACTTATTGCGACTCAGATCTGACAAACTCCAAATTACAGGCACCATAGAAAATTTAATATTTAATAAAATCCACTCTCTGCCCTATAATCATTACTAGGCACACTGTCTTTTAAGAGAAGGTAAAAATAAGGAAGTAGTAGGAAAAAATACACAGTGTGTTCTTGGTGAAAGATTCAGTAATTACCTCTTGGGTGGGATTTGCTCACGTGTGATTTATCTGAGATGTTTCACCACTGCCCAGTGTGATGGGTCCTGGCAATTGGGAAGTTAAAGCTTTAAGACATCAATTCTATTGAGAATTAAGAGTTTTATGTGGCAGGGAGAGAATGAACTGAAAGTGAACACTCTGCCAAGGTGCCGTATGTAGCTTGTGATCATAGAATGAAGGGATGATGTGTGTTGGATGGGACCTTAAAGCCCACCCAGTGCCACCCCCTGCCATGGGCAGGGACACCTCCCACCAGCCCAGGTTGTTCCAAGCCCTGTCCAACCTGGCCTTGGACACTCCCAGGGATCCAGGGGTAGCCACAGCTTCTCTGCCCAACCTGTGCCAGGGCCTGCCCACCCTCCCAGCCACCAATTCCTTCCCAGTATCCCATCTATCCCTGCCCTCTGGCAGTGGGAGGCCATTAAAAAAAAAAAAAAAAAAGGAAGTGTAATTCTGTGCTGAATGTTAAAATGTATTTCAAAATAAAATCCAGATCTTTCTGAGGTCACAACATTGGCAAAAATACCAAAGAGTGGGATTGTGGATCAGTGATTCCCATGGGCTTTCAGTTCAAGTGAGGGATCTCAGCCTGCCTGTGCAGGACAGCCAGCCATCCTCTTGGCAGGGTGACAGGACAGAGAGGGGCGTGGCATCACAGTAAATTTAATTTAGGTTTGTGAATTTTTGCTTGCTGAATGTGGACAAAGAGAGTCTGTGTGGTGAGGGAGCTGATGGCTCTGGGGTCCAGGAATCACTTCTAAGGAGCAGAGAGGGACTTGGGAAGCTGGAGGTGAAGCTCTGGGGAAAATGTACTGGGAGAAAGGACCAAGTGTTGGGTCCTGGTGGCCACCACAGTAACTGTGGTGTCTGCTGAGCAGACTGTGGAAGGTGTTCTGGGATGGATGATGAGAAGCAGGTCAAGGGATGTGATCCCTCCCTTCTGCTTGGCACTGGTGGGGCCTCACCTGGAGCGCTGGGTCCAGTTCTGGGCTCCCCAGTACAACAAACTGGCGGTGATGAAGGTGATGAAGGGAGGGCATGCATTAGTGGTGGGCTTGGCCGTGCTGGGGCACAGTTGGACTTGGTGATCTTAGAGGGCTTTTCCAACCTAAACAATTCCATGGTTCTCTGACAGTTTTTCACTGTGAGGGTCACTGAGCGCTGGCACAGGTTGCTCAGGGAAGTTGTGGAGTCTCCCCCCCTTGGAGATACTCAAAAGCCATCCAGACATAGTCCTGGGCCGTGGGGTCTGGGGGGCCCTGCCTGAGCAGGGGTTTGGGCAGAGTCCCACCCTCAGCCAGTCTGGGAATTAAGGCTTGGTTATCTGCTTAGTTTTCAGTGCAGAAGAAAATAGGCAGGACCCCAAAGAGACAGGACTCCAATTTCTTCTTTGCTGTTGCAGAACATAGGGAGTTCTCCTCAGGCTCAGACAGGAGCAGGTTTGGAGCCCTGTGCTCGGGAGTGGCCTTTCCCAGGGGTGTTCTTGTGGAAAAGCCAGCACTCTGTGAATGGAAGAGGTTATTCTGCCCAAGCAGAATTTCAGAAGTGCCTGGAGCTGCTGCAGAATCGTGGCTTCATTTCACTCTCCTGTTTCTGTCAGATGTTGTGCTTTGTTTCCTGTGATTTCTTTTATTCCCAAAAATGTTCTGTACCAGCGTTCAACTTGTGATATGTGACATTGTGTTAATTTGTATTTTTTTCTCTGTGGGGAGGCCTTGATGAGAAATTATTGCAATTTGTGAAAGCTTTATTTGTGCTGCTGATGACTCAAAAGTTAGAAATGCTGCTCTGCTGTGATTACTGGCTTTAAAAAAATGACACAAATGAAAGTGGGACTTTTTGATTCCAGCAGAAGCACTTTGTTTGAGGCAGAGAATAGAAGTATTTTTTATCATTAGCTTTCACTCATTTCAGAAGAGTGTGGTTGTTAATAACTTTAAAAGACACAACGAATCTAAAATATTAATCCACTTTGTGCACTTCTAACAAAATGGATAAGCAAATGCCAAACAGGAAACCTTGGGAGCTCTGGGGAAGGAGTGAGTTAAAAGCAGACTTAAGGACAGGGAAAATAGAGAAATACAGCATTTTTTCTTTACCTGAATTGCCTGGGAAGCTGAAACCAAAATGAATCCACGTGCTGCCTGTCCTCAGCTGAGTGAGATCCTTAAGATTTCATTAATATTGACCTTCAGAGGCAAACCTGGAGATGCATCACTGGGGCTGCAGGAAATGTTCATGTGGGAAGGGAAGGGGCTGGCTGAGACATGAGGGTAATTCCAAAGCAATCCCCATCCCAGAACCCTGAGTGGGGAGCTCAGGCTTGGGGGTGCACAGAGAAGTAGAGACCAAGGGAAGAGTGTTGGAAGTTTCTCATTGCAGTTTATTTTTAATTTTTTTTTAAAGGAGTTTCAAAATGAATCTGGGAAAATTAGAAGGGGAATTTACATGGTATTTGAGGGATTTCCTTGGTTTCACAAATATTTTATCTTTTCTATTAAAAAAAGCCATTAGGAGGTGTGAAAGGAAGGAGAGAAAAGGTCAGGCTGTGCTCTCGTTTGCTCTGGTCTAAGTCCAGACCAACACCTTTAATATCAGTGGAGCTGCTCTGGATTTGTCAGGGTGTGGATGAGCAAGATCCCAGCCTGGCCAGTGGCTGTGTGACTTGGGATTGCTGGTTCTGTGGTGGGGAAGCAGAAAAGATGGATGAACTTGGATTATCTGGAGTGTGGTGTGCAGCCTGGGCAAGGAAAGGGTGGAAACCCCCCAGAATTTGGGAATACTCACTGTTTAAAACAGAGATAAACAGCCAGACCTCAGGTGTGACACGGCTGAGTCTATGGAATCAGATGGAGTCAGGGGTAAACTTGGTTTGGGATGTCCGTGGGAATCATAGAAATGTAAAATGGCCTGGGGTGGGAGGGACTTTAAAGATCATCTGTTTCCAACCCCGGCCATGGGCAGGGGACACCTGGCACAATGTCCTCACAAATGCCAGTCTGGAGGGCTGCTAAATTAGAAATGGAAATTCCTGGGAAAACAGAATCTGGGGGGAAAAAAGGAATATTATTTCTAATTTTTAAATTATTTTTAGTCTAAGTAGCCTTTGAATGGTTACCTTTGCATTTTATCAGACACACTAAGTACACACATCACAGACCTCCTCAAGTGTGTTGGTGTGTTCAGGGGAGGGCATGGTGGGGTCACTTTGGATATGGCAAAGCAGCACATTCCCAAGGCAGAGCTGGGCATTGCCAGCCTCGGGCTCCAGCATTTCCCCACTGCTGGCAGAAAACAGCAGGCAGTGTCCCAGTGGAGAGGGAAGGGGAAAAGCAGTAGGAACTGGTGCAAACTGGGTGAGGCTGAGGGTCTGAGGAGCCTGTGCTGGGCTGGACACAACAGGCTCTTGTTTCCTGCTTTCCCTTCATTCAGCCTGTTTTTCCCAGCCCCGAGCCTGCATTTTTTAGGAGTGAGTATTATTTCTGTGGAGCAGCAGTGTACTGAGATTGTTCAGTTCATGCATCAGTGGTGTTTAAAAAACTTGTTGTGTTTCTATAATTGTTGGCATTATCTTTGTTCATATTGGAGAATTAATAGACCCCTCCTCTTTTGTTTTGTTGCCCTTTTTTTTTTTTTTAAGGTGGTGGAACTTACACTTGAACTGTGGGTTTGTAGTTTGTGGGGTCTAGTTGTGGTTTGGGTTTTTTATGTTGTTATTTTTTAAACTGTGGTGCATTTGGCAATGCCTGGTCTGAGGCACAAAAGCAGAAGGCCTGTGGTTGACCACATATGATCCCATTCTTCAAAAAAACCCAACAACCCAAGCCAAAACCCCCAAACCCAACTGGTTTTATAAATAGTATGTTGCAAATGCTGTTGGTCTTTTTCTTTGTCAGGTGTCAAGGGCTGTGTGAGTGACACAGTGACATTCCCAGTCCTAGGCATTCCAGAACTGAGGATCTCTCTGGACGGTTCCCTGTTCTCCTTTCCCTATTCTTCCATTTCCTCCACTCAGTTCCAGATCCTTGAAGTGTTTGTGGCTTCCAGCTGAACAAATGACACTGGTGTCTTCAGTGACACAAAGTGTCGTCATCACATCATTGTACAATATCTTACCATTCTAGCTCATTTTTAAGTTGTGATGGAAGCGTGAGGAGGAGCATGGCAGGAATGCAATAAGTCTTGGATGAGTTTCCTTGGAGATCCCAGAATGGTTTGAGTTGGAAGGGACCTTCAAGATCATTCAGTGCCACCCCCTGCCATGGGCAGGGACACCTTCGACTAGCCCAGCAGGGATGCAGCAACTTGTGTGGGTGTTTCTTTGGGTGGTCTGGGGAAACTTAGGTCTTCAAAAGAGGAGATGAGACAGTGGAAGTTGTGTTCTCATTCAGAGAGGGGTTTCAGCATCTTTGGGGGTTATTACAGCACCCAGTGCCTGAGGACATCATGTGACAGGAAGTGTTGTGACTGTTGGGAAAGGGATAGAGGGCACAGCCGTGCAGGCGAGTTTAGATTTGATAATAGGGAAAATGGTTGTCCAGCCCTGGCACAGTTGCCCAGGACAGTGGTGGAATCACCATCTCTGGAGGGGTTTAAAGCTGTGTGGTTGTGGTCCTTGAAGAGGTGGGTTTGTGGTGGCCTTGGTAGTGCTGGGATTGGATTCAGTTGTTGTATTTTCAAACTGGAGAGAATGTGATGGGAAAGGAAACAAATGCAAGAAGTAGTGACAACACTGTATTTATTGAAAATTTTGTGTGTGTTTATGCACATTGGTTAAAATACAAGTGGCTAAGAATATGAGCAAGTGGAGATATTTGAATTTCAGTGTTAAGTGCTGGAGGTATCACCCTGGTGTGGCTGGGCCCCGAACTCAAGCTATTTCAGTGTGTTAGGAATGCTTTGTGTTTGTGGGGAGGGCGGGGAGGAAATCAGCCCCAGGTACAGGATCGTGGCAATACCTTGAAAATCACTGATTAGTTTTGCCTAATAGGCTTATTCTGAATATAATGTTCCTGCATAGATTTTGAAAATTCCCTCTAAAGGCTCCAAGTCTTCCGTGTCTCGCCTCGAGAAAAATCGCTGCGGTTGAAAATCAGGGATTGTCAGTGTGCGTTGTCAAAACAACTTTATTTTATCAAGTCAAGATAATGTTGAGGGAAGTCTATACCCACTTTAATTGCTTTGACATTCAATTAGCAAGACATTCTACTCCTCTCCAATAGAGTGAGCTTTTGTGTGGCTCCCAGGAAAACACGGCTGGAAAAGCACCAGGGGATGTCATCGGGGCCGTGTTCCCGGCACGGCTCACCTTCCCCATCTCCTGCTGACAAGGTGGACACGCTCCCTTCTCTCCACTCTTAGACATTCCCAAGGAACTTATTCCAGCGCTGCACTCTTCCATGTTGTTATATTTTTTTTTTATTTCTGCTAGGAAACCTGAATCTCCCTTGTGACAATTTAAATCCCTTATATTTTTTTTTTTCCCCTCAATCCACCATAAATGTGGAAAACTGATTTTCCTTCCATCTTTGCTACAGCTGTCGACAGACTTGAAAATTGTTATCATGTCCTCCACTAACTGCTCTTTTTTAGGATAAACAACCCCAATTCTTTTAATCTTTCCTCAGATGTCAGGTTTTGCAGGGCTCTGATTAATTTGGTGCGTTCCTTGAGATGCATTATGCTCAGTGAATAATGGCTCTTGTCCCCCAGGATAGGTCATTTATACCTATGGCCGAATATTTATTCATTTAATCATTTTACAATATGTCCATTGACGCAGCAGCTGAGCACCAGCATCGTTCCTGCAAGCACAGAACTACAAGAAGGCCAAATAAGTGATAATAATTAAAATTGATAAATATATTTGGGCTCTGAGACTTCTTAGACTCTGGCATCAGCAAGGTGTTTGAGTGAACCCTCACTGTGAGCAGCTGGACTTGTTGCACACACAGCCAGACAAGGTGGGCTTGATGTTGTCAATAAATCATTGAGTGACCCCAAGGAGTGGAAAAAGCCTGAACTTGTGGAAGGTGAAGAAATGGATGAGTTGGAGCAATAGTCTGGTTTTGGTGTTTAGGCTTCCTCAACTTTGCTCACCCAGTGAAGCTGGGAAGGATTTTAAAGTTCTGTCTAAATAAACACACAGATTTCTGTCAGCCCATTGCTGGAGGCTGAAGTGGGTTTAAGTGAGAGCTGACAAAGGCATGGACTTTGTAGATGCCTGGAAAGTCTTGAAATAAACTGTAATTAATTAAAATAGTGGGGGTCTATGACATTTTCCTTTCTTGCTCTGTTATCCTTACTTACTATCTCAGTCAGGATGGAAAGTGCAGGCTACTGAGTTGCAAATATTGCAAATTTTTTACATTCAAACCCATGTAATAATACATCTAAAAAGTGTTGTAGTTCTTGCTCTGTTCACTGTGTCAACAGACCGTGTTCCTGGTTACACTGACACACTGAAAGCGACTCCAGCAAAGTGTTCTTGGGTTGCACAGTTTCTCTCCTCTTATAAGAAATATGCTGGTAGTTGTATATTTTTATTAAATTATTTTTTTAGTTACAACATTGGAACTTTCTAATAGGAAGTTGGACAGAAAAAGAGAGGGAGGGCTGCATGCAGTTTCTTCATCCTGTTATGCAGGTTCTGTAAAATGCTTTAATTCAGTCAATATTCAGAGAAAATCCCCACAACTATCCCAAAAAGCACAGTCAGTGGGTGAATGTTTTTTTTCCCCAGTCAGTGACCACCTGAAAACCAAAGGGAAGTGAGACAGAGGATGGACTGAAATAAAATGCTTGGGTGTGATTTCTACTCTCTGTGGTTTTCATTTTTCTTTGAACTATTTGTTGATCTTAAGTAAACTACTTAGTTATGTTTTTTTAGTTGTTACATAATCTTAAAACTTCTGTCCCTTCCTGACCAGGCAGCAGTGGTGCAGTTTGTCATAGAGAAGAATCCCAGAATGGTTTGGGTTGGAAGGAACCTCAAAACCCACCCAGTGCCACCCCCTGCCATGGGCAGGGACACCTCCCACCAGCCCAGGTTGCTCCAAGCCCCATCCAACCTGCCCTTGGACACTCCCAGGGATCCAGGGGCAGCCACAGCTTCTCTGCCCAACCTGTGCCAGGGCCTGCCCACCCTCCCATGGAAGGATTGCTCCCAGATCTCTAATCTAAATCTACTGTTTTGGTTTAAAATAGTTTTGCCTGGTCCTGCCCAGACAAGGTCTAATGTGCATCAAACTTGAGAAAGAAATAACATGTTTCCCCTTTGATCCCTGCTCTGAGTGATTGGGTAATTCACACTAATCCTTAGTCTGATGTTCATTTACCCAACTCTTTTGTTACTGGATGGATGACTATCTATCAAATTTCCACTTTATGAACTCTTAATGAACAGATTAAGGATAATTATGTTTGGCATGGGGGGTGTTTGGAGGGTGGGAAGAGCTGAGTCCACAGGAGACCTTCCCATGTGTGTCAGGATGGGGCTGAGGGGCACCGGTGTGTCCTACAGCAGGCTGTGGTTTCTTCCCTCCCTTTGGAGGAGGAACAGTTTCAGATCACCAGTGTGATCCGACACATGCCAGCCAAGGCTGCCAAGTGATAGGTCCCTTTGAGAATCTTCAGTTTTAATTTTCCCAGCTCAAATATTTTGGCCCTGATTTTTGAAAGGTGCCAAGCATGGCTGCCCCATCCCTGGAAGTGTGGGAAAAGGAGGAGAAAAGCGAATGAAGTGTAAGACTTGCATAAAATAAAGAGCAAAACTCTTTCTGGAAAACAATGTTTTCTGCTCTAGCTCTGCATGTGTTAAATATTTGATATTTGGAGCTGGGAAAGCAGAATTTGCAAGTGGCAGTTTATACATGTACATATAAAGCATTTGTCTGTCTCCAAAACAAGCCGACAGAGAAGGATGGGAAGAGGCAGTGTGAGAAGCGTCAGCAGAGATCTTCAAATTACAAAGTCTCTCCTTTTAACCCATAAATATTTACACTCCACTTTTCCCGCAACATCTGTTCTGAACGCACAGACAAGTAGCCCCGTACCCGTACATATGACACTAATATTTAAACTGATAAAGAGTAATAATTAATGTGAAATTTGCAAGGAATTAACTGGCTAATTTGCATTTTCAGATTGTGCCATTAAAGAAGGGCTGTTGTTTGTGCAGCTCCGGGCTCGCGGGCGGGTGGGAAGGTGGTCCTGGAGAGCCCCTCCCTGCGGGGTGCCAGGCTGGGGGCACTCACAGACATTTCCCAGGGTTCAGGCAGTTAATGCCTTGCAACCTGTCACTTTGCAAAGACCTTTGGTGATGGAGTTGGGTTTTTCCCCCCCTCCTTTAAAATGCATAAAACGAAGAAATTTCTATGCTGTAAATTAAGTCGTGTGCTGATGGGAAGATGGTCTTGGTGTCTGTGGGGAGTGTTGCAGGGAGGGAGGGGCTGCACAGGTGGTTGCACTAAAAAGCCACTGTCCTCAATGAATATCAAATTTAATGGCCACATGACAGGCCACTTACTGTTGCCCTGAGGCGATCCAAACTTATAGATCCTTTTTTTTTATATATATTTTATTTGAGACTATTTTAATTTATATGCACACCTGAAACACTGGACACGTGACACCCCGTTCTGGCCGCTCTCCTCGTTCAGTGCCAAGTGCTACGAAAAGGCAGAGACGTGTCTTGAAGCCTAAATGGCCACAGTGTTTTCAGTGCAGTCTCATCTCCTTGTCTATAGAAGATCTGGTGTCCTTGGGACTGGTTGTCCCCCTGTGCTGGCACTGCTGGGGCACCTTCAGTGCTGGCGACAGTTCTGGGCTGTGCATGGCAGGGACAACACTGAGGGGCTGGAGTGTGTGCAGGGAAGGGAATGGAGTTGGGAAAGGCGCTGGAACACCAGGAGAGCCTGGTAAGGCTTAGCCTGAAGAAAAGGAGGCTCAGGGATTTAGATTTGAGGCTGCCAGCCTTGGCTGAAGCAGCAGCTCTGGGCCTGGCTGTGGCAGGAGCCCACTGCAGTTACTGGGAGGTGTCTCAGTGGAGCTCTCCAGCACCACAGCTCAGAGCAGCTGCTGGAGGGGTTGACACAACCAAACCACTACACACCCTCTGCAGAAGATTTGAGAGAGCAGCGGTTTTTTTGCTTAGAGTATTACTGGTACCCTGTGTGTGTCACTCCACCTCTTGAAAACATTTAAAAATACAACCAGAAGAAAAGGATGTTGTAATGTTTGATATTCAACTTGCCCCACTTGTCCTCTCCATAAACTGCATTGCTGTACAAATGATGCTCTTGGAAACAGATTTTCCAGCTGCAGTTGTGTGTGATATTCTCCAGGTAAAGGTACATCTGAGCTGGAACAGAGACTTGCAGGCTTTATCCTATTTATCTGTAATATTTCATACCACGGCTCAGCTTTGCTGTTGTTTTAATGATAAATTGTGGCTATTGTAAACAGAAGTGCTCAAATCATGGTCTCACTGCACATGTCTTTCATGACTGTGCTGCCACAATAATGAGGAATGGGAGATAATGACTTAAGGAAAAAGCGCTGGATTAAGTGGGACAGTAAATTAGGCATTTATCTCTCTCCATTGGAGGCCTGTTTCCAGTTCCCTCTGAGGTCTCAGCTGAGCTCTATTTAAAAGTAAACCACGTCGTATTTCACAAAGCCAGCCCACTCCATAGAAATCAGCATATAAGCACTCACATTAAATTACCGTATTACCCAGGAGGTCCTGGTTTTCAGGAAGGTCAGAGTTGAGGTGTATTAGCAAGAAAAAATAAGGTTATACCATTTTATCTTTTTACTCTGCATCCAGAGTAGGGAAAATTCCCACCTACTCTCTCTGTTTTGTTTTTTCCCTCCTGTGTGTTTTAAATTCTGGTGATTTTTAGACCCCAAGAAAACCCAAGTGTGTACAGAAATCACAAACCTGCAGTTTCCTCTTGAGGGGGAAGGACTGTAATGATATCAGACTCAATGAGGTGTGTTTGACTCTGCATATGCCTGAGCATTTTACTTGGGAAACTCTGGCAAAGATGATTATTATGGTTGCAAAGTCATAGGAACCCTTGGTTTATTTAACTTGGGAAGCTGAGCCACTTAGAGGGTGACTCGAGGGTGTACAGTGGAGAAACCTGTTCCCCACAGAAAAACATCAGTCCCTCCTGTACAGACACACAAGTAGGTTCATGAAATAGGGAAGAACTGGGACATTTTTTGTCATTGACTGTTCTGCTGGGCTGGAATGAGGTGATTTGGGGAGGCGTTTCAGTCTATTTTTTGAGCCCTAATTTCAGCCTTATTTAAGGGTTGGACTGGTTGTTCTCCAGAGGTCCCCTCCAACCCGAACTATTCTGTGGTTCTGCAGCATATGCAAAGTTATTTGGAGGGATACAGGAAGGAATTGGCTCTTTGGCAGTAGCCCCTGAAGTGATGCTCTGACTGTTCCTGTTCCCTCTGTTTCATGGGATTTCCATGAGTCCTCACATTGCAATGCCGCTGGATCTGCAGAGGGACAGCACATTTGTCAGTGTTGATAAAAGATCTTTTTATGTGCCAGCAGAAGGATCAATGGATAGCTTAAACTGAGCATTTCTTGGATCTGCCTCCTGTGACCATCGTCCTTTCCGAAGGGATCTCAGGGAATGGTGGTTCCTTTCAGGCCTCCCACCACCAGATCAGCCTTTTGTCCTTGCTTTCAACAAGTAGCTGATTATTGGCGAGCTCATTCCCAGAAGTTTGTGCTGGAAGTTGATCTCCTGGTTAGTTGCCTTGTAGGTCAGAACATCATTAATAAATTGCATTAAGTGTTGAGGCAAAGGTTGGAGAAGGCAGAATCCCGATCAGTACTTTACTTAGATATAATATTCAATTAAAATATGTAAAATTATATATTTCTGCACATATATTCTCTCTCTGTGATGTTTTCTAGAATGAATTTCCTCTGACTTGCAAAAAGTAATGCAGAAACATATTCTTGACATTACAGAATCTACATCTAAACTCAAACAGGGTCAGAGGGGCAAACTTTTTAGGTGTCAGCACCATGGAAGTTCATAATCAGGAACAGGAGCCTGATACCATGAAAACATCAAGGATTCTAATTGCTGCGAATTCAAGTCCTGACCTTCATTTCTAACAAACTTTGCAGATTAATTCAGACCCAAGGTATTTATACAGTGTGATCTGAACTGGTTTAACTTCCAATTTTTCAAGTCAGGGGTAATATCTTGAATGAAACTTTAACTTAGCAGCCCCTGAGCTGTAGCAACAGTGTGGGAAAGCCAAGGTTCCTGCTGTGTGTGAGAGAGCCCAGCCCAGGATCCCTGAGGTTGAAAAAGCCCCCCAAGACCATTGAGTCCACTCCACCACCTCTCTGGGCAGTCCCTTCCAATGCTTGACAGCCCTTTCCATGAAGAAATTCCTCCTGATGTCCAACCTGACTCTCCCCTGGCTCAGGGAAGGGGACTTCTCATTGCTTGTGAATGCAGTTGGACTCTTCTGAGGTGATCAGAAAGGTGGACTGAATTTCCAGATCTCACCACTTTGTCCAATAATACTAATGGAATCTGTGTGTTGGAAGCAGCCAGTCTGGGTGGCCTCTTTGCTTCCAGGAGAGGAGGACTCCTCCTCTTTTCTAGATTTCTCATACTCTCCAGACTTGCCAAAGTTGCCTGTGTGCACTGAAATTCCTGAACTGCCTGTTTGCCAAGATTTACACCCCTAACCTTTCTGGTGGCACTGGGATTGAACTATGGTTCTTGAGAGAGGTTATTAAGCCACTGTGCCCGTTATGCTTAATTTTTGAGAGTAGGAAGGAGCGTCTGCACTGACTGAGCCAGAACTCAGCTCTTTGCTCAGCTCAGCATATTTTTTAATGTCAACAATTAAGAATTGCCATTAAAGAGTATCACAATCAAAGAATGTCTGCAATCCAGGATGAATTAATGAGCTACACTAAAACCTCTGCTGCATTTTCTTGTTCCTTGAGATGCTTTCTTTTCCCCTTTCCATAGGGCCACCTGTAGCCATTGTAGTTGTTCACAATGACTTTATACAAAAGTATTCAGCTTTTACCACAATGATAAAAAGTAGGCAGAGGGAAAATGCTGGGAAAAAAAGAATATGGATGCATAAATCTAGAACATCCATCTCCAAACCTGCTGATGTGGTGGCTACCTTATGGGCTTCTCCTGCTGTCTAACACACCACCAGCAACCAGAAAATGAAAATCAGAGGTGCATCTAAGGTAAAACGTTGAGTTCAGTGCAATGGCTTTATTGATTCATGCAGAGCTGAGGTTTGGCCTCCGTAGCCTTCATAGTTTCTGTGCAGATTGGGAGCTCTCTGGTCTCATCTGCAGGACTGAATGTGTGGCACTTCTGCCATAGGTGACACTTCAGTACCTCAGGTGTAAAGCTTAATTCCTGTTTTTATTTAAAAAACAATGGGGAAAACCCCAGAAACAAATATTTAGGATTTATATGACATTCCAGCAGCTCGGCTCTGAGCAGGGTTTTTGCAGGTTTCAGACCCCACTGTTCCTGGGAGGCTGCTAAAGCAACACTTTCCACCTTGAAATACTTTTGTTTCAGAATGAAACTGTGTCAGCAAAAACCCCCCAAAAACCAACCACCAAAAAACTAAATAACAGGAAGCTCCAACCACTTTGCCTGAGATTGTGAATTGCATTTTCAAGCAGGTTGGAAACAATTTGCTTTTTAAATTCTGCATGTGCATTTTGCCATCCATTCTGATAAACACTGTACAGAATTCCTCATGTCCATTCCGTTTGTGTGTTTCTCGGACTGGTGCTTATCCTGTAAGTGCTGCTCTTGGGAGTAAACGTTCTCTGGGAGGGAGTTCTTATTCTCAGGAAAACTTTGTTCAATTAGTTTATGTGAAGCTTTGTGATTCTTCTGCTGAGTTTCTGGTCAGATGGTGGTGAGAGGAGGAAGTGATGCTGGTGCTGAGACCCAGGGGAAGGTGGGCTCAGACTTGTGCTCATCTTGGGCATCTTCACAGCGAGGCAGCTGTGGATTAAATGGGGAGAGTGGACAATTTTAGTGATGCAGTGAAGTACAGAGCTCCAGCAGCCCCTGAAACCCCTGAGTGCCACGGCCAGTCCCGCCTTGGACAACTCCAGGGCTGGGCACTCCAAACCTCCCTGGGCAGCCCCTCCCAGTGCCTGACCACCTTTTCCAAGAAGAAATCCCTCCTGCTGTCCCACCTGAACCTCTCCTGGAACATCTTGAGGCTGTTTCCTCTTGTCCTGGTTGCCTGGGAGAAGAGGCCAACCCCCATTTTTCTACAACCTCACAAAATTCCATGAGAACCAGGTTGGGGGCACGGTCCCAAAAACCTTGGGGGCAATGTTTGCATTTGAGTAACTTGATTTGAAGCAGTGACCAAAGTGTGTAAATAGCCTGGTTTCCAGAGGGATCTAAACTTAATGCAATAGAAGAGACAGTATTTTTTCAAATGAATCCTTGATGGTCACAACCCCCTGGGGAATCTGGAGACACAGTGTTGGGAAATGGCTGCAGTCTCATCCCAAAGCTGACAGATGGGAACACTCTGGAAGATGAGGACATATGTGGTTTTACATTAAAGGATTTTGGAGAAGAAAAAAAAAATATTTTAAAAAACTTGTTCTTCAGGGTGTAAGATCATGGTTTGTTTCATGTGTGGGCAAAGAAAAGATGTAGTCACGTTTTTTTGTGGGGGTTTTTTGGTGTTTTTTTTTTTATTATTATTATTATTATTTTTTACTCTCTAGAAAGCACTAGCAGCTGGGCTGCTCTGATCAATAAAATTACAGCGTGGCAGCAAGTCACAGTTTGTCTGCAGGTTCCAATCCAGCTCAAGGGAGGTAATCAATAACTTTGTTTATAATGACATCTAGCTGGCAGTGTGGGGCTGCTGCAAAGCCTGACCAAAGAAAAGTTGGACCTAGCAGGAATGATATAGGAATTGCCATGTGAGCCTAGGCACGGCCTCTTCCCATGCAGATTGACATAAAATAGTGAGGCAGGGTAGGAAGAAGCACAGGCATGAGGGTTTTCTTCAAAAAGAAGGGCTAATTTTGTGATTCCTTCTGATGCTTGTGAAGAATTATGACCTCTCCTGCCGTGCAGATGTGGTTACATGTCTCGCCTCCCTGGCAGGGCAGGGCCACGGCTCGTGAGGTCTCTGGTTGCTCACAGGGAGCTTTCCTGCTCTTGCCTCTCTTTTTGTCAAAATGATTTGAAGTGTCCACATGCTCCTGAGTCTTCTCTGTTTTGCTCCTCTCAGCCTGTTCCTTGGGAGCACATTAAAATCACCATCTCTTCTTAGTCTGGAATATATGAGGATGCTGGATCAGGTTCTGTTGGACTGTTGTAAGGAGTCCATAATGGCATAAGGCTCTTTAGAAATAATTTTCCTTTGAACTATTAGAGATCACATAGAAACTTTTAAATAAGATGACAACAACAAAATTTTTGTAGTTTTTAATTACAGCATAGTATAAACTTACAGCCAGATGAAAAGTGTGCTGTGGGTGTTGGTGACCAGTTTGTCCCTCAGGGACTGTCAGAGAATATTCTGAGTTGGAAGAGACCCATAAGGGTCACATCCAGCTCTTAAGTGAATGGCCCCTACTTGTGTTTCTAATTGCTTTCCTCATGGTTAATTAAGTGTTTTGGGCCGATCCTCTGTGTCCTGGCGTTGGGATGAGGATGAGGAGGGTGAGGTGGAGTCCCCTGGCCAGGTGGCTCGCGTTGGGCTGATGGTGCCACGTCGAGGGAGCAGGAGGATCCCGGGGCTCATTGCTGGGAGTCCGTGTGATTTTGGGGGCCGGCGTTATTGGCACCTTGGCCCATCCCGGCTGCTGCCCCCGCGCTAATTGCGGATCCCTAAGGGCAGGATGGCACACAGCCCGCTCTCCATCCGCGCCCCCCGGCCGGGCTGTCACCGCGCCGCGACACGGGCACTCCCGGCCCGCCCTCCGCCCCTCTGCCCGCACCCGGAGCCCCCAACCCGGAGCCCTCCTCGCCTCCGAGGGGGCTCCGGCTCAGCAAAGTTCACGGCGGCCCCGTCTCTGACAAGAGATCAATACTGTCCTCCCGGCGCGGGAGCGGCTGCCGGCCTGTCAGAGGGATGTGTGCCGTAATTGGATCAGGGATGCGGGAGCCATCCCAGCCTCCCGTCAGCACTGTCACAGCTGTCAGATGTCATCCCTCCGTACAGCTGTCACCGCGGGAGGGCCGCGGCTCCTTCTCCCCGCTCACCCAATGCAAATGTCCACTTAGCAGATGAATATTGAAGATATTAGACACTTCTCTATGCCTTTATGCAAAATAAAGATCTGTGTCATCTGTGAATTTCATGGAAATAAGTTGCAATTTATTCACTGTGAGAAAAGTGAAGTGAAGCCTGTAAAAATGAGAAATTATTTGGTTCAGGCTATTAAAAAAGAAAAAAAAAAAGAATATTTTTCAGAATAAACAAAATATGCAGATTTTCTTCTGAAGAGCGAAAACTACCAGATAAATATATTTTTATGAGAATAGCAGGTTTATATTAGAATATTATTCTATGCATATAAAAATTTATCATTTCTGGATATCCTTACTGCGAGAGAGCGATTGGAGTAAACTTTGATTTCTGGGACGGGGAGTGGGGAGAATCATTATTACAAATTACTGAGAAATATAATCTTATATCTGTTTTAAAATCAGTTGACGATAAAAAACCCGGGAGGTTGTTACAGAGCTGCCAGGCGGGGAGATAAAGCTGGACCCATCAGCCCCTCCGGAGCCGGGAGCGCTCGGCTCGCTCCGCTCGGGCAGCGCTCGCTGCTCCCCGCCCGCTCCGCGCCGACAAAGTTTGCGGAGAACGCAGCACAGCAATGCAAAAGGAGCAAACACGCGTGGGTTCGGTGGGATTTGGGTTTGTTTCTTCTCCCGCCGCCCCCGCCCTGTCGCGCGTGGCCGTGGCAGGAGCCGGAGCGCCGTGGCTGAGCCGACCCCGCGCTCCGGTGCGGTGACAGACCCTGTCGGGCTGGGGACAGCGGGACCCGTGCTGGGGTGGGATGGGTGGCATGGGCTGGGATGGGATGGCCAGCAGCACGACCCCTCGCCCCCATTGTCCCCTCTATTTGGGAGCCGTTTACACGCGGCAGAGCAGGATCCAGATCTCTCGTGCTGTCGTTAGAGAGGAATAAACTCCTGCGTTATCTCCTCGGGAATTAAAACCTAATAGAGCGCTGGGGTTTGGGCCCCCCCACCCCGATGATGTCAACATCATCCCTGGCTCTCAGTCGCGGCTGTTCCCGGTTTGGCTGGCTGCTTGGCTCCTGCTTGATTTATTCATTGCATTCCCTGCGGAGCCCAGAGCCCTGGGCTGCCCCGCTCGCAGAGGAGCCTCAACCTGATTTCCACCACGTAACCCCAGAGCTCAGGGAGCCTTCAAACCATTTATAGCCTCCCCCCACCGCTTGTGCCAGCGCTGGGGGGAGCCACTGCCAGGCTTGCATTTATGGCCACGTGTGATTTGCAACACAGAAATAATAATAATACTAATAATTATAATAATAACAGTGCAGAGTGGACAGAGCAGTGATGGTGTTCCACCAGGGGAAAAGCAGACTCTAAGGAGAACTTGAAGAAAATGGACTGAATGTTAATTTAAAATGCAAAATTACCATCTATTTCAGTGGTGAAAGGATCAGGAATTAATTGTTCTGTTACTTATGTTGTTTGGAAAGTTAAGAACTAATCAGGCTTTGCTTCACCTTTGTTTTTTGGTTTTTTTTTCTGGTGGAATAGTCGTAGAGCCAAAGGGATAATCCAGGCTGAGTGAAAGCAAGAGGCTGGGAATGAGGGTCCTGTTGCATGGTAATGGCTGTAGCCCTCTTTGGACCATCACTAGGTTGGACTTGAGGGTGTTAAAGATCTTTTCCAACCTAAAAGACTCTCTGGTTCTGTGATCTCTCCACGTGCCCGTCTGTGTGCAACCACAGTGGCAAAGGAAGTGCCTTTTTTCCCCTTTCCTTTTAAATGTGGTTTATGGCTAATTACATCAGAGATCCAAAACAATCCTTCTCACATTTGCATTAATAAGGTGTATCACATGATCCATACTGGAGTAGGAGTATACATCAAAGGTAGATTAAAGGTTGGTTAGGCATCAAACTATGTTCTATATGTAAATTTATAGCAATGATGGGCTGTGCAAAGATAGCTCCCCCTCTATTTCTGTGCTCCTAAATAAAATTAAAAATTCACAACTCAGGTTTATGGGATTTTAAATGAATTTGATCTCTCTTTTGGGCAGGGCAAATAAGTGTTTTGTGATGTATTATTTTACAAAAAA
>VXBX01009219.1:124503-192453 GCA_013400415.1 Scytalopus superciliaris
AAAAAGACGACCATCGTTCTGGCTCATTTAATTTTGCAAGTGAATGATCTAAGATTAACTACAGACTAGTCAGTGCAGTTTAAAAGCTGAAAGCAATTTTCAGCCATAGATGGTAATGCCACATTTAGTCCACAACCGAATGACTCTAAATGACTGAGCTGCAAGGTCTTTGTATATGACCACAGGGCCTGATAAAGCCATAGGAACACAGTAAAAGCACAAAAATAGTTCCAATTTATTTGGTGCCATCACCTTAATGAGATTAATACAGACGTGTTCATGTGCCTAATTGGTGATTTTGTTTTAACTGGTAATGAAGGATTAAATCTTCAGGCAACAGGCTCCTTGCAGGAAAAGGGATGGGAGAAAAAAGTTTTTTAATTATAGAAGGCAGCTAGTGAAATACACCACTGCAAAGTTAATAATGCATCTTCAATAAAATATATATATTCATTATGCTTGCCACTTCACTGTCTGCCTGAGAGATTTTAGGGAGTGTTTGTTTGGAAGAGAGGGGTGATTATGAACTCGGTTGTATCGTTGGCATCTCGTGGTACTGAGGAAGAGAAAAGCTGGGTGTGCTGTGTGCTCCATTCCCAGACTCAGCATCTGGCAAAGCCACCAGGTCCATAGGTTTAAAATATTTCCACAGCTCCTGTTGTATCCCTTAGACCTGGAGCAGAGTTTGGGAAAGCCCAGCTCCCAGGGGGCTGGCCCCAGCTCTGTCCTGGCTGCCGGCGGCTCCTGTGATGAGCAGCAGCACCAGGAGGGTGAACTTCACCCTGAGCGGCAGCGAGCGCTGCCCTGCCGGCTCCAGTTGTGACCATTTAAATGCTAACACTATTAAACACGCTGCCAAAACACAAACACCCAGCCTGAGTCATTAAAATGTAATTACGAGGGGGCAGCTGAGCCTGGGCTGGGTTTTGACTC
The DNA here is from genome assembly GCA_013400415.1 of Scytalopus superciliaris. Lineage (NCBI taxonomy): Eukaryota > Metazoa > Chordata > Aves > Passeriformes > Rhinocryptidae > Scytalopus > Scytalopus superciliaris. Next base: position 125,437 of record VXBX01009219.1, read on the forward strand.
AGAGGAATCTTGCAAAAGACACCAACACATAAACCCAGCCCAGTGTTGTGCCAGGCAGGTTCCTTACAGGGAATAATCCTGTGTGTCTCTTAAAATGGCTCTTGCAGTCATTTGAGTAAATTTGGCTTGTTTTGTTGTGTTGGATTTTTCCCTTTATTAAACGTCACAAATGGATGTAGAGCGTGGGCCTTATGGTGCTCTTAAGTTGAACTTATGATAGAGACAATGGCAAGAAGGTCTTTAACAGCTTTGATGCAAGACACCCACTCATTTTTAAACTGTTTATTACTTTAAATTGCATGTGAGTAAGGTGGATTTTATCAAGCAAATGGCTTTTTTTTAAATTACCCCCCCCTGTCCCTCCTCGCCCCCCTCCCCCCCCCAAACCAGCTTCCAGGTTTGTCTTGGCAAAGGAGCAGGTCAGTCACTGTGTTTTATCACCACTTCCCTGCTATTTGTGAAACCAAGATCATCTACATTTTCTTTTGCTTTCCACAATTTCATTTTGCCACTGAGGGGAAAAAAGCAAAAACCAAACCAAACCCTAAAACATCAACAACAATAAAAATAAATAAAAAAATAAATAAAAAAAAATAAGGGAAAAGAAAGTGTAAACCATCAGAGCATCATAAGGTAAAACCAAGTACCCTGATGCTCCGAGTGCTCGCACCACCCTTCAGGCTTCGATGATATATTGGGAAGTGCTTGCAGAGGACTCCGGGCAGCTGCAGGATTCTCCCTTCCCGCCGAACAGAGACAGAAATATATTTTACATTTCTTGTCAGGTTGAACTTTAAGACATCTCCACTGCTCTCCCTGTAATTTCAGCGCCGCAGCCCAAATGGCAACACGCTCCGCTCGGTTCCGGCTCCATGGAGCCCCCGGTGCTCCGGCGGCTCCGGCCCCTGCGCCGGCGTCCCACTCTCCCCGCAGCGTGTCAAGCCATTATAGCGGGGACCAGAATGTCACCCTGGTCTCNCCTTTATTAAACGTCACAAATGGATGTAGAGCGTGGGCCTTATGGTGCTCTTAAGTTGAACTTATGATAGAGACAATGGCAAGAAGGTCTTTAACAGCTTTGATGCAAGACACCCACTCATTTTTAAACTGTTTATTACTTTAAATTGCATGTGAGTAAGGTGGATTTTATCAAGCAAATGGCTTTTTTTTAAATTAACCCCCCCTNGGGAAAAGAAAGTGTAAACCATCAGAGCATCATAAGGTAAAACCAAGTACCCTGATGCTCCGAGTGCTCGCACCACCCTTCAGGCTTCGATGATATATTGGGAAGTGCTTGCAGAGGACTCCGGGCAGCTGCAGGATTCTCCCTTCCCGCCGAACAGAGACAGAAATATATTTTACATTTCTTGTCAGGTTGAACTTTAAGACATCTCCACTGCTCTCCCTGTAATTTCAGCGCCGCAGCCCAAATGGCAACACGCTCCGCTCGGTTCCGGCTCCATGGAGCCCCCGGTGCTCCGGCGGCTCCGGCCCCTGCGCCGGCGTCCCACTCTCCCCGCAGCGTGTCAAGCCATTATAGCGGGGACCAGAATGTCACCCTGGTCTCAATGGTTCGTCAGCTGAAGGATATGGTTAACAAATGTAAAACCAAACTTCAGAGGAGCTGCTTTTCTGTGCTAAGTGATCTGTATTCCCTCTGAATTTACTTTCCCCTAACCCCGTGAAATTAACAGTACTTTCTGACATTCGACCCCCTGACCTCACATATAATAAGAATTTAAAAAGCACCATGCATGAGTGTGTCTGTGTAATGCAAAACTGGGAAAAATGACCATGTCACCATTTTATTATACAAAACCTTCTCCATCTCCATTGCATGCTTCATGTGTGAGCGCTCGCTTTCCAGTTATTATAAAGAAAAACACAGTTTTAACTGTAATAACTCACTGCTCGTGACTTTTATAGACAATAAATTGTAGCAAATACATATTGCTGCAGCGGGGCCCTGTACTCCATTAATGCAGATATTTACTGGGATAAGTGTTAAAAATAGGCTGGGGAAGAGGCCGGCGGCGGAGCTTCTGGGGGGCCGAGTGCCGGGGGTGCGAGTGCGTGCACAATGTGTAGGTCTCGAGGTTTAAGAGGCAGAAGCAGAAAAGTGTTATGTGGAAATGATTTTGCAGTTATCAGGCTCAGGGGATGACAGCCTACAAGAGTAAGAACAAGGTGCTATGTGGCTTTTTCTTCACTGTGAAGTAAAGATTGGCAGCTGGAAGTAAGGCTTACAGGCAGACCTGCACACAGGACCTCTTCACCCAGGACTCATAATCACTACTCAAAGGAAAACGCATTTACCAGTAAAAGGCGGCTGTAGCCATCAGAAGTGTGCTTAAAACACCACTTAAATATCACTTTATACGCTATTACTTGCAAACTGTGGCTTGGTATTAAATTATACTTGCATAGGCTTTTGCTTAGGTGCTGATAATGCTTTTGAGGTTGCATTGGTGAAGAAGAATTTAGGCTGCTTTACAAGAGACGTGACTGGAATATCCCCCGGTGCTGACAGTGACAGGGTGAAAAATTGCAGAACTGTACTTTCTTCCCCCATATAGATTGTAATTTTAATTGTCATTGTGGCCCTTCTGTTTTAATTATGGGACTTCTTTGATATATACCAGGACATCGTATTGAATGAAAATATGGTGCTATAATAGTCTCTTTATAATTAATGACCACATGTAGATCTTGGTGCATAAAAGGAAAGGAATAAATGAACAATTTATTTAACTAGGTTTTGGATTTCTTTCTGTCTTCCAGTGAATATAAAATGATCCTGGGGCTTCTGAGGCTGTTTGATGTAAGAACTGCACTGAATAGCTAATAAAATTACATTGGTGTAGATTACCAAACATATTAGGTGGTTTTATTTAAAAATGTTCCCATTACGGATGGTAAATTTCCCCTATTTACTGCGTTACCTTCCCTCGGCTTCTGATTCCGAAACAAACGATCGTTTTCTTTAGTTTATTTGCAAAAGCCCTTTTAAAAAATGAATGCAGGTTTTGCTGGTGGGGGCAGCGGACTGGCAGGGCGGGTGGGCCCTGGCGTGGGCTGCAGGTACGGGGGGTTCTGTGCCCCCCCCACAGGCTCGGGCGGCCCGTCCTGCCCCCAGCCTTGGCCTTCACAACGTGATGGATTTATGTTCTATTAATTTCTGGCAGAGGAACTCACTCTGTGCGTCCAGTCTTGAGCTGGGGCGGACACAGGAGGACACAATAAAACCAGAACTGGCCGATGGGTTGGGGTGGTTGGCCCGTGTGGGGAGGGCAATGGGGTGCCGGGCTCAGCCGGCACTCGTGGGGAGCCACGCGTTGCGGGGAAGCGGGAGCCTCCGTGGGCTTCTGAAAAGCAGGCATGTTTGTCCAGTGTCTGTCAGTGTAAAACTAGAAAATATCCCCTGACAAGCTTCTGCTAATTTTATTGCGGCGCGGCGGAAGCATCCGGGGCGGGCTGAGCGCAGTTCAATTGCCGAGCGGGGTGAAACGGGATCGGCAGAGACAGGCACTACCCTGGGGTCAGCCACGACCATGCCACTTCCATGTGATGTCTACTTGGGGTGATGGTGTGTAAATAAACGTGGGGAATTGCAAATCTTGTCATGGCCACGCAGAGCAGCTCAAGCATTTAAAGATGGTTGCCCGCAAACCTGACTGGAAGGTGGTTGCTCTGTGTGGTGGCTGAGGAAAAACTCCCTCCTTCGCCCGAGTCTTCTCCTTGCTGACATCTCCGAGAGCACTGACCCAGCACCGCATCGCTGAAGGGATTAATCACCAAATTGTTTCTCATTTTAGCGGAAAGTAAAGAAACTAACTAAGCGCGCTCTAATATTGTTCTTTTGAAGCCGGGCTGGCGGGGGCTTTGTATTTATGTTATCTGACTTGATTTATTTGTTTTTTAAAATGAGGTGAGGAATCTTAATGTCCTACTGTTTAATGAATTTGGGCACATTAAAGTTCCATGAGGTCTTTTCATTATTATGAACTTTGCTAATGTTAGAAAATAAAATATTATAGAATTCACATTTTCTGCTTATGAAGCTAATTTTATTTAAATACTCCTTACAGTGGTCATTAAAACACACTTAAATTTTGCTGCCTTCGACCAGTCAGATGTATTTTTTGCCAGTTTTACATTTACACATATCTGTTTTTCTGTTACTTTTCCCACATGACAATTACCTTTCATTACAAATTTATAAAATCATTTACATTTGAGCAGTTTAAATGTTTCTGCTGACATTTTGTAACTATTACCCTCTCCTAGAATGGCATATGTTCAGGCAGTTAATAAAAAATTAAATGGAATAGCAGTAGACAAGGTGAAGCTTTGTATCAGAGTGTTCTGCACATTTCTGGAAATACCATCTTTGTGTTGCAAACTGTGAAGTGAGGTTAGGGCTGTGCCAATATGTGTATTTGTCATAACTGTCACAGAGTCCATGAACCAGCCAATCACTCCGCTCTTAATTAGACAGTTACATTTGGCTCTTTAGAAAGCATCCTCATGTAAAATGGTGTCTGAGATTCCACAAAGGTGCTGGGAGCAACAGGGGCAGAGAATACCAGCATCAAAACACTTTCTCTCCGGATGAGGCAGAGTTTTTAACCACTGCCTGGCTCCTCGTCGAGGGATGGAGATCGTGGGTGTTGGAAATCCTCTCGGATTTTAGCAGAGGAAATGTCAGCTTAGAATTCTCGAAGAAAGAGGAGCGAGTCTGCTCAGGTGGAGGGTATTTAGGTGTGTGCTGCTTCTGTGACATAAGTAAATTACAACGGCCATTTATATAAAATAAAATTAAAGGAAAGGTGTGCCCCGGGCTCGCCTGGGGACTGTTCGGCAGCTGGAGACAGTGCATGGGGCGCGTGTGCTGGTGGGAGGCTGGAAGGCTGGGCTGTGGAGCACCCTGGGTCACATCAGGAGCCTTTCCTCTGCCTCATTAGTGACCTGGCTCTGTGGAGGTGTTTACAGAATATTCCACTAACTGCAGAATCCTCAGCCAGACTTAGGGTAAAGAGAGCAAAATACAGGAGTGAAAATAATCCTGCCTCGGTGCTGTATTTCAGTCTCCTTTTTTCCTCGTTGCTCAGTGTCAAAAGGCATCTGGGACATTTTTTTTAAAAAATAAGCCCCGAAATTGCCTTTCTTCATTTATGGCTGAATGTGCAGTTTACAGCTATATCATAATCCTGTGGTTAAACATGAAGTTCACAAAGATCCTTTTTAAAAACACACGTAGATTTGCACTGCTGGAAGGCAGGGTTTGCCTAATAAGTGCTGAGTGTCTGGGAGGGATTATTAGTATTTGCCACTAAATTCACCTTGGGATACGCTGTGAAAAATTCCTCAGCTCCTTATTTAAGCAAAGCGGTGCAATGTTGAATTCAGAACACAAGAGAAAGTCCATTTCCTCCCTGTCACTGACCACACTGCTTCGTTTTCCAGCATGAGCGCTTTGGTGTTATTGGAAATATTGGAAATATTCCTGATAGTCCATGACTCCCCCTTCGCCTTCTGCCCAGGGCGGGATATTTGCTGTGGGGCAGCTGAAATAAGTTGTTGATAGTCGTCAGAATCCGGGGAGTTGAGCAGCAAATGCAAAACAAAGACTTCTTTGTGGGATCCCAAAAGTGCAGCTCAAGGAGGGGCGTTCAGCTCCTGTTGGAGACGTTGTGGTTCAGGGCCAAACTTCCAGGAAAAGGAGAATTAGGAAAGAGTTTGGTGGTTCATCCCGGTTCAAATCGTTATTCCAAAGGCATCTCCGAGAAGTTTTAACAGTCATAGCAGATTAACCTTGCCTGGGCATTCGGAGGCGAGTCAGCTGATGAATTTACATGCAGCTGGATGAAAATGCTATTTGGAGAGAGATTGAGAGTTTATTTGATTAAATCCCTTTCTCCAATACCTTGACCTCTTTCTTGTGAAATAATCAGAACTGTTTAGCAAGAATATTCTGGCATTAATAATGAATTGCTTTGGAGCAGGTTTTTCCTGCTCTGTACCAAACCCATCGGTGCCTGTGCTTTTGGGGGGACGAGGGGATGGCTCCTCATGGAGCGAGGGCCACTTGGAAAAGGCTGAAAAATCACATTTTGATTTTTCTTTTGGAATTTACAGTCCAACGGACAATTTACAAGCTGATGCATTATTTAGGGAGTGCACTCTGCTGGCACATCTACCAGCAACTATTGTTTTTTGTGACTTGCTGATGAAAATGAAGAGGGAAAGCACAAGGACTGTGCCCGTTGGGTGGGTCACAGGTCTGTGGGTGCAGAGGGTGGTTGGGTCTAGACAAGACTGAGAGGGGATCTCATCAATCCATACAAATGTCTCCAAGGGGTGTCAGAGGATGGTGCCAGGCCCTTTTCAGTGGTGCTCAGCAGCAGGTCGAGGAGCAGTGGCCATAAACTAAAACACAAGGTCCACCTCAACATGAGGAAGAGGTGTTTTACATTGAGGGTGGCAGAGCACTGGAACAGCTGCCCAGGGTGAGTGTGGAGTCCCTTCCTGGAGACATTTCAAACACACTTGGACACATTCCTGTGACCTGTCTTGGCAGGGGGGTTGGACTGGGTACTCTCCAGAGGCCCCTTCCAATCCCAGCACTTCTGTGATTCCAGTTCTGTCATCTGCAGCAGTGCAACAGCAAACCCACTCATTTTGTTGTTTTTAACCCTTGTGTTGCCTCCAACTCCACACTCAGTCCTGCAATGGAAACGTGCTTTCTCCCCAAACTCCCCTGCCAGGGCACAGTGTGGGAGCACTAATCAACTTTGTATTGGTTGCTGCAAGAAGAGACTTTGTCAGGCGTGATTTGGAGCCACCCTGACGACTTCATAGGGTTGCTTGGCTTCCAGGTAATGAGATCACACGTGAGTCTGTGCAGGGAGGGAGCTGCTACCTGGGTAGGTCTGTGTGGAGCTCTGGAGCTGCACAGAACTTGGTGTAAGAGACACCTCAGTGCATTGTCAGCCACGATAAGGTGGCAGCATCTTGTCTCCCAACTAAATTTAGCTTCATTATAATTTGTTTCTTAATAACACCCACTTCAGTGTAATGTGTAAAATGCTCGGCTTTCATGAGCAACTCCATGGAAAAGCTGTATGGTGGCTCATTTGCATTTGGCAATTATATTATATTACAATATATTAAGCTGCAGAAAACCTAATCTAACATGATAATTTAAAATCATAATTTACAGTGCTTTACAAGGAGCATACAAGGCAGGTTACAATAACACGTTGCCATTCCATATCAGACAGGGAAATTATTTACTCATCTATTATCTAGTTTTCAAAAATGTTCTGAGTACATTTTTTTTATTTCTTTATTTCAGTCCAGTTTACTGCATTTTATAGTGGGTAAATAATTTTTGCTTATTTATTTCAGTACTGTTTAGTGAAATTTGGTGACTGGTGCACTTCCTAACAACTATTTGGGTCGAGTGCTTGCATTAAATGGGGAGTGGTTTCAGGAAAGGAATGTTGCTTGAGGAAGTCTGGATTTATCCAGATATTCTTTGCTGCTAAAAACACAAAAAGGAGTAAGGATCCATTTTTAAAAGACTTTATACAGGTTGTGACACAGCATTTGATGAATCATTTAATATGCAGCACGTGATGCGGAGTGTCAACAACTGGCTCCTGTTGCAGCCTTTGTTTGGAGCTCGGTCCCACTCGCTCCCAGACAAACTTCAGGCAGCAGCAGACTGGAGCCTGCTCCCAGTGTGCCCAGTCACGCCAGTATTCTGAATAAGCTCTTGTCAAGTATGTATTACTGTTTCAATCTAGCATTAGAAATCTAGAATTAAAAGAAACATGGGATACTTAACAGCTGATTTACCAGTTAATGGTTTCATTCTAGTCCAGTATCTGACTTAAATTTATTACTCCTGTTAGTGATATTTTATCTGAGTGTAAGAAATACTGGGATTGAGTTTGCAGCACAGAGGGAAGGTGCCTGTCTCGAGTTTACATAATCAAAATCTTTTGTATTCAGCCTGGAGAGGCGGAGACTGAGGGGACACCTCACAGCTGGGGGGACCTTTCTCTGAGGGGCAGAGGAGGAACATCTCTGATCTGTGCTCTGTGTGAGCAGGGACAGCACCCAAGGAACGGCTGGAGCGGATTAGGGGGGGATCTCAGGGAAAGGTGCTTCCCCCAGAGAGTGGTGGGCACTGAACAGGCTCCCACACAGTGGGCACAGTGATAGTTTGCAGCAGTGTGGCATCCACCTCTCTTGGGGGAGGGGTATTCTCTGGGAATAAGCCAGTTGTTAGGAAAATGGAGACCCCGACTTCTGGATTCAAGGTCTCTTATGCAGCAGGAGTGGCTCTGTACCCTCCAGTTCATGGTCTGCACTTGAAATACTGGTGAGTGATGCCCATGGTCTCTGTCATGCTTCACATAAACAAAATACTTTGCATATTTTAATTAAACTGTGCTGAATCACTTTGCACAGGGATATTAATGCACCAGCCTATGACATTAGTGTGCTTCCCTTGTTGCGAATATTAATGATGTCACTGTGCATTTGCCCGTGCATTGGCAGTTTATGTGATAATTGTGTAATTCCCAAATCTAGAAATTACCCCAATTTCTGAGATGCAAAGGCTGCAGAATTTATTCGTTGCCTCTGTGAGGAGCATTTTATTTGGCATGACTTTCTCCATAATCATGGCCTCACCAAGGCATCAGTCTTGAAGTCTGGGTGACTGGAAGGGGTCACTGCCCTTCCCAATGAATCTGGTGGGAGCTTTCATTCATGGAGCTGGATTTTGGAGGATCCAGCTCAGTGCTAGAAAGTGAATATGGATCAAACTCTGATAGAAAAGATCACAAGCTCACAGTGAAGCTTTCCAGATTCATGAAGCTTTCCAAATTCCCGCCCATCTGTTTCACTTTCCCCTTTCCACTGTGTAAGTGTGAAGTCAGGCCATTAATTGCCATTGGCCTTTTCTTTAGCCCCTCTCTCTGACCTGACTGCTCCAGTATATTCCTCCCTTTTTGTCTTCCAAGGTGCCTGTGAAGGACAATATGAAAGATGTCCAGCATTGGTTGACAGTTGGACTTGATGATCTTGAAAGTCTTTTACAACTTTAATGACCCTATGATTGCTGTCTCCTCAAATCTTCACTCATGTACAGCACTGTCTGTCTCTTCAGAACCTTTCAGTTTTCCCCCTTTTCTTTCAGATATGATAATTTATTTTTTTCCTAGCTTTCTTACAGACTTTCCTTTCCCACCTTTCGTTTCCCACACAGCAGGTTGGCTATGCCCTGCTTTTCCTTACCCAAATATTCCTCTGCTGTGTCATCACGCAGAGCTTCAACGTTGAGCTCTTTGGCCTTTCCCGTGCTCCAAGCTCATCCTCAGGGCATCCTGAAAACTGGCCTTGCCATGCCTATGAACTCTTGGAGCTGGACCAAAGCTCAGTTTTCTCTTCCAACAGTTGAAATGGGGACAGAGTCTGAGACTCTGCTGAATCCTAAGCCAGTTTCTTGCCACCACCTGGCAAGAAGAAACGAGATGCAGTTTTTCCACCTCACACTTCCAAGCTTCTTCTTGCACTGAATCCCAATTGCAATCTGCAGCTCGCTCGGCATTCGTAGCAAAGGCAGCAAACAACATCATTTCCATAGAAAGCCTGTGCTCCGAGATGTCCCAGGGAAGGTGCCACTACAAATGGGGTGGGTGTGCAAATTGCCACCTACTTTTAAACACACTTAATGGATTCCACAGTTCCAGGTTGTAAATCAACTCCATTGTTAAACTGTGTCATATACTGGTCATTTTCCTGTGTTATGATGAAGAATAAACAATAGTTAGGGAATAAATGTGTACAAAGGAACAAATCCAGGAATTAGATGCACAGCTAATGAAGTGCATTAACCTCCCAGTACTAGTGGAAGCAAAGCAAAGTCAATGTGATTATTTGGCCCAGCCTGTGATGTTGTTCTGTGATAAAGTTCACAGATGAAGCCAAGACATGAGAAGATGAATTACAGTATTGCCTGGCAAAAAAAAAAAAAAAAAGGTATGAAAATTTGTCCTTTCTTTCAAAAATATTCCAATTCCTGTTGCTTTTCCAGGCTTTATGCCTATTTTGGAGCACTGTTCCCCAAAATGGAAGGTGTCCTTAGTTTCCATATGTGACTCTGCTCCCTGGAGCTGAGTTGCAGGCTCTGTAGACTTCCAGAGACTCCAGCAGGTTGACTCCCAGCCATAGCAAAGCCCTGGGTGAAAAGTCCTTGAACTTTCTCTTCATTGTCTCTCGTCGTCTTTATTAGGTTTAAATTGATTGACTCTGCAGTGCCATTACAAGTGTGATATTTCCCAAGTTATTTAGCTGGGATCTATTTTTGCTGGGGCCTTGTAATATGTTGGATCCTCAGCCCTGACAGACCTCCTGCTATATCAGGGCTTCTTATGTCTGAGAGATTTTGGGTCATGGGTGCAAAGTTCTCCCTTTGGCTTTGGGAACCTTCTCCATGTGTGTACTTAGGACGTGATAAAGAACCAGAGGAGTGGAGTCTGAATAACATGCTCACTTGAGCTATGGATCACGGAATCATTGAAGTTGGAAAAGACCTCCAAGATAATTATCACTCTAATTTTTAAATTGTTGTAGTAACAATGTGAGTGCAACCAGCAGGTCCCTGCAGTCAGTGTGGAAATGCCATTGCACAAATGAAGAGCCTCAGAATACTTTTGTTTGTTCCTGGGGCTCAGGCAGCTCCGCTTTGGAAATCACTCTCGGCTATAGTCTGGAGTTAGATACATTTCAGGGAGAAATTGTTCCCTTTCCCTCCCCAAGCACTGGCACACAGTTCCTTGGCATGCCAGGGGCTGTGCAGGCAGGGTTGGGGGACCTGACCTATCCCAGCCTCTCCCAGGCTTTGCCTTCCTACCTGGAATTGGCTTGTTGCCTACCTGCCCCTCTGTGTGTGGCCAGAACAGCATGTCCCAGTCCCTGTTAATGGTTGGATGTGTCATTCCTGGCTGGCACAGGAGCCGTGGGATTAAGTGCATCTGAGTGCACACAGCGATGGCCAGGACAAGTTTGACTATTTTATTTTTATATATAACTGTAATAGTGTAACAGAAAAGTGACTCTTTTGTCTTTCCCTTGCTTGTTTGAATGTATCAGAGAATCCTGGAATATCCTGAGCTGGAAGGGACCCCCAAGGATCATCAGTCCAACCCCTGTTCCTGGACAGACACCCCAACAATCCCCCCCCGTACCTGTTGCCTTGTCCAAATGCTCCTGGAGCTCTGGAAGCCTCGGGGCCCTGCCCACTGCCGTGGGGAGCCTGGTCAGTGCCCACCACCATCCTGATATCCAACCTAACCCTGCCCTGGCACAGCTCCAGCCAATCCCTGGGACCTGTCCCTGCTCACACAGAGTGGAGATTGGAACTTCCCCTTGGGAGGAAGGTCCAGACTGTTTTTAATATGTTGTTATCTTGACCCTCCAAGCAAAGCAAAGACCATAACCAGGTACTGCAGAGCAGATTCTGCCTTTCCTCTTACAGTGCAGGTATCTTTCATTCCCTTCCTGCAGATCCTCCTGTCTGGGACACACTTGGGCATTAGCAACACAAAAATAGGTTCTCAGAAGTGATTAAAAGGCATTGCATTAGGGGTTTAAAAGTGGTTGAAGTATTTTAGTTGTTTTCTGTGAGCTCAACTCTTGGATCTCCTTTCAGTGTCAGCTTTCAGTGTCCTTGTAGACCCTTGTGCCTTTGGCAGTGAGAGCTCCAGTGGGTTGCCACCTCAGCTGGGGAGATGCACGTGGGGACAGGAGATCACTGAAGTTTTGAAAAATGAAGTGGTGCTATTTCAACTCAGTGAAACAAACAAAAAAACCCATTAAAAAAACATTGCTTTTTTTCACATATATTTTTCTGTGTTTCCATGTGACTGTTTAAGTGTGGGAGAGTCACCACGATGTAAATCTTCATCTTTTGGCTACAAGACAAAACTGATTGTTCATCCTTAGAGATCACGTGACATTTTGGAGATGGTACAGGTGTTAACCTCTCCGTGTGAACTGGGGGCAAGCAAGAGTGATTGTATTATGAGCCAACCTGAGATGTTCCAAGGGCTCCCTGACAGAACCCAGTGCTTCCACTGGGATCTGCTGGATCTGCCAGGCTGGGATCCACATGAAACATCACTGTGGGCAAAGATCCAAACTGTGTGGTCACTTCTACAGGGAGGCAAATGTGTGCTTGGTCTAAACGCTCTCTCTGCCCAGAGAGCTTTTGGATTCCCCATCCCTGGAAGTGTCCAAGCCCAGACTAAGCAATCTGGGCTAGTGGGAGGTGTCCCTGCCCATGGCAGGGGGTGGGACTGGATGGGCTTTAGGGTCCCTTCCAACCCAAACCATTCTGTGATTCTAAATTATGAGGGACAACGAGCTCCTGTGGAAAAGGCCCAGAGGATGAGGAAATGCCACAAGCAGCCTGGCAGGGCTGCTGAGGAGCAAAGTCGGTGCCTGTTATCACAACAGTGAGCACATCAGCCCATCTTATCCCCGGGAGGAGCAGGGAGATAATGCTGATAATCTCGAGTTCCTCGGGTACGTGCAATGTGTTTTTAACACCTCACAGAGTTTGGAGGTGGAAGGGACCATGAGGCAAGGCAAAGATATGTACATATATGTATGTGCAGAGTATCTTTTACCCTTTATTATGCAGGTATTTTTGGGAGGTTTAAATGCCATCTTTGGAGCAGAGGATTCTGAGAGCACGTGGAGGGAAGGGGGAGAAGCAGGGAGGACCTGCTTGTTGAGCTCACTTGAAAGAGCACAGTGTAGGTAAATTAATTGCCACAGCACTGCTATCTGCCATGGAGGAGATGAGATCTCACTCCAGTGGAGGGTCTCTGAGCCTCTCTGGATGGTGTACACGAGGTGTGTGTGATTAAGGGTATCCATAATGGCTTTCTCTGCTCCGGGAAAGTGTGGATTCAGAAGTGCCACCCTTACCTGCGCTCCCTTTGCTCGTGGAGCACTGTGTTAATTGCACCACAATTCAGGAGATTCCAAAGTACCATTTGAGCCAAGTCCTTTTCCCCACTCAGGGCAGCCTCCCATGTGAAAGCACACTTGACTGCTGGGGTTGTTGTAATAAATTAGGACTGATTTTAAAAGGATTTAAGCAGTGAAGGCGCCTGGTGCTGGGCACGGCCTGACAGAGCCAGGCTGAGGGAAGTGCACGGGCTCTGAGTTAACAGCCTTTCACCACAGCTTTAAATTGAGATGTTTTTACCTTATGTTTTCTTTCTCATATTTTATTTTATTCTTCTCTCATAGTTTCCTCATCCATGCAGTGATCAGCCCTGATATACGATAGGGATTTTCACTTGAAGGACTGTGCATCTTTAAAATGTCTTCCCTTTATTCTTCCTAGTTCTTACACATGTAATTTCCCCTTTAATTTGACATCATTTAACGGCACATTACACGTCAATGATGTGATCTGTGAATATTTACAATGTTCGTGTCATTTTTATTTTCTAATCCAATTTAAGTAGCTCTGCTTTTTATGACATCATGAATTCTTCAGTCTTTTTAGTCTTTTTGGAACTAATTATTCCATTAGTTCCTTTGAACTGGCTCCGCGTTGTCAGTCATTTTCTCCCCGTTTGATCATAAGACCTTTGCTGCCCTCCTTTGCATCTGCTGCCGGAGCTGGAGGAGGATGTGCCCACTGCTAATAACTGTGCCTGGCGCATCCCCAGCCCCAGCACAGCAGCAGAATCATACAGAAAGTCTTCAAAATATGTTCAACCGAGCGACTTTCCTCCGACTGGAACTTTTCTGTCCCCGCAGTAAAGTCCTTGTGCTGTGTGATGTGCTGTCTCCAGGCTGGAGAGGACCCCCTTCCCGCTGCTGCCCGGGGCTGTAGCAGGACACAGAGCAACTGGCTTTGGGTGCAAAGTGGGGCAGAGCACACAAAGTGAATTTAACTTGCTGCCATTCGGTCCAGCTCGTGTTTTCTGACTCGTGGGTTATGATTATATTTAATATCAGGCATTGCTGAATTGACAGGAGATGGGCTTAGGTCCTTAAGCATCCAGGCTTCCCGAAGACTTTCCCAACCTGCTTCCTGTTCTCGTCCAAAGGAGGCTGAAATGTGTGACAAACACTCTGGGCCCGGGGAAGGTCCCCTGCCTCTCCCAGCTCCCTTGTTTACTGGGAATGTTTAACATTCCCTCTGTAATGCTAAAGAGCTCTGTTGTCTGTTGCTGCCCTCTGTAGTGATAGAGTAGAGACCACAAGATTTCTCTTGTGCAGCAATAATTCTGTTTATTGGTGGTTGCAAAGGTGTTATGAAATTCCCCATCACCACAAACCCAGGGCTTTCCTCGTTTTTCCTTCTGCTGCTTTCCTTCCTGTAGGATTATCTGATCCTTACCAAATTGTCAGACTGATGCTCTTTGTGGGTTCTTTATTTTTATTTCTTGTCAGTTAATGTTTAGAGTGTACCAGGATAACATTTTTAGGATGCTGACCTGCTCTAAGTACAGCATCTTGAAAGCCATAAAACCTCCCAGCCTTTACCCAGACCACAGAACAGAGAGAGGCTGTTCTAGATTTCACAACATAATTGCTTTTCTAAAAGGGCAAATTCACAGAAAATCCCATGTGTTGCTCATTGGCTCATTTCTTTGAAACTTTAGCAACTTTTTTGATACAGTCGGTTGTAAAATGCACATTAACTGGAGAACAAAAAAGCGAATACTGAACTGTGTCTGTTGTCCAACCTCTAACATTGCTAAACAGGTTTCTCCTCAGCACCGTGTTCACTGATAACCAGCCGTGTTTTATGGTGGCACTAAGTTCAGTATAAACTGTGATTGCTGAGAAAATAGTGCTAGAAAATTAAACTACCAGGCAGTGTAATTGTCCCACCTCCCCACATTGCCCTATTTTATTTTATTTTTCTCTTAGTGTAAAAATTCAAATAATTAATCTTTGAATAGGGAAGAGTTTATAAAACTTTGAGTCAAGTTAGACTGCGTATCATAAATGTCAACCCTCAGGTTTTAGGTGGTGGGAGTAAAAGTCCCTCACACTGATGCTTTAGAGAGGTTTTAAATTAGTGGTGATTGTGGCCTTTGTTTTAATTTTTATATAATGAAAAATAACTTAATTTTCAAAAGGCAATCTCTCACGTTGGCCCTGCCCATCCTCCAGGTCACAAACAGTGTTTAAAATGAGGGTGTGATTAAATATTGGAGTCTCTAAGTGTGTGGGTTGTGAAATTTGGAACGCAGCTCCTTCATTTGAGGTGGTGTTGGATGAAATGGGGACTCTCGATCTGGAGATCAGCAGGACTGCACTGCTCAGAGGGGATCAGGGGCTGTGCCAGACATACTGGTTGGCTGAAAGATGGGATACTGAGGAGAAATCCCTGGCACAGGTCGGGCAGAGAAGCTGTGGCTGCCCCTGGATCCCTGGGAGTGTCCAAGGGCAGGTTGGATGGGGCTCCCCACCCTCCCAGCCAGCAATTCCTTCCAAATCTCTACTCCAACCCTACTCTCCTCCAGGTTAAATTCATTTTGTGCCCCCACAAGTTAACAATTAAGCAAGATACAGAATCTTCATGCTGGACTAAACTGCAGTTGTTGTCACTCTGGTGCTCAGCCAGGAGAGCACGTGGTCTGACAGCAGATCCTGGGACATGCAACACTGCTTTTCCCTAGAAATGGGGGGAAAAGGGATTGTGGGTCTAAATACTCAAGAGTAAGATACCAAAAAAATTCTTTTGGGCAATTATCCTCAATCTTATAACATTATTTTAAACGTATCAAAAATTAACATTGACAGGTATGTGGAAGCTAATGATAATTTTAGGAATAAATTACATTCAACAGTGAAAACCAGAAAACAATAATTCCAGAGAGATAACTTTCCATAATAAGTAAGTAAAGGAAATAAAGACAGACATTATGGTTATAGCATAGCTAGGTGTTAAATTTATATGCTAATAATCACATATTTGTTAGGAAGAATAGTTGAGTCTGATCACGTAGAGTGAGAAGCAGGAAAATGCATTGTGGAGAGGATTTGCTTTAATCCTGCTTGCCCAGCCTGGACGTGTGCGTGGGTTTGCTCTCCTGGAAGGATCTCCAGGGAAAGACTGATGCCCCCCACCAAGCAGACTGGTTTCCTTTTCCTTTCAGGAGGTGTCTTTTCAAAGATTTCCTGTGCTCAGAAGTTTAAAAGGGAGCCACCAGATCCTATTGAATTTGTTAATAAATATGGATAACAGGCAGGAATTATTTTTTTATCCCCCAAATTACAGCGGGAGGAGGAAAAGCAAATCCTCCAACAAAGTAGAATTTTTGTAAATGAGTTACAAAATCAAAATATTTATTGATGACATCACATAAAAATAACCTTGTGTGTTGCTCTTTCACGTGTAAATGGGAAAAAAACCCCTTTTCTTCTCCTAAACTGAGGGTCTTTAGTTTGTAATCATTTAGGAGCAGTGAAGTGGAACTCCATTAGGGCCGTGGCCATTCCGATGCTCAGTGCAGACAGTGTTCAGCACCAGGCAGGTTAAGTGGGAAAAGAAATGACTGCAACTATCTTGTGAAAAAACAATCTGTTTTGTGTCATTAACACAGCTCTCACATTTCAGACAATCCCTGTGATCACCTGACCTGCCTGGGGACATCTCTGTAAAATTCCCACATATTCCCGTTGGGGTCTTGTGTCCAAAAAGTATCAAACAAGCTGGTGACACCCGTTGCTCCTAGTGGGACAAAGAGAACTCGCAAAAGTTAGTTTGAAATACTTAAAAATTCAAGAAATTTAAAATTCAGAAAGTTTTTCCTTTCGTTTTCTGTTACTTTGATGAAAACAGGAGACCAGGAGATTTTGATTCCATAAGACCCATGTGATTCCCCTTAAATCAGAAGAAAGCTTGAACACATAAAATTACAGATGCAGAGATCTGACCAAAGCCTTCAAGTTACCCAAATTCTTTAATTTCAACCACATTGCAAATAATTCCTCCTGTTACAAATCCCATCCTCAGCAATGCATTTGTATTACCTGAGTATTGTTTCCCTGGAAGAACTGCACTCCACATTTCCCTTTGTGCACCTCTACCTGTGTCTGTGTTCTGCTGTTTATTGATCAGAGCCCCTGGTAAATTGGCTGCATTTTTATTTCCCTGAAGTGATGTGAATTGCCCAGGGAAGTGTGAGGAGGAAAACATCCCTTGGCTGGAGGGAAGCGATCCCGGATGGCCTTGGGGTTGCTGTGGGGCTGTTGGGCACTGGGACAGTTTGGGGTGGCAGGGCAGGGCCACAGACATGCTCTTGAGCACTTTAATTATTTGCGGGAAGAAAGAGGATTTATTGTTTTCCTCCTCACTGAGATGAGGAGGAAACCTTTCCAGCCGCCCTGCCTGAAGGGTCAGGGTGATGAAATAGGATGGAAAGATTTCAGGACGTTTCGTTGCGCTTTCCCTCGGCTGCCAAACGCAGCAAATAAACAGTTTTCCACCCTCCCGGCTCCAGGAACTGCTTGAATCTCGGAAAAGCAGATAATTGAGTGTACCTGTGGCACGGGCCTGTGTCTAATCAGTCGGCTGTGTAGGTGGGTAGTGTCAAGTGCCATTCATCTGCTTCCCCTGAGCTCTGGGGAAACAAGGAGGAGGGGGAGTGATAAGACAAAGATATATAACCATGTTGACCACTGAAGTACATGGTTAACAACTTAATTATCTGAGTTCAGCTATCAGTCAGCAACAAACCTGCACAATTTAGACATACTTTATAATTTGCTATAAAAATGGCATAATGATAAGGACAGTGTTGCTCGAATTAGAATCTGCATTAAGTGTGTTTAATTTAATTTTTCTAATTATATTTCTAATAGCTTAAATATGTGCACTGATAAAATGGTTAGCCACCTGCATTTAAATGCCACCTGATGCGTTTATTTTGGAACAGTAGAAGATTGATATAATTTGAGCTCGAGCTCCTCTGAAAATTCCTTTATTAATGGGTGTTAAATTATTCTTTGTGGCTGTGCTGCACGTGAAGTCCTGGAGCTGCCACCAGTGTGGGAATCTCTGTGGAATGCTTTAAACCTGAAAATATTTATTATTTTTACTCACCCGGGGATGTAGTCTGTTTACTTAAAACCAAAAATTACATTGGTATTCCAGAGTTCTTCATGGTCATTAATTGGGGGATTTTTTTTTAAATCAGATGAGTTAAATTTTTTGCATGGGACTGTGTGGATCGAGTGTATTTCCATGTAAATCCTCCCCGTATGATACTGACTTATCAAATTAATTAAATAGTCAAAATACAACCAACTCTATGTTGCAGTTTTAGCAAGAGCTGCCTCTCTGCACACGGTGGCGGTTTAGTAAATAATTCCTCTTTTGAGCTGAAACTGCCCTTTTGCCTAAATCTCTGTGTCAGATCAAGGGAAGTATTAAATAAGTGATTAGAAACACATAAAAAAAGCTTTGTCCTTTCATAGGAGTAAATGAAAATTGACTTTTAAACCAACTTGTGTGCAGCGAATCCTGAGTGAGGATGTCTCCAGGCCAATTCAGATGTGTAATAAATGACAAATAAAATAATGATTTAGAAAACGCTATTTTCAAGAAATCAAAATAGCTTCATTTCATGACTTGTACACAGCAGATATTGTTCACAGGGCTGGAGAGAAACAGAAATCCATAGAATCAATGTTTATTAATTGTTTATTTGTACTCGGAGTTCGATTTATTTTCTGTGTGTTGCCACCAAATGAGGAGGTTGCGCTGTGAACACGCAGAATCCCTCGCAGAGCAGGCACCTTTCTGCTGGGACATTAAACATGGAACTGGGGGGAGTGTAGAATTTAATCTGAGGATTTTAATTCCTTGTGTGGAACAAAGATTAAAAAATACTTTTAGCAAGCACCTTAAAGGCCACTGGCAAAACTAAGCTGAGCGTGTCCCTCAGCCCCAAGCACCTGGGCTGGACTCTGCCTCTGTCTCTGTCTCCATGAAAACTGGGCATCTGGGAATGTGGAAATGGGAATGGTTAGCTGCAGGTGGAGCTCCAGTGGGTGGTGTCTGTTCCCAGGATGCTTCTGGAGGTGCTGTGGGGATGGAGCAGTGGTAGGGATGCTGCTGGAGGTGCTGCCCACCTGAGGTGAGGGGCTGGACCACGTCTCCCTGGTCTGTCTTTTACAGTTAAATATTGGTTTGCAACATTTGTCAAAGCACTTGCCCATCTTCCATGGCCTCAGTGACAGTTTCCCCTGTGTCCTGTGTCATAGGGCACTGGATTACTTGGGCTCCACCTGCTCCTCTAGCTCTGCCACATGTCCACTTTCCTCATTTTAGCATGATGTGAGATTTTAACACAACCACCCACAAACTAACTTATTTTGATTCAAGAGCTGGTGTCGAAAAAAGTCAAAGTGTGTAAATCTCATCTTAAGCCCTTTAAACACGAGGAACACTCATTTTTTCAAAACAAAACACAAGGAAGCCACGGGTTCCCTCTAAGCCCCTGGAAGTCCATGGGATTCCTTTTATTGACTTGGCTGAGCGCTGGCTCAGGCAGCAGCAGCGAATGCCACACGTACACAGGGCCCCGACTGCCTGGCATATGGTTGTTTTCAATCTCATGGCCCTTGATCTCCTATGGATTTCCTTAACATTTACCTTCATCAGAGGAATATTTTTAGTGGCTTGCACCAGAGGTGTGTGAATATTTAAATATTTAGATTTTGGTTGCAGCACCTGAGATACCTGAGCACATGAGGGGGGTGATCCTGCCCCTGTGCACAGCCCTGGAGAGGCACATCTGCAGTGCTGGGTCCAGCTCTGGCTCCCCAGCACAGCAGGGACAGGGAGCTCCTGCAGCAGGGTCAGGGGAGGGTGACAAAGATGCTGGAGGGGCTGGAGCATCTCTGGGAGCAGGGAAGGCTGGGGGAGCTGGGGCTGTTCAGCCTCCAGAGGGGACACTGAGAGGGGACCCCCCATGGGGGGCAGTGCCTGCAGGGAGGGGGCAGAGCCCGGCCCAGGCTCTGCTCGGGGGCCCAGCCATGGCACGAGAGGGACGGGCAGGAACTGATGCCCAGCAAGTCCCACCTGCACAGGAGGAAGAACTTCTTTGCTGTGCAGTGACCCAACACTGAGCAGAGACCAGAGAGGGGGTGGAGTCTCCTCACTGGGGATATTCCAGAGCCATCTGGACACAATGCTGTGCCATGGGATGGTCATCCCACCTAACTCTGGGATGACCCTGCCTGAGCAGGGAGGTGGGATCAGGTGGCGCTGCGGTCCCTTCCAACCTGACCCATCCTGGGATTCTGAGAGATGCTTTGCTGCAGGTTTTCCTTGGCTGTGGGCTGACACAGACTCCCGACAATGCTGTGGGAGCACACTGTGTGTTGGAAAGTGCCGAGCTGGGAGGAGCCCTGTGTGTCCATGGGATGCTCCTGTGGCTCAACTCCTCCTAAATCCTTAATGCCACTTCTCTGCTTCCCCCAGTGCCTCCTCTGCCCCTTCCCACAATCCCCGTCCTGCCCTCCCTGACAAATACTTCCATAAAGCGTCATTATCCCGACGGCTGAGAGACAAGTGCGATGTGCCAGCACAAGAAAATGAAATCAGTGTTTAATTACCAAATATTCTACATCTAAAATTAAAAAAAAAAGCTTAAATAATTCAGTTTGATTTGGTCTAATTAGCCTGATTTCCTAGTATTTAGCCCTAATTATGTGATACATAAGCCCTAATTATGTGGTACGTATACAGTGTGCTCTCTAAAGTTAAAGATCAGAACGGATACTGACTTAAATGATAAAATATGTTAAATTATTAATTATAATTAATCTTACAAAATAGGCATAATTAGTTTAAGTACTTTAGATATTCTACTTAATAGCATTACGCATTATATGCAAGGTTTGAGCATTTTACAAATACTCTGTCAAATGGAAAATAGTGGTGAGTCTTTGGATCCAAGTGGTCTTCCCTCGTGGCTGCTGCCAGGGTGGCACGTCGGGCTCTGCCCACCACAGAGGGATGTGTGGCTGAGCATCCTCGATGTCCTGCCCTCTCCCACCTGGAGATGAGAGCTGGGAGGTCCTTCTTGAATTTCACGCAAGGTTTTTATCGGATGGTGTTGTGTTATCAGAGCCATGGAGGACACCAGTGTGTCGGTCAGTCCCGAGCATGGAAGGATTTTAGGGGGCCAGAATTCACTTCTTTCTGTTCCTATAAAGTGCTGTCAGTTAGACCAGCAACCTGGTCTAGTGGAAGGTGTCCCTGCCCATGGCAGGGCCTGGAATGAGACTGTCTTGAAGGTCCCTCAAACCAAGCCATTCTGGGATTCTATGAAGTCAATTAGCCCAGGAAAGAAACTGGGGAGATATTTATAGTTCTTCTACCTAAAACATGCTTTACAACTCATTTCTCTAATATAATGTGGGCAAAATTGGGCTGAAATTACTGTAAAAGCTGTCTCAACAGTTTTGGGTTTTTTTTAATAATTCTGCCTTTTGGTTAGGTCAGAAGTTGGTGGGTACAGTTTGGCTGTGGTGCTTCAGCACTGCCCATGTGGGGAAAATAAAGGAATAGGTGATGAAAAAGGACAAATTCAAAAATCACCTGGAAAAAGGAAGAAAAGAAAAAAATATTACTCTCTTTTTCATTCCAAATTTTGCAGAAACAGGGGGATGTTCAAGAATATTTTTATAAACAGATTCACCCATTAGCGGTGAGACAATTTTTGTTACATATTCAGCTAATTGTTGCAGATTGATGGTTTCACAGATTAAATAAACTTGAGTAAATATAGAAAACACAGATTAACTAAATGATATGTTGAAACCATTCCAAGAGACGACAAACTGTGTCCACGAGGAAAATAAATTCTCGAATCTTCAGAAGCGCCTTCCAAGCTCCCTTAGAAATGACACTGGGTGAGCTGGATTCCCATGAAATCAGTGCCATGTGTGTGCTCCTCCCATGCCTGTCTTACAACTGGGTGTAGCACCTGACTTACTAATGCACTTCCACCCTCATTATCTCATGGGAGAGCGAAATTTTTCTGAAGATGGCATTATTTGTGTTAAATGGGCTTCCACACTGAGCAGTGCTCTGCCTGAAGTCCATCATGGCCACAGGAGACCCCAGTGTCCCCACTGGAAAGCCCACTGGGGCATGATCTGTGGGACTGGCCTGCATGCGGTGGTGCCAGATGTGGTGGTTTCTTCTCATTTCTGTCCCTAGCAAGGGTGCAATTTGTAGATAAAGAATTAAAGGTATTAAAACTCCATTAAAATGCTTCATATAAGTGACTGGATGCTAAGAATTACTGGGAAGGTTTGGAAGACGAATTCAAGAGAGAGTTAAATGTCTCCAGGTTTCCTCTGCCATGAAACAAACCCTCAGGATGAGGGGGCCGAGCTGTGCTTTAAGTGCAGTGGGCTTTTAAAACCCGCTATTTAATGACTGTCTTTGTTCCAAATCCCTTCCAATATTTGCAGTGGAGAGAGATGAGCACATTTGGACTTGTGGGCTGGCCTTCTCCCCTTGGCTGATCCCAGCAAAATGTTTTCCTTTCATTTTCTCTGGATATCTGGCAGTGCTAAGTCAGTCCCTGCTCCTTTGCAGTCATTACAATCTATTTGCCTGAACTGTGGTGGTACCAGGGCTGCAACCCTGCCGTGGTAGGTCCTGGATGAGCAGGTGGGGGACACCAGGGAGGCTCATGCTGAGCCTGTTTCTTGCATACACTGTGCTTCTTGGGAAAGATTTGAGGAGACAGTGAAAGAGGACCTGAATTGCAGTGAAATGGCTCCTTCCTCCATAAAATAAGGATGATGGTAAATAGGGCAAGTGAGACATGTCATACAGTGACGTTGAAGAAAGAAGAGGAAAGTGCTGCAAAATTTTGAGGCTGTGTGAGCCTAGGCTGGGGATGATTCAGGCCAAGAAATATAATCTTGTTTAGTGAAATTAAACTCTGATTTAGCACAGTGTTGGCCTGGGGTTTGGGAAAACTAGGTTTGATTCTCTCACCTAATGCTCTTTTCGTGCTTGATTTTTGTCTCCCCTGCCATGAAACAGTTGGGTTTGTCAGAGCTGGTGTGGGCACCAATGGAAGTGAATTAATCCCAGAATGGTTTGGGTTGGAAGCGACCTTAAAGATCATCCAGTTGCAATTCCCTCATCATAAGTCAGGACACCTTCCCCTAGCCCAGATTGACCAAAACCCCATCCATCCTGGCCTTGAGCACTTCCAGGGGTGGGGATTACATTCTGGAGAAGACACAGGTACCTCACCTCCCAGTATCCCTTCCTGCCATGGTGCCAAAGCCAGGGGTATCCCCATGCTCTGCTTCCTGAACAGCTCAGCAAACACAGCACCGTTTCCCACCCATTATCCTTCCAGGAGCTGCTCTCAGAGTCAGACCAGCCTCTCTCCTGTTCCCTGTGGTCCCCACTGCCCTCCCCGCTCCTCCCCATGCCCACTGTCTTCTCACCCCACAGCAATTTGTGCACTCGAGTAATGGAAGGGACACCTTAAATCACGTTGTCTGCAGACATTACAGGGAAGGATGGGATTTGCCATTGTGGATCAGAGCACTGGTCGATCTCAGGGGGGCTCCTGCCCTGCAGCGCCTGCCGGGGAGTGTGGCCAGAGCCCCCTCCGTGTGCCCACCTCGGATCCAGCCTGTCCCCAGGACACCGAGCTCGGATCTGCTCCCCTGGCACATGCCAGGAGTGCCCCATGCCCTTCAGCAGGAGAGGAGTATGTGCTTTGCAACCTGTTTCGAAGCTGGTGCTTTGACACAAAATTGCTTTTCCTCCTTAATTAAGCTCTCCTTGGGATTTGCTCAGATGTTCGCTGCTGACAAAGTGTTTCTTACCATCTTTTTCCCTCTTTTTCCCCACATTGATTTAATAGTTTAACTAAGTTTGATTCCTGGCTCGTCCTTTTGCAATCTGGACAATGTTTTCAAGTAGATGTAAAATAAATGTGACAGAGCGATACGGTCCTTTAAATTGAGCTTAATTTTTCCGGGAATGCTGGGGAGGGAGCCTGCAATGGCTGCTGCGGGAATGGCTCTGTGCACATGGGAGCCCAAAAGGGCTCACTGAGATGTCACATGGAACTCAGGATCTTTGCTGAATTTTCTCATTCCTGTTTGGGTCCCTCTCCATCACCCCTTGCACAATGAAGTCATTCCCTTCTCTGTCAAACCAGTCTTTCCTTATGTTTTACCCCCTCCTATAGATGTTGTTGAAACACCAGTAAGAAAAATTATTTACCATTAGTTGGGATTGTGTTTCTGATCTATTTCTGTTCTCCCTGTGCTGCAGAAGATGGGCAATGGGAACATTACTTAGCATTGCATGGGAAACAAGGCTCCCTAGAAATGCAATTTTTTCCTTGAGAAAGAGAGTAATACTTTCTACTTCTTAAAAAAAAAAGAAATATTTAAATCTCTTCTTATTATTTATTTAAAGGAAAATTCTCTTTCTCCTTGACAATGTTATGCAATTATTCTAAATAATTGTTTCCTTAAGGCAATGTTGATAAAGGCCAATAAGTGATGGAAGGAGTTTCCTCACTGGGGTTTAAGATGGGCAGGGACCGTGAGGAGGAGAAGGCCCTGCATTAGGTCTCTTTTTGTTTTTCCCGGAGCAAATCCTCTCTGTGGAAGCAGATGGCCACAGCAGAGGGACTCGGAGCAGCACTGAGCATGGGGCTCTGCCTAAGACCGTGTGTAAACACTGTCATAAGCTGAGCTTTACTGGGCACTAATCCATGAAGATATTAAAAATGTTACCTGCGGCACGTTGCCGAGGTCTCACTGCAGAGTGGGGCTGCTGTGTCCTCTCCAGAGCCATTCCCAGGTTCTCCATCCTGTGCCTGTGCTTGTAGCCTGCCCTGGGTGAGGAGCATGTCCAGGGCTGGGCTGGCCTGGGGCTGCTCCTGATGGTAATCCATGGACCCCTCACCACCCTGTGCTCCCCACAGATGGTGAGTGCAGGAGCCCTGGGCATACTCAGTGCTCCTGTGGGTCTGCTGGGGCCACAGTGCTCAGCAAGCCCAGGGGAGCCTCCTGCAAGGATGTGTTGTGGCAGCAGGTGACAAGTGTTGGAAGGTGCAGCTTTTTCTGTGTCCAGATTAAATGTCATATCACAGAATCATATTGTAGAATGGGTTGAGTGAGAAGGGATCTTAAAACTCATCCAGTGCCCCCCCCTGCCATGGGCAGGGACCCCTCCCACAAGCCCAGGTTGCTCCAGCCTGGCCTTGGACACTTCCAGGGATCCAGGGGCAGCCACAGCTTCTCTGCCGAACCTGTGCCAGGGCCTGCCCACCCTCCCAGCCACCAGTTCCTTCCCAATATCCTACCTATCCCTGCCCTCTGGCAGTGGGAAGCTATTCCCTGTGTCCTGTCCCTCCCTGCCCTGTCCCCAGTCCCTCCCCAGCTCTCCTGGAGCCCCTTTAGGCCCTGGGAGGGGCTCTCAGGTGTCCCTGGAGCCTTCCCTTCTCCAGGGGAACCCCCGCAGCTCTCCCAGCCTGGCTCCAGAGCAGAGGGGCTCCTCTCGTTGGTGGAATTTCTCATCCTCCAACACACCTGAGTCCTCCTCCCCAGGACTGTTCACCATTCCTTCTCCACCCAGCCTGGATTTCTGCTTTGTCCATGCCATGTTCTATCAGAGAGAGGCACAACCCATCCAAAGCTGCAGAGGTACAAACAGACACAGACAGGCAATGGAAACACTCCCAGGAGGGGATTCATGTTGTCTCAGAGAGGAAATCTCCTTCCCACGCTTTCTTGCCCACCTTGCTTCCTGTCTCCATACATTTGCTATTTTCTTCTTTGTACAACAAATGTAACACAAGATGAGCAGAAATAGGAATTTAGTGATGTAAAATGTTGCATAATGGCCAGTGTGACTTCAGGCTCCGTTGGCTGCAATTTTAAGCAGGAATTGTATGGAAATGGGACTCTCTGTGCTGGATCCATGGCATGCTGTCTGGGACCAAACTATAAACCCCTACGTGGCATAAACTGCAGGTGAGGCCAACTCTGTAAAGCCCTTGAGCTGTGTGAGATGTCACGGACTGTTCTTCAACATCAGAGCAACATTAACAAACCAGAGAGTTGCAATGTCCTTTTGTTTCACATTTTTGAGCTTTCCAATCTCTGCTTCTTATTTATTTTAAGGAGAATTATCTTTCTCCTTGACAACTGTATGGGATTATTCCAAGTCTGTGTAGAGCTTGAGTAAATAAATATTATTTAATGGGTTATTCCACAAACCAGATGTAAAACCAAGTGTCTCATCTGGTGACACATTTGCCAATACCTGGGGCTGAATTAAAAACAACCCAGAAGTGAATCTGCTAACCAGCACTTTCAGCTCAGGGAAGTGTATTTTTCCACCTATTTTGAGCAAGATGGATATATTTCCATAAATATTTTCCATGTCACTTGGATAGTAGTGGGTAGCAGCACATAATGGGATTTTTTACTGGCTTCCATTTGTTTATGTACTTTTTAATCTACTGTTTGTATTATAAAATGGGTGAATATAACAATTTTTTTTTGTTTTATTGAAACTGCCTAAGAAAAATTATTTAATACACAAAGGAATTTCTAAATCTGTGTTTAATTTTTTTTATATTCTGCATTACAACATGGAAAAAAAAATCTGTCCTTCTGTCTGACTAATGTTAGTTTGATGATTATACTAATATTAACTGCTTTACTTGAGTAAGCAAAGAAAAAGTAAAATACCAGTCAGACCAGCTGCTAATTCACAGAGCGTTGTACTCTGGTTATTAAAAATACCCAAAAGATGTACCTTTGTGGTTCAGTCTTTTGAATTAGAAGCAGAATATTAATTTAGGCCTGGAGCATGATTAAACATTGTAAGGCCCCTTAAGAATTTTCACCAAATTTTCTTGGATTTCTCTTTATTGGGTCTTCCTCGACTGTGTTTAGCTCTGTAATTGCTTTGCTCCTTTGTTGATAGGTTAAAGCACAATGTGATTTTCTCCATGTCATAATATTTAAGAGGCTGGTTCAATGTTCCGCATGTATGATGTGCAGCTGAGGCACCGGCACGCGCGGGGGGGCTTGGCGCCTGCTGGGGGGTTTCTCCCTTCCCTCCTTCTCTTCCTTCTCGTTATGAAACTACTCAGAAGGCTCCTCTTCTGGAAATGTGCTTCCCACCACGAGTGCAGGCTCGCTGGAAATTTGGGAGGGGTTTTCTGGAGAAGAGAAGCTCCCGGTCATGGGGAAAATGGGGTGAGAAAATCCAGGTTTCTTCCCTTCCTCTTTTTTGTGGTTTTTTTCCTCATTATGAAGCTATGCAGAAGGCTGCTGGAGTGCAAATTTACCTGTGCTTCCACCACGAGTGCAGGTTTCTTGGAAATTTAGGACAGATTTTCTGGAACAGAGAAGCCCCCAATCACAGACAAAACAGGGTAAAACAAAAAAATCCAGCTCCTTCCCTTCTCTCTTGTTGTGAAGGATGAATTCAGAACATTGCATTTTTCAAGTTTCTCAGGGAGAACCAAGAGTTAAAATGTAATAATTGAAATTCTTTCCTCATACGCACCAAAAAAAAATTGTTATTTGGCACAAAGAAGATTAAAAATTGTGGAGCACAAGCAGGATGTCACAGGTAGAATAAACCAAATTACTCAAGAGTCCAACACTGAGGTGGGCACATTCTCACCACCCAGGTTTTGGATGCAGTGGTGATGGTGGTCTTTGTCCTCAGAGAGAACATCTACCTGAGGTCCTGGCCCACCAGGACAGAGGGGAGAGAGGTGGGACTGCCCTGCCTGGAGACAACCAGCTCTCACTGGAGCTGCCTGGTCAGACCCTTGTGCAAGAGAGAAAGTCAACAAGACCAAAATTTGCTTCTGCCACCTTCAGGAGAGCAGCAGCTCTGGGAGTTGATTCTGAGATACAAGGACAGTCAGGATGGGGCATGTGCTGCCTCAAGCCAAGGAGGGAGTTGATGGAAAAATAAAGCATTGAGGGTGGAACTTGAGGCTGATGGTGCTGGTAGAGCACATGAGGAGGGTCAGGAGAAGTGTCAGGTGAAAGCTCAGCTTAGAATCATCTCAAAAAATAATGTGTATATGCCATGTATTGTTCTTCAGAGAAAAGGCACAATCCTAAAAGGGTGAGGGATGATAGTTTAAATTTTAATGAGATTTTAAACATCCATGTTCTCGGTGTTACAGAGGAGGCCTCATTAACAGTAATGAGGGATATGTGTGTAGATCACTCTGGATCCAGAATGGGTTTGAAAGGCCTAATATTTGGCTGTGGTTAGATAATTTATATATAGCACTACCAGGGCTCTAATATGTCAGCAAAAATGTCAACACAGTTCAGGAGTGCCATCACATAGAGATACTCAGACATATTGATATCATCACTCAGGAAGGGAATAATTGTCTTTCACATGCATTGGTAAAGACCTTCCTCTCCTCTGCATTTAAAGAGCAACACTGCTTGCTAAAAATACTGGTATGTCCTTTTTGCACAGCACAAGGAAGAGAAATCTGATAGAAAGGGCTGTACTAGGTCTGAGATGGGCCCCAAGGCCACACTCCTGTACTGAGTGGCTACAACAGTTGGTAAAAATCTAAAACACATTTTATTTGAGCATGTCCCAGGCAAGATGATAAGAACGGTGACACTGAATATTGAAATAAGTCATCATATAGAGAAGGAGCTGCCAATTCATTAATAAATAATGATTCATGGTGATAGCAATGACCAAAGAGACCATGTCTGGAGGCACAGCATAAGAAAAACCCTTTATTTAAATCCTTTATAAGGGAGGAAGGCAGGAGGGAGGAGGATATTAAGTACATGTAGAAGAAATCTAAAATCAAAATGAAATTTGACCTGAATCAGGACACTGGAGTTTCCAGCCATGCAGCAGGTTCAGCAAGAGGCCGTGGGTGACCATAGCGAGTTCTGTGGTGGCATCTCAGAGCATCAAAGAAAAAACCCATTGAAGCTCAAGGCATAAATTGCCAAAAGTGAGCAATTCCATGACTTCTCCTGGAAGGGCACTGTGAACTGGCATCACCAGCAGCCCTGGAGCACAGGCAGAGGAGAAAACCCGCTGACTATAACACTGTCCTGAAGAAAACCTGGTTCTCTACCACGCTGGCAGCAGCAATTAGGATTTCAGGAAGCCAAGGAGTTGGGCTCCAATAATTATATAAAGCCGGTGACGACAATTTCTGAAATACAAACAACCCGGGCAACCCAAAAAATCTGTTGTCCTGGTCTAGTTAGTGCAGCTCAAGTGGTGCATTAATTAGTGGTAGGACTAGTGCAGACGTTTTGGTCTCAGATTCAGCAGGAAAATTTAAATCCTTCAGCTCCCAGAACATACCAGCTGCTGGAGTTGGAGATCAGTGTCCTCTCAAACTTCATCTGCTTGTGATTTGAGCGTGGCTTGAGTTGCAGTTAAGTCATGAAATAGCAGGAATTCTTTTTTAAGTGCTAATATTATCTCAGTATGTTCAAACCAAACAGGCAATTTAGCTTTTAAGTTTCCTAAGACATAGGAAGTTGTTTGTTAAAAATGTGATTAATGCAATTTTTACTTAATGCAATATATGGACTTGTGTAATTCCAGCATAATTTTAGCTCATTTCCCTACATTTCCCAGCTTTCCAGTGGGCTGTCCAGCTGCTCTGGAAGCATGTTCTCTGAAAGTGGATCTTCACATTCACGGAATGACAAAGCTTAGAACTACACTAGTGGCATCATTTTGCATGAAGAATCCACAGCCAGGAAATATATATATATAAACTTTCACATGTTTTTCTTTTCCTTCTAGTAAAAGTGAGTGGAAGTCTGGAGTTTTTGAGGTTGTATCCATTGTTAGAACACTTCTAAAAATCAACAGAACGAGTTGCACATTGATTTAGATAATCCCCTCCCATAACACAGAGGCTTCACCTTCACCAGGAGGTTTTCCAGTTTGAAGAATTTTGCCTGAATTGTCACTACAGAAAGGAAACATTTTGCTCCTGTTACATATAAATTCACTTTGGAGCAAGGACATTTCAAAAAGACTAAGTGAAACTCAGTGAACAAAACAGAGAATTTGATGCTTTGAAGTTCTTGGTGTTGTTCGAATCCAGAACTTCAGTAGAAAGTTTTTTGGAGAGAGTATTTTTCCATTGCTATAAATGCACCTCTGGCTACTGCCCCCAGCGCTGTCCGCAGTCCTTCCTTCCCTCCCTTTGCTGACTTTTCCTTCCTGCAGGTAACTCCTGCGCTGTGCAATCCTGGCAGGCGCTGGTTAATCTCTTGCCTAGATGATCCTCCCAGCAGCTCCTGCCAGGCCGGGGCAGGGTCCCTGCCTTGCCCGGGGCTGCGATCGCCGCCGGGGGATGCTCCGAGCGGCAGCGCTGCTCGGCAAACCCGACTCTGTGTTTATGGCCTTTCCATGGGGGAACTGGAACATCCCTCTGCCTGAGCAGAAGCAGGGAATGCTCCGGCCCCAGGGGCTCTCCTGAGGTTCTTCACGAAGGGCTGGGGCTGGAATGGCCGGGTGTGATGGAGCGGTAGCTGTGCAGCATCAGCCCGATCCCTGCGGGGGCTGTCAGGGGGGTTATTTTGGGAGTTCTCAGTGCGGGAGGAGGGGATGCTATAGATGGACGGTGACGGCTCTGCCACTTCGATTAGGGCCGGTCCCGACCCGCAGCGCATCCCGCGCATCCCGCGCATCCCACCCGGAGCCGGCACAGCAGGCCGGGGAGCCGCGGCTGAGGATGCTCGGCAGGAACGCGGCCCCGGGGCTGAGCCCTGCCGTGCCTGGTGGCAGGGAAAGCGCCGGGATGGGCCAGTCCTGCCGCCCCGGAGCCCGCGGGGCACTGCCCGCTGCCAGCGGGGCCGGCACCCCTCCGGGATGGAGGGATGGACCCGGCTGGGTGGGCAGAAACCATGGGGCATTCAACACTTCACATCACGAAACGTAGCTGGGGCTTAAAAGGAAAAAAAAAAACTTAGTTTGAAAGCTCATTTAATACAGTTTTCTGTATTTTCCGCCATGCTGACAGCACTTAAAAGATACTTCGGGATGATCCCAGTTCATAAAATGAACAAATAAAGCTCTGCTGAATTCTAGGAATATCGGTGTCTTTTAAACTGGGTTTATTTTTAAGTGGTGGAAAAGTAGAGAACTGTGACCTATTGTACTCCCTACACATGAAAAATAGGTGCTAAATATTTTATTTTCCCCCACTGGTCTGTTTATTCTCGTGTCTTGCTTTTCAGCCTCCATGTGAAGTTGGTGCAGGGGTGTGTGCACTTCCCTCCAGGAGCACACGCAGGATCTGCACCGTGGGCTGGGTTTCATCCTTCAGAGTAGCAGGAGCCCTTGCCAGTGTGGAAATGGGCTTGTCATTGGCTGCCTCTGCGAGCTAGATAGGAGGCAAAAAAATTCGTTTGGGGAAAAATAACCAAAGATTATCAGCTGCACCCAGGAATTTTTGGAGTCTCCCAGAGAAGAGTCGCCTCCTCTGCCCATATGCATTTTGACTTCCCCAATGACACATAAATATAAGGCTTATATTAAAAATATAGCTGAAATTTTCTGTGGCGTGCTCCCATCACTCTGTTCTCTGCCAAGATATAAAGGAATGAGGCAAAAATGATGCTGTAATAATTAGTGGAGAGAGTTGAAGAAAAAAACCCAGAGCACAATAAAGTCTAAGAAAAACCCCAAAACACAGTGAGCACAAATGTGGGCTTGAACTTGCCCTGGCTCCAGCAGTCACTGGGGGGGTTTGCCTGTGTTTTTGGCAGACAGAAATGTGTCCCAGCATGTGCTCCATGTTACATACACTGAAGTGCTCTGTGGAATCAGGAGCTGCTAGCTGGGCTCAGGAGGGAAAGGCTGCAGCCCTTTATCTTTAGCTCTGGCCTGATCTACATGAAGGGATTTGTCAGCTCTTAAGGAACACTAAGAGCATTTCACTACCAAAAGAAAACTCTATTCAAGGATTGCCACTTAAATTGCAGCAGAGATACACTATATACATATATACATGTATAATAACATATATGTATGTGTGTGTGTGTATATATATATGTGTACATACACATTTATAATGTTTATATGTATATATATATCCACTAATAGGTATGAGATGCAGTTTCCTGCACATTATGTTGAAAAAAAGGTATCTTTGAGCACTGACTAATGCACTTAATTTCAAATACTTTTGAAATTCATTTTTAAATACTCCACCCTCATATTTTGAAGGAAAAATTAAGCCAGTTTAAAAGTTCTTCATCTTCAATACATAGTTCTTTTCTCCTTTGTAGTCCCTCCTTTTTAAAAAAAAAACAAAACCTTATATAAATATAGTTATAGAGCATCATGATTGGAATTCCCAGGGGGGATTTTTGTGGCACTTCAGAGCAAATGTGGCTGACACTTGTTCTTTGTTACCCTTGGGCTACTGTTTTGATCATCGACTGAATGGATTTATTCTTGTCAGCACAATGAATTTTGCACTCTTGTCGTGAGTAAATTTTACAATCCTTTCTCATGTGTAAATGAAGGACAAGTATACTCAGGTGCTTTATGTTCCAAGCAACTTTGGAAATTTAAAGGGGGACTTCCAGCAGATGGAAGAGCCAAACCCTGAAATGCGAGTCCTACTTTCGTCAGGCGATTCCGGGAAATGCATCTCAGCTCCGATCCCTGATTTATTTTTCCTTCATGTGGATGGTAAGCACACGAGACTCTGAATAGCGCTGGTGAAATAATTGGTATGAAGCTGGAGAAGCTTAATTTTGATGAAGCAATTAGTAGTTGTTTCCTGATTGCTCTTACTGCCGTGAAGAGGAGGTGAAGAAGATCGTGCTGCCTCTTTCAATTCCGAACGTTTCCCAGCTCCCAAGACCTTTTGCCCTTCTATTGGACACAGCGAAAGTTGCTTTGAATTTTTTTAGAAAGTGTCTTGTGACCATGGATTCTCAAGAAGGTTAAACATAAATTAGTCATAAAGCCAACAAAAGGGAGAGGAAAAGAGGAGGCTCTATGATTATCGGCCAAATTCCTCTGGTCTCAAACTGCTGGTGTTTAATTAGAAAAAAAATAAAAGCTGAATTATATTTCCCTTTTAGAATAACAACAACAATAATAATGATAATAATAATAATAAACTCTTTGGGAAACGCTGTCATTTATAACCTCAAACATTAATGTGCAACGAGCTATGTAATACTGCAGATCTGAGCAGTGTTTAAGACAACAAAGTGCTATTTGATAGTCGAGCCTTTCTGTGGAACAGCTCTTCTTCCTGCCTTTGATGTGTGGATGGTTTATTTAATCAATTATTAATCAAAGTTATGACATTCTTCTTATATATTTAGGTAAAAACTAAAAGATGCCTTTTCTCACTTTCTTGTTTAAATAAAAGTTTAAATAGAATGTGGAAACACTTGCTTTTGAACAGAAAAAACCACAGATTGGAGAGCTTCCAGTGTCGGGGTTTGAGCAGTGTAGGGAGCGTTTAGGGGAAGAAAGAGAGGGGAAAACCAGGCATCTCTAAGTCCTGTGGCTCAGCCAAAGGCGCCAGGAGGGCCCTGCTGACCTGGCTAAGACAAAGAGCAGGACAAATAATGCGATGGGTGTTTCCCTCCCGAGGTGCCGCACCCGGAGCAGGGTGGGCAGCCGGACACTTGTGTGTGGAGCATCTCGAGCAGTTGGGAACATTTGGCAGCTTAACACGGAAAAAAATGACTGCTCAGGAAATCTCAGCGGCTGCTAATTAGCAGCACTGAACTGTGGGTAAGGACAGTAGATTTTAATGTGAGAGGAATTTTACAATAACCACCCCACTGAAAGAAATAGCAGGAAATGCTCCCCAGCTGACCCTTGTGGCAATCTAAGCTGCATATTGCAATAATCCTGTAAATTACTCTGCTTTTTTATACAGTAACTTGGAGTTAATTAGTAATTTAACATTCTTCTACGCTATTAAATGTCTTTCTTGCATTATATTATGTTGTTTCATGGTCCTACCTTAACACTAATGGGGTTTAGTTCTATTTTCTCAAAACAGTAACAGTAAAATAAAACTGAGCTGGAAAATTAATTAGTTCTCTTTTACCTTTGATTTACCTGTTAGTAACAATTAAGTGGCAATGCACAGGTTTGGAGTGGTACGAGGTTACACGGAAATGAATGGATTCCCTGGATGAGCTGCTGGAGTGGGGGTGAGGATGAGGAGCGGGTGAAGTACAGGGATGGTGCTGCAGGCTCTGAGGGCTGGGCTGAGAGGGGCTGGGGGAGTCAGGGAGGCAGCCCCACAGACCTGTATCCCCACATACCTGTATCCCTACATCCCTACACCCCTGCATCCCTACAGTTTGGTCTGCTTTCATCCCTACATCCTTATATCTGTGCATCCCCTCATCCCTGCATCCCCTCATCCCTGCATCCTTACATCCATGCATCCCTGTATCCATACTTCCATGCATCCTCTCATCCCCACATTCCTGTGTCCTGCACTGTCCTGTATCATCCCTGCATCCTCAGTGCCAGTGCCCAGTGATGGGAAGAATCTGGCAAAGCATCTCTCAGGTTTTGCAGTCCAGGGAAGCCTCCCTGGGATGCCACGGGAAGCATCCCTGGCATTCTGGGAGAAGCGTTTGTTGTGCAAAGCTGGAGTTCTGCACAATTTATTCCGTCTTTGCAGCCACAGGAATCTGAGGGCTAATTAGAGTAACCAACAACGATGGAACATGTGATCCAAGGGAAAGTTTCGGATATAATTATGTGGGGCATCAGGTGAAAGACTCTCTCCCAGATTAATCCAGCACAAATTAAAAGTTGGAGTGATTTTTTTTCATCTCCCTTCTTACTCTGCAGTCATGGTTTCAGCTGCAATATTTGCTCCCTTTTAAAGCCACCAGAGGATTTGGGTTGATTAAGCCAGGTTTGGGATTTGGGTTGACTGAGCCAAGTTTTGGATTTGAGTTGATTCAGCCAGGTTTTGGATCTGGGTTGATTAAGCCATGTTTTGGATTTGGGTTGATTGAGCCAGCGTTTGGATTTGGGTTGGTTCAACCAGGTTTCTCCCTGGCTGTTTATAAAACTGAGGTGCTTGGGAGTGCCAGGAGGTGAGCGGGGTGTTTTCATTCCCTCCAGGAGGGACCCCAGTGGGCCCCACAATGGGGAGGTTTGGCAGCGGCTCAGGGATGAAGGCAGAGCCAGAGGCACACGCTCGGGAAGGGCTGAATTCCACACAAAACCCTTCCCCAAGGCCTTGTCTCTGGGGGCTCCCGCTAAAAGCAGCGCCGCTCCCTTTTAAAACCCCATTCTTTGCAGCCGGACTGGAGCAGCCATAAAAAATTCATCCCTGCTTTAAGAGATTCCTGCTTCTCTGTCCTGCCCATTGTTAGACAAATTGAAGTGTGCACTCGGAAGGAGTGCGGCGCTGAACTGGGGATTTATTTACTCATTCGATTCTAATATTGAGAGAATCTGCTCTCCCCGTTCAAAGGGTAGAGCAACAATGCGAGTGACATCGGGTCAGCGGCACTTCAGAGCTACCTGCGAGATAGAATTGTTCTCCTGGCAGATAGGAAGTGACTGAAACCTCTTTTTCTCATCAATGTCTATTATGATTGATGGCTCTATGGTCACACTGAATATGCCCTTTTTAAATAATTCACAATGTCATCATAGTACTAGTTTATAACTAGCCTGTTATTTTTACCTTTGTTCATTCACTAACAGGAGATTCGAGAAATTAAGTACTGTGGGTTTTGGGAGCATTAGAACTGATTGAAACATTCATTTTTCTTTCTGTTTTCTTTTCTTATTTTATTTTTTTTCCTCTCCTTTCAAGGCCAAGCCTCCCTGCACACGGCACCAAAGATTTCTAAAAAGGCACAGGCTTCAGGTATGATACTTCATTAAAAACCAGCTTAGCAAATCAATATATTCTTGTTGATGACATTAATTAAAATATAAAGAAATCCCCCAAATAAAAGATCCACCTTCACCCAGCCTGGATCTTTCATCTATCACCCAGAGCACAGGGAGGATGTGTTTTAGACACCACAAATGCACATTGGAAGTTCAGGATGAGAACTGGTCAGTAATTGATGTCGGGTGTTATTCCTCGAGTGCGCTGGAAACAGTCCAAATAAAAATGGCTCCAATTGGAGAGTTTAATTATTTTAGCAGCGGTTAATGGATAAAATATTTAATAATGTACTTTGAAAATCAGATTTTATTTGTTTAACTTTGAAATCGGGGCTCGGTAAGTCATATTAGACAGTAGTTGAGTATTTATCGTCTCTCACTTGACTGTAGAAATGTGGCTCATAATTAATGGATGACAGGAATAATCATATTGATTCCTTTGCCAAGGCTCTGTAATTAGGAGGCTTTAAGCAATTTTTACATTGCTTCAATAATTTTTTTGTTAAACAAATTTAGGTAAATGTCTAATTCATTCAGAACTTGTGGTCCTCTCCTCCCCTGCCCCGTTATCCCATAGGGTCTGTCCCGTGTGCCTGTTCCAGAGGATATCCTTGGACATCTCCAGCAGATTCCTGAGCAGGACAAAGACCTTGAGAAGCTCTTCCTGTTGATGCAGGGACAAATGCCAAGGATGTAAATGCCCCTGGAGGAGGGTGGGGCCCCACTTCAGTGGGGCCAATATTGTACCTGAAATCTGAATCCCAGATTGGGATTCATTCTGGGCCATGCAGGGTGTTCCGAGGGCTGGGAGGAATGGAAAATGGATGCAGTGAGTACAGAAGGAAACAGCTCAGATCTGTGCAGCTGCTTCTTTGTAGAAGTTTTCCCACCTCACACCTTCCATTGCACCAACACTTCTCCAGGATGGATTTGGGGGAGCCTTGGGAGAACCAGGATGGAAAAAAATGTCTCATTCCTGATGATGGTTTCCAGAATCCACGTATTTGGTAATTCCCATGTGTGCTGTGAGTGAGGCAGGATGTTTCCCTGCAGGAGCAGAATTTTTCAAGACTCTGCAGTTACTGCAGCAAAGGTGATATGTGAAAGTGGACTTTGGGAAAGTCAGAGTAACTTTTTCATGAAGTGTGTGATTGAGCAGCCGAAAGAGGGGTTTCTGCTCTGGTTTATTCCCTGTGTGTTTATTACTCTGTGTGCAGGCTCTGCATCTGGGAAAGCTGCAGCAGCTCCTCAGGGCTGAGAACTTGGATGTTCTCTGGGAATGTGGAAGGTTTTCCAGCATCAGAAATCATGGGGACACGGTCCCTGTGGGTGCTGAGCAGCATCCTCAGAGGGTGCTGAGAAAGAGGCAGAGTGTGGAAGAGATAACCTCCAAACTGCTAGGCTTTGGAAGAATTTGGAAATTAAGTGTTTGGTGATGCAGAGAAGGTCTTTTGATCTTCAATTTGCTGTTCAAATCTATTCAAGATACATGTCCAAAATATTTTATTTTTTCTTAGCTTTGTGGGTTTTTCTGGATTGGTTTTTTGTATATTTGTGTGATTGGTTGGGGTTTTTTGTTGGGTTTTGGTTTGGTCTGCTTTTTATTTTGTTGGGTTTGGGTCCTTTTTTTTTTTTTTTGTAATGATAGTGGTTTTGTTTGTTTTGCTTTGTTGTTGGGTTTTGGTTTATTTTGCCTGTTTTTGTTGTTGATTTTGATTCTTTTTTCTGTTTGGTTTGTTGGTTTTTTTTCAGTTGATTAGTTGGTTTGAGGCTTTTGTGGGTGGTGTTTTAGTGTTTTTTTGGTTGATTTTGGCTTGGTTTGTTCTCTTGGGTTATTTTTTTGTTGGCCAGCTGCCTCTACAGAGATTTGGATTTCAGAGATCTTCCATGATACCTCACGGGAAGGGAGATGATGCTGCAGCCCTGCAACTCCCCCCAGGACCTCGTGGTAGTAATTAATAAGAAGTCAAGTTCTGAACTAACTGTGACAAATTGGAAAGCTGGGAATTGGGAGATAAGAGTGGAGGGTCACAGTTTATTTGTAACTGGGTTATCGAATCATAATAAGCACTTAGAGCAAAAAGCATCATAAAAGAAAATAGGGAGGTACAAGAACCCTGCAGTAATTGGGTTTTCCCACACAAATAAGATCCATGTAGCAGAAGAATTTCCCTTTGAAGAGGCTGTTATAAATTTGGGGTCCCCGGTTTCCATTAGCCCCTCATCGTCACTGGCCCAGTGCAAGGCAGATAAAATGCATGAAACATCCCCAACATTTGATATCTTAATCCTATTTGCTTATACTTCCTCACATTCCCCAGTGTGACCAGAAAAAATCACAAAATTGCAAGAGGGATAATGCAACATACAGTCCCTTTCATGAAAATATAAAAATTATGTTCCTTGTTCTTTTTAAGATTTTTCTATTTTTAAATGTTTGGCAATTGATTTAAATAATATTATAGTTCCGGTTTTGTGCACCATAAGCTTAGGGAGTTAACTAGGGAAAAAAAGCATTAATTTACAGATTTTGGTCTTTAGAGCTTTGGAATGTCTTCCTTGTATTCAGACAAGAGGGAATTAAGGATAAAAGTGGAATAAGGAAAGAAAGAATGCATAGGAAATATATAAAATAAATGAAATAAAATATAAGTTTAGTTTCTGGAGGCATGCAGATGGTGAAGTGTTGAGTATGTAGCACACAATTCTTATCAGATTTAAAGTATTCCTGGGTTCTTGAGCAAAAGACTTGGACTTTGTTTAATTTTAATTTTCACCAGAATTTAGAAGCTGAAGAGTACTGCTGGATTTTTGTTCACTGAGAACTATTTACAAGGTCACTTCTAGGCTACTGACTTGTTTCCTGGAAAATTCAATGTGATTTTGAGAGCTCCTGTGATCACCACGAGCCTTTTTATCAGCTGGTGGGGAAGGAACGTGGAGGAGAAGCAGGAGGA
The DNA here is from genome assembly GCA_013400415.1 of Scytalopus superciliaris. Lineage (NCBI taxonomy): Eukaryota > Metazoa > Chordata > Aves > Passeriformes > Rhinocryptidae > Scytalopus > Scytalopus superciliaris. The sequence goes on from VXBX01009219.1 coordinate 164,422, forward strand.
CTTGGGGTGTCATCTCTGCTGGCTCCTGGTGAAGTGTCATCCCAACACATCGTGGTGCTGGTTTTAATTCTGCAGGAATTTCTGTGTCCATCTCCCTGTGGGATCTTTGCTCAGGGGATCATTAGTCCTCTCAGTCTCTCTCTGCCAGCCCCAGGTGACAACAGATGCCACCACAGCACTTAGTCCCAACACAGCCTGACCCAGGAGTCCTCACCCACCTTTTCTGTGCTGCCTCAGCTCCAGCATCTCCTGGTATTGTCACAGAATCCCAGACCCCCTGAGGCTGGAAAAGCCCCCCCCAGCCCATGGAGCCCACCCCGTGCCCGATGCCCACCCTGTCCCCCAGCCCAGAGCTCTGAGTGCCACGGCCAGTCCTGCCTTGGGCACCTCCAGGGCTGGGCACTCCAAACCTCCCTGGGCAGCCCCTGCCAAGGCCTCACCACCCTTTCCAGGCAGAAATCCCTCCTGATGTCCAACCTGAACACCCCCTGATGCACCTCTTCTCCTGTCCCTTGTTCCCTGGGAGCTAAGCCTGACCCCCCCTGGCTCCACCCTCCTGTCCAGGAGTTGGAGAGGGCCTTTACACTGTGGTCTCTCCATGTTTTTCTTTAATGAACAGTCCAGTGCTGTTTTTTGTAGTGTTTGTTCTGAAGTGCTCCCTCTTACACCCTGCTCAGCATTCCATGGACACGTGAGGATCCCAAATCCATTGGGCAATCTCAGCTCCTGGCTGGTACACAGTGAAACCAAGTGTCTTCTGTTCCTGCCCTTCCCCAGTCTGAAGCCCAGGTGACCCCAGACCCGAGAGGGAGTGCTCCATTCCTGGGAATATCAGTCTGTCCAAGCATCTCATCTGTTTAATTAGGCTTCATTCACATCCCCGCATCATCTGCCTTAACAAACTATTTCTGGTGCCGGCACAGCTCTCGGGGCTTGGGATTTTAAATAGAGGATTTGTGAAATGAGAATTGGCTGATAGGGGCTGTTTCCTGCAGTGGAAAACTGAGCTCCTCCATGGAGACAGAGCCCATCTCTCGCCAGGGAACTACAAACTGCGTGGGGTGAGTCACTGCTGCTTCACAGCTCAGGGGAAACTGGGCTGAGTGTTCAGAAGCGTCAGAATTTTTTATGATTTTTCAAAAAAAAACTAATATAATTTAATTTTATTTTATTTTATTGGCAATAAGAAGGTGGAGATGCCCAAGCCATGCTGGATCTGGGCAAGAGGTGACACTTATCAGCCTTTCCTCCTGCTCCTGCCTCAGCCTCCCTGAACAAACACACTTGCAAGAGGAGAGAAGCCTCCAGATGTGAGTGCAAGTGGAGGGATTGCTCTTTGAAAGGTGTGTTTTGGGTCAGGTGGTTGTGCAAGAAGAGAAGCCCATCTCTGGCTCTTATGGGCCCCTTTCAACTCAGGATATTCCATGATTTGATGAAAACATTTCTCCCCCCCTTTTTAACCACCCATTGCTTAGCAGGGACCAAACAACAAAAGACTCCCAGTTTAGGCTGAGGTTTTCTCCTTCAGAAGGAAGATGAAGATGAGGATGATGAGCTCACACCTCACCACAAACATGGACATGCACTGGAGTCCTGCAGGACACACCCAGCAGCAACTGTGGCTCACCTTCCACCTTCCCAAGGTACTGCTCAGTCTGAGGACTGTGCCAATGCTGCAGATCCACCAGGAGATCAACTGGGGACAGTTTGGGACAGGTGCTCACCATCCTAAAGGGGAGATATCCACACTCCATGAATTATCCAGCATGCCCTGAGGAGGGATTTATGAGTAATAAAGAGCTCTGGGTAATGAAGTCTAAACAAACACCATCTTTCTAATAGAGTTTTTGTTTGCCCAATGTGGCAGAAAAACTTTTCTACCCACCCAAGTGGTGGGGATGCCTTTGGAACAGGAAATACTGCCCTTGTGGAGCAGACAGCTGTGGACAGGTATGTCCCTGTCACTACTTCTCTGAGTGGTTTGACTGCTGGGAAAGGCCATTTTCTTCTTCTTCTTCTTCTTCTTCTTCTTCTTCTTCTTCTTCTTCTTCTTCTGCTTCTTCTGCTTCTTCTGCTTCTTCTGCTTCTGCTTCTTCTTCTTCTTCTTCTTCGAGTGTCCCACCTGTGGCAGCATGGACAGAGCTTCTCCCAGCCCAGAGCACCCTAAGCAGGGAGAGGAGTGCTGAGGTGGGGTCTTGCCTGGTGCTCACAGTCCTTCTGTCTTCCCACTGACCATCCAGTGGCAGAAAGAACAAAACCCCCTCGTGCCTGAGAAATGCTCCCACTGCAGAGACTTGCAGTGGCAAATTGGTGTTAGGTGGGGCTGCGGCGTCTGAATCGGCGGCGTCAGTTTATGAAAATTATAATTATTTTGATTTTTGTCCACAGACAGCTTGAAATGTTGCAAAACTCTGCAGGTGCTCTCCGTTATAACAAAACCCCAGAACAGATGGTGCAAGGTACCAGGCCAGCTCAAGGGATTAAACGCAAGGCTTTTGAAATTTAAAATTAAAGCTGGGTGATCTTGGGAAAATGTACCTGCCAAACAAGATTGCTTTAAAAAAAAGTTCTCCAAGTTCTCCCTACAAGCTGATTTAAATTCAAATGAGACAAAAATTGGGCACTTTAAAAGTGCTTAAGAGAGGATTAAAAATCTGCAAGCAAGAAGAAATGGGATGGATATGAATTATTTGTTGTTGCAGAAGGATTTTTTATTATTATTATTTTTTTTTTTTGTGGCCAAAAGCACGTTTTTCTCCTCATTTTCTCGATATCGCGTCAGTGGCTGGTGGGGAAAGGCTTTGCTAACCTTTCCTTGCCATTGTCTGCTGCTCAGACAGGGAAGGGGACAGTGAACACGCTCCAGGTGCTCAGGAGGAGAGATGATGCTCCGGGGGCGCTCGGAGGTGGCAGTGCCGTCCGGGAGCCATCAATGCTTCTCCCTGTTCTCAGGGTGCAAAACTCGCTCACTGATTCAGCAATTAAACGGCAAAGGGCTCTGGGTTTGAGCAGCAGAGCCCTCCTTCCCCAGCCGACAGGAGCGCGGGGCCGAGCTCCAGATGTCCCCTTTGTCTCAGCACTATTGTTTCCCCGCTCCGAGCAATTCCCATTCCTCATTGGCACGGGAGATTGTTTCCTGCGTCCGTTTGGGGTTGGTGTGGGTTTTTTTTTTTAAATCGCTCTTAATCGCGAGCCTAGTGGGGGCATTTAGGTTCACAATGAGCAAAAAGCCTCCTGGGTGAAAAAGCCGCAATCTCCCCGGCTTTGATGGCCTTGTTGGCCAGAATTTGGGACTCCAGCAAACACTCTGCTCCAGCTCTATTTAAACCAGAAAGGGCTGGCAAATACTGCGACGCTGGCCGGTGTTTGCTGAAGCCTTTGTTAATGTGTTAGATAACCTATTAATCACAACTTCGATATTCATATGCAAAATGTGCCTGGAGGACAATTTAATCATTTATTACAAGCACTTTATATATTTACTTTCCCTTCCCCTCAGAAGAGCCGTGCTCGTTAAGTGGGAAGGTGCCCGCGGTGGGACGGGACACGGGGAGCCACATGGAAAAAGGCAAACTGCACAAAGTTTCAGCCCACGCTGCGTTTTGGGGGGGATTTGAAAGTCGGTGTGATTAAAGTAATTGAAAGATTCTCTCTTATTTTTCTTTCCCACTCCTGTCTCGTCTTGTCACATTAAAGGTTTTTAAGGACTTTAATTAGGTGTGTTGGTTACGGAGATGACAGAGAGCAGCCCCTTCCACGCCCAAAGCCTTGATGGAAGATGATCACTGTGGCAGGTACAGGCTGCCAAGATGAACCGGTATAAATTAACTAGGAAAGGTTAAATTAGAGTAAAATGAGGATTGTAGACCAATCTATGAAGCAAAGTTAATTCTGAGCCAGTGCCTCATTTTGTCCCCTGTTCTCAGCCACAGCTGCACCAATGGCTTGGGATTAGGAAGCCTTTCCACGGGGATCATTGTTAATAGATTCTTTAAGAATAAGTTCTGATGTGGAAGGATGAGTCAGGGCTGGGAGCTGTCAGGGAGAATGGTGCGAGTCTTGTACAAAGCTTTATTTTTCAAGCAGTGTAGAAAAGTGTACTTTTAAGTTTTTTTGTAGAAAGCAAAGAAAAGGTAACAAACATTTGTGAGAGCCAGAATTGGGGTAAGAGCAAAGGGAACAGGCAGGGCAGAGTGAGCTTCTGTGCAGCCACCTGGACCTTCAGCCTGTGCTCATGGTCTGATGTGTCACTGTCCTGCTCCCTCAAGGGCTCAAAATTGGGTGAAAATCAATCTCGTGCTTCCTATCTTCAGCTCTGTTCCTGGGGAGAGAGGCTGTGAGGGGCTAGGGGGGTCAGGGTGTGGGGCCCATTGGGGTGGTGGGCTTGGCAGGGAGTTGAGGGGCTCTGGCCAGCCCCCTGCTCAGAGCTCAGCCAGTCTGGGGAGCTTGGGGCTGGTTGGTTGCTCAAGGTCTGGGCCTATGAACTTTGGGTATCCCCAGGGATGCTTTAGATCCTGTGGACTCCTCTGGGCTTATTCCAGCCCATCCATGTCTTCCTTGCATGGCCCTTCCTGTCCCATCACCTACATGGATCCTCTGGGCCCGCTTCCCCACCCTGTCACCACTTCCCAGCCACTGTGGGCAGCAGTTTGCCCCGTGGGGAGCTGTCCCAGAGCATCCCAGCACCGAAGGACAGCCTTGGCCATGACTCTTCTCAAACATCCTGCTGAGGCAGCACCAGGGATTCTGGATGGACCCAACTGGTTGTGTTTTCAGTGGTCATGACTGAAAAAAATAGCAGTGTGACAACAATGTATAAATGGAGGTTTTTTTGTTAATTTTTATAATATTTAAACTATTATACAATACACAGGAACACAGTATGGACTATGGATTATTCTAGATCACTTTTTTAACTCTCCCATAGCACTACTGAACAATGCAAACAAACAGAGATTGATCCTATTCTTTATCTGAATTAAAAAAAAGAATAATCATTGTTGTGTTTTCTCAGGATGTCTATTTGCTTTGGTATTCAATTACAGGGTTCATTAAATCAAGGTCCCTATAGCTATATTTCATCTTTCCTTTGCTCTGTGATATTGTGGGGTGTGTTACACACACAGTGCATGAGGCAAAAGCTACAAGGCTGCCTCGTTGCCTGCACTTAAGAAATACCATTTGCCACCTTTGCTTGCTGGGAAGTCGCAGTATTCCCAAATCTAGAGCCTCACCCCTTGCCAGCGTGTCTGCAGGCAGCACTGCATCGGTGTGTGCTGCTTCCACACCCCGCTTTCTGAGCTCTAATAGCCAGGAAAAATGTTTCTAATTTGTTTGACAGTCTTTAATCTGCCCCTTTGTTAGAGTGGTTGGTGTTGAAGTATTTTTTCAAGGACTTCGTGGTTGCTATAGATATTTTATTCCGTAACAAGGATTACATTGCATCTAATCCTGCGAAAAGATACAGTAATTAATTTGAAAATTGCTAAGGAGTCGATAAGTATTTAAAACCTTAATTACGTCTAACCTTGTTTTCTCTCGCAGCTCATCAGGCACAGCCTGGGAAGAGGGGCACAGCCCTTGTGCCAGTGTCGGCGTCACCTTCCCAGTGCCCATCCCAGCTCTTTGTGCCTCTGCCACGACCAGCCGGGGCGGGAAGAGCCCGAATGAGCCTCAGGGAGCTCTCAGGCGCGGGGAAGTTGTTCTTTAAAGCTCTGGAGAAATGCAGTGCATTTATCAGCTCTGAGTGGATATCATTGTGTTTATAACAGAGTGGAGGCACCATGCAATTTTGCTCTTGAAATTGGTTTATATAGATGACTGGTTGCTGTGAAGTGTGTGTCAGAGTTGCATGCAGCCGTTATGAAGTAGTACAATTGTCATCGCTTCTTACATGGTTGTTGAGAAGAGCTTGAGAGCCCAGCTCAGTCAGCTGTTGAATAGATAACCCAACACAGTTAACGTGGCATACATTGTAAAGAATTACATGCCTGCTACAATGAGCTCTGGGCCTTTGGTCTAGATAATAATCCTGGTGGGTGTACCACGTGTAGAGCCTGTCTGATCGCTCAGATATGACTGACGAAACAGAAAGAAAAATGTCAGTCGGTGAAAAGAAAAATGCTGCTGTAAGTTTGTTTAAGGTTCATGTAAACGGCTGCGCTTCCCGGGTTAACCCCAAGTCTCCCAAAGTCTGTCAGGCTAAATGTGGATCTCTGTAGCTCCACTTTAGATGGAGCTGGGGTTTGTCAGCTGCGATAAAGGCTTTGGCCATCCCTCCCCGTCGTGGTGGCCTTGTCTTCCCGTCTCAGGGCGAGCCAAGTCCCCGTGTCAGCTCACATTTGCGCCGCGCGAGCCAAACGCCTCCGAAAAGGGTGAGTGTTCGCGACTTCTTAAGTGCCGTGGCACAATTCATTCCGGGGAACTGAAGGGGAGCCAGGATAATCAGGCTGGCAATATGGACTGGACTGGAGGAGCGGTAATTAGTACTGCTGGCAGATTAATTAGATAAATAAATAACTCGAGATCAGCCACTCTACAGGGGCTCAGACATGAGGAATGCAGGCGTGGCCTTGAGGCACCGCGGAGATGGAGGAGGTCAAGGCCGAGGCTGATGCTCTGGATTGATGCAGGAGCCCCCTTGGCCAGTACACCTCACCTGGGGATGCTTTGCACTCACCTCTGGCAACTCTAACCCCTTGTGCTGCTCCTGCAGGTTGTGATGGGACATCGTTGGATTCCACGTGTCAAGGACAGGGCTGAGGGGGCTGGCAGGGCCACCAAAGTGTCAATGCCCATTGCCTGCCCTGTGCTGTAGGGGAAGGAAGGGTAAGCTCCTACCAAACCTTGCACAAATGAATTTTTAATTTTTTTTTCTATTACAAAATCAATATTTATTTTATATTTCTTGATTTTTTTGCATATATTTGGAGATAAGACAATATAGTTGCATGTGCTGAATCTGCTGCTGGGATTCCTGTCTGACATGCGTGTGGTTCAAGCAGCCAAGTCCCTCAGCAGAGAGAGGGCAGGGACCCACCATGGTGACATCTGTTCCTCAGACACCAGTGGTAACACCTGTTTGTGAGAAACTGGGGGTTACTCTGTCCATGAGACTCTGGTTTCAGAGGTTTCTCATTGCAACAGGACAGAAATCTTACTGGACCAACTTGACAGCTGAAAATTGATTTCCAGATATTTTAATATCATGTTTGAGGATCATTTTTGTGTGCCTGAGTGACCACAGGAAGGAGTTGGGCAGAAAGATGAGGTCCCTTGGAAAAGCCCAAGGAGGAAAAGCTGATTTTTGGTGGCAGTGTTTTCAGTCACTCCATGTAGGTGTATTTTAAAGAGCAGCATCGCAGTGGTGGTGTTTGTGCCACGGCAAACTCGGGGCTGTTCCAGTGTTATTCCAGTAAGAGCTGCTCACACAACCCCCTGTAGACAGCTTTGCTTCATTTTGGGGTGGTTTTCACAGCAGTCAAATCCTGGTGCTTTATTTATGACACCAATAATACTTCTGTGCCACAACAGGACACTTTTATTGCTGGGTTTGAAGTATTTGCATTTTTATTTAAAAGTCTGAGCCAAGCAGCAATCTGGGAAAAAAATCTCAAAGGGAATAAAGAAGAATTTGACAAAAATATGTTTTGGGAACCCCTAAAGAGCTGAGCAGAAGAGGAGAAGCTGTGGCTGAAGGGACCCCAACCTTCCATCCAGGGTGGCTTCAGGAGAGGAGGGTGGACAGTGATGGCCATGTGGGTACCCGGAGTAGCCACTTCATCCACATTGCACATCCCTGGAAATGATTTCACAAACAAGGTTTTATGACTGAGTTTTGCTATTACACTTTTTGATGAATTCTATTTAAAGAAATCACCTTCCAGGAGCAATGAAGCTGCCAATCCACCCTTTTTTGGTAAAAACATATTGCCCAAGTATTTGGCCGAGGAAAGGGTTGAAAGCTCATCCCAGGGTGTAAAAAAGTCTCAAGAATAGAAAAATCCAAACAGCATCTGTGTTAAACTCTAGTCTCATGGAAAGAAAAAGGCTGAGAGAAATGATTAGTGTTAAAAATCGAAATACAGGAGCTCAATGTATCATTTTCCAGCTAAGGAGCAGATACTCACAAGGGTGCAGGAGCTTTTCCCTGCCATGTGATGGATCTGCATCCTTTAAAGAGCCAAACTGGGGCTTTCTGGTTGAGATTCTCGGAACTGCCCTCTGGAGGCACCTGTCTGTTCTTCAGAATACTTTAACTGAAATCAATAGCAAAAGGATGCTCTTCAGTCTTAGACCAAAAAGTATGCCCCTCATATCTATTTTCTTGCTAATCTTACAATACATAATCCATAAACTTATGCCAGAGGATTTCGTTCCTATACCCACCCGACATATGTTTATGCATTTTAATATGAAACCCTTCCTAATGGCTCCTATTCAAATTTTAGGCTAATGATGCAAAGTGTGCAGCGTGAAATGCAGCAATTTTTCACAGTTTCTGTTGCTGCATTTTACTTATGGTACTCAAATCTCAGCTCCCGCTCAGCAACCTGGCACAGACCTCTTAAAATAGCTGAGAAAACAGTTTTAGAGAAAGTCCTTAAATTATTTGCTTGATTTTCTTAATATAGAAGAGGGGTTTAGTTTGGGGGTTTGGGTCCACCAACAACTTAATAATAATTTGCATGGAACTTGTTGTGAAAGTGATCCCTGGAGGGTGCGAGTCACTGGCAGTGGGAGATGCTGTCCCTGCAGCACATCCTGCATTCATTCCAAGGTGCTAATGCTGCAAAGGTTGTGCTTCCAGCCGGGGTGTGAGTGGGCATGAAGTGTGCTTTGCAGAGAGTACACAGCCTTGTTTGATGTTCAGGATCCCTCCCTCTCAGAGCCGGCTCAGGGCGATGCTGCTTGGGAAGGTGGGGCTGGGGGAAAGTAACCAAATGAGGAATGCTCTGCAGAACTGCATGGAATATCCATCTGTGGGTGTAGACACACATATATATATTTCAGGAAGCTGCCCACTCTTCTCTCCAGGGGTGTCTCGTGCCCTGGAGGAGGCTGTGTGTGCAGCTGTGCCCTCCACAGGGACAGACACACTTTTCCCATCCTTACCTTTTCTTTTTTTCCCAACTCCATTGTCAGTTTATCCTCTCAGAAAGTTGAATTATATTTGCAAGCATGGAAAGATGAAGCTTCTCTGTCTCTGTTCCCCACTGTGTGTAGGGGGCAGACAGGAGGTTGTGGGGCTCCTCTGCCTCCTCAGGGGAGATGAAATTTTTCATGTCTCACTTTTCTCTCTCAGATGGAGGAATTCAATGATGTGAATGGTAAAACTGCCTGAGCCCAATGCCATGATCACAGAATCCCAGGATTCCTGAGGCTGGAAAAGCCCTCCCAGCCCACGGAGCCCACCCCATGCCCGATGCCCACCTTGTCCCCCAGCCCAGAGCTCTGAGTGCCACGGCCAGTCCTGCCTTGGGCACCTCCAGGGCTGGGCACTCCAAACCTCCCTGGGCAGCCCCTTCCAAGGCCTGACCACCCTGGTGAGCACACAAAGCACCAGGAGTTATTATTTGGGGCAGGACCCCCATTTTATGGGGGTTTAACAGCGGCACTTTTCACCCATCTCTCCTCTCTCAGCCTCAGTAATGAGGACACACCAAGCACTGCATTGCCCCAAATATATTCACTTGGACAAATCCAGGCCCGAGGAGAGGGGGGTCATGGCTTCTCTGCCCCCCTGCCCCTCCAGCAGCTCTGGAGCTGGACTGGCTGTACCTGGAGATGCTCCTCGGTCCCAGAGGGCTAGGGCTCCCATGGGGGCCCTCCAGCTCTCACAGAGTGCTCAGGATGCTGTTTCTAAACCATGGATAGAGAATTTGTCCTATGCTGAAGGACAAAAAAGGCCTTTCTGCTGGACTGTTGGTGGTTGAACAGGAGCACAGCTCCAGGGAAAGGAGTTTTGTCTGGTACAACATGGCAGGATGCAGCACAAAAACTTGGAAATCTGTCGTGGGTCTGAAATCTGGGAAAATATAGAGGTTTTGTTCTATTATGGGGGGTTTTTTCAGCTTAAGTGGTTTGGGAACTATTTTTTTCCCAGGTAAAGTAATCTTATTTTAACAACTGCAACCAGCTCTGTTTGTGTCTTTTAGCCATAAATCCCCACCGCGACTGCGTTTCTTTGCTAATGGAAATAAAAGGTGAGAGAACTAAAAATAATAATAAAAATACTTCAGATGTCTACACTTGAATTCAATTAATGCCTCCATCTTAGTCTATCAAACACTTGAGAGAGCCACAATAAGAGGAAATATAGATATAAGTGCCTAAACAAAGTGGCCAACAGTTGCACAGACATATAAATCACCCCCTCTTCACAAAAATGCTCAAAGAATCAAATGATCACTTTTATTTTCTCCATTTACTTAAGCTACTTTCACCTTGAAAACATGCAAATTACATTAAAACCATACAAATGAGGTTACCTTTGCTGCTGCCAGAGGCAGAAGGTGGGAGCCCATCCTGGTGGCTGAGCAGGGACCAGGGTTCTCCTCCCGGCCGTGTGTTTTACAGAGGGTTGAGGTTTGCTTGAAGCATTTGAAGGAAGCCAGTGAATTATGTTATTTTTTTAAAGTGTAAATCCCTGGGGATAAGTTAGAAAATGCTTCACTGCTTTTTAAAATAGCATTTTGCTGGAGTGGTGGCTTGGCTGGCTCTGCACACCCAGTTCATTTATTTGTTTCTGGGGTCCAAGGTTGGATTCCTGCCCCTGCATCCCTTCCCCTCAGCCTGTCCATTGCACCACAGGCTCCTTGTTAAAGTAACTTGAGTCCCTCTGTGCTCCATTCAATGGCATTATCTGTTACACAATCTCCACCCCAAAGAAGACCATCCTCCTTTGAGGAATAATAAAATCAGTTCATTATTTTTCTGTGTCTGGTTTTTCTGTAGCACGAGGGAATGCATGGTCTGAAATGAGGGAGAGTGATCTCTAGGATGTTGTCTTGCCTGAAACCAGGAGAAAGCACAGCAACGAGAGCACCCTCTGTGCATGTCAAGCCTTTGTGCACCCTTTGTACATGTCAAACTAGGGCTGAAGGTCAAGCTTCAGCACTTGAGTTCTTGCTTCTTCTATACCTTAACACCTGGACCTTTGGTCACTGATTTACTTAAACTGTGGCTGGCACTTTGCAAACAGCACAGCAAATTCTTCCCATTTCCCAGGAGTGGCCTCAGAGGTGCCTCTCACCCTGAGTGGTGGTGGAGATGGTGCAAGTCCTCCTGAAGGTGTTCTTGGTTTGCAAGGTTTGCAGAACTTGAAAAAACCTGTTTTTCATACCCTGTGCATTGGGAAATGGTGCAGAACAAGGAGATGTCCTTGGCAAAACGAAACAAAGGAGAACAAAACATAACCAGGCTTTAACACCAAACTAGAGGTTTGGAGCAGAATTTCAAACCTGGAATGGTTTGTGTTGGAAGGGACCTCAAAGCCCATCCAGTGCCACCCCCTGCCATGGGCAGGGACACCTTGGGCCTTTTATCTTTAGGGAAAACATTTTACTGAGAAGATCCACAAATTATATGCTCCCACATATATTTTTGTTTACAGCTGAAAACCACCCACTGTCCAAACAGAAGAAGCTGCAGTTCTTGCTGCCCAGCCTCGGGCTCTAGACAAAAATATTTCAGGAGTAAAGGCTCTGACTGGCAATTTAACTTAATTGTCCCCTCTTTTGGAAGACAACTTGGGCAAGACAGAAGATGAGGAAGGAGCAGAGGGTTTCAGGGCATTGTCAGCCTGGTCTCAGCTCACACCATCCTAAGTCACTCATCCTACCCAGTGTGAGATGGGCACAAAGGGCTGATATTCAAGTTTGGACCACTGATATTTGCATTTGGATCTCTTCTCCCTGTGCTGGGGGTGCCCAGAAATACCAAAATAATTATTTTAGTTTTCAAATTTCGAGATTTCTATGAATTGTTATAATAAAATATCCCTGATGTATTTACTGGGATAATTCAAAAAATGTTTTCATTTTGGTATTAAACTGTACAATTATTCCACAAAAATATAAAGCATCTTAAGGAGTGATAAAAATACTTTGAAAATACTGTGCATAATAAAAAAAAGGCATCAATTTTTCTGTCTTTAAGGGCCAGGTTTGAGCCTAAAGGAGCTGAAAACTCATGGCCAGCCCTGCCCAGTGTGGCTCTGTTTAGGGGAAGGTACAGATGGGGTGTCCCCAGAGGTGTCACCCCCTGGACACCTTCTGAGCATCCTTCCATGGCACCCCCGGGATCCAATGTTTTACCTCTCCCCCACCTTTGCATCCCCAGTATTTGTGAGGAGGACATTTCTATGGCTGCACATGCACATGGATTTATACCCAGAAGCATCAATCCCAACCTGGATTTCCAGGAGAGAAATTCATGTTTGCAGTTGGCAAGAAAAATGCCTAAATGTCACTGGAATATTCCTTACCTGCTTCTAACAATTATTGTTTTTAGGAGGATCATTATACAGTAGGATCCCATCTCCTGAAAAGACCAGTTATGCTGAAATATTTCCCCCCTGTAGAAAAACCACAAGCCAACACCTTTTAAGGTTGGGATTTTTTTCCCCCCCCATCTTATTCTTCACTCCTGCATCATTAATTTAAGTATCCTCCGTAATCTGTAATTGTAAAAACATTTTGAAAAATGCAAATCCTCACGCACTCATGCCCATCGGTTACTGCCGGGGTGTTAAAGTCATTTATCCCGTTATAGCAACGACCGCCTGATGCATCAAAAGATAATTTGCCGAGTAATTCTGTTAAACCTGGAACTGTGGCATATTTTCTTGGCAATACCATTAATATATCAAGAGTAAATAAAATGTTTAGTGGGAGGCACATTAATTATCGCCTTCATCTACCGGTGTTTAAAACTAAGAAATAATTAAATGTGCTTTAATAAGATGTGGTGGTGGGAGAGCAGGATCGTTTATGAATTGCTGGAGGTGCGTGGAGCTGCCTCTCCCTCGAGAGCAGGAATTTATGCCGAACACCCCGCTGATTGTTCAGGAGGTAAAGAACCAATAGCTGCATGTACAGAGGTTTAATTTAAAGTGTGTTTCTCACTAGGCTGCTCACAACACTTAATTAAACTCTGCTGTTTTGGCAATGACAAATGCTGTGGTGCAAAAGGAACCAGAGTAGCAGTGACTGAGAAGCCTTCGCAATTTCTTTCATGTGCAGTGGCAGCCGGATCCAGGTCAGGAGAGAAGGAAAGAATAAAAGAAGATTTATTTAAGGTGTTCGAAGGCAGTTGCCACTTCCCAGCATCTGTGTGAATCCTGGAGAAGGTTTCCTTGTGGTTGGGTTTCCTCAGTCTGTGGGTTTGGATATCAAGGAATGTGGCCATGGGAAAATATTTCTGCTGTTCCTCAGCCTCTTCATCCAAGATGCTTCTGCTCTTTGTGTTTGATGAAGGGAAGGGATTGTCCCCCTGTTGCCAGGGACAGGAAGAGAGGGAACAGCCTCAGGCTGTGCCAGGGGAGGGGCAGGTGGGACAGCAGGAGGAATTTCTCTCTGGAAAGGGTGGTCAGGCATTGGAAGGGGCTGCCCAGGGAGGTTTGGAGTGCCCAGCCCTGGAGGTGCCCAAGGCAGGACTGGCTGTGGCACTCAGAGCTCTGGGCTGGGGGACAAGGTGGGCATCGGGCACAGGGTGGGCTCCTGGGCTGGGGGGGCTTTTCCAGCCTCAGGTATTCTGTGTTGGATTTATGGTCAAATAGCCAAATCCAAGGAGCAGGGAACGTGCCTGGCTCAGCCACAGCCCCTCTTGACTTGAGATGGGCCCATTAGCACCGCGCTGGAGGAGCTGCACTCACACACTGAGAGGAAGGTGATTACAAGCCAGATAGATAATCTCGGCCTTAGACAGACTGTGTCACTCACTATTCAGATGAATTTTTAAATAAGCAAGTTTCTTTCAAGTCAATTAAAAAAAATGTATCTATTTTCTCACATTTCCGCCATGAAATACCTGCCTGGAATGTGAGGAAACACACTCTTTCATCAGTATTTTTAGCTTCCAGACCTTTATTTTAGGCATACATGGACATAAACGGTATTGCATGTTAAACCACAGCCTCTTCTGGTTTAATTCCCTGTTCCCCTGTCCACCTGTCCACACAGTTTAAGCAGGGTAATGTAAATTGTCAGTAATATATAGTCTCGTTTAACACTTGCATTAATAAAAAAGCAGTGGAACAGCTCTCACTGATGGGAACAGTGGGGTTTCTCCTCTCTCTCCCTCCGTGTCTCCCGTCATAATCCAGAGCGCTGCAAGGACACACTTGGAACAGGATGAGCTTTGAGGTGCCTTCCAACCCAAATCATCCTGTGAGCCTACAGGGACACACACTTTGGGAAACTGTCCCTAAATTTAAGTCTGTTTGGAAGCAGAAAATTTCTGAGACAAAAAATGCTGAGTTTTTTTTGCAAGTGCAAACCTCTGCTGCAATAATAAATCAGAGTCTTACAGAATGCCAGGTACGGCTGAAATTTCCTTTGTGGAGGTTAATAAAAGTCTGGGGGAGGTGGCAAAAATTATTCAGACCAGCTTCCCTAAGTCTGTGTGGATGGAGGGAAGGAAGCAGGAGGGAGGGAGGCTGCATTCAAATAGGACTGTGCCATATCCAAAAAGTTGGGTCTGAGGATGTCATCACTGGGCTGCAAGGCTGGATAATAATCCCTTTTATTCCCAGAGGGTGTCCAGGTGAACTAGAGGGGGTCTTTCCTTAGGGATGGGGGCTCAGTGCTTGCCACCCTGTGCTGGAGCAGAGAAGAGCCAAGGATCCAGTTCCTCACTGTGTTCCCAGAGCCAGGAGGATGTCAGATACGGCACCAAGAGTTATAAAAACATCACACCGGTTAAAGCTTTTTTTTTTTTCTTTGAAGGGTATTTTTGATGAATTCTAATGTAAACCATTTTGTTAATTTAATTGATTTTTTTCTTTTTAGTAAGGACTTAAATAAAACCTCACATGNCTTTGAAGGGTATTTTTGATGAATTCTAATGTAAACCATTTTGTTAATTTAATTGATTTTTTTCTTTTTAGTAAGGACTTAAATAAAACCTCACATGAGTCCCCAAGGGCTGGTGGTTCTCTTTGATCTGGCCCAGCTCTTCCCCTGCTCTCTCCAATGCTTTTTCATCCCTTTTTTCCCCCTCTCCCTGCCACTTTTTCACTGCCAGAAACTCCCCCATAACCCTTTGCACCCATCATATTGCCTCCTGCTGCCTTTTCTACCTTCTCCAGCTGTGATAACCCCAGGGAGTTTCTCCATTCTAAGTGTGGAGAGCATGAGGAGGTTCTTCTGTGTCTCCACCCTAACTGGGACCACCTGCCTTGAATTCCCTCTGATTAGCCCTGATATTTTTCCCCTCCTGGTCCCTCCCCATCCCTTTAGGTGGTTGGCTGCAGGTTGAGGTGCTGCTGCTCCCCTTGCCAGGGCTGCTTCTCCAGCAGAAGCTGCTCCATCTCTGCAGCCTTTGAGCTGGTTGGGCTCAGTCACATGAGCACAACTCAGTGTTAATGGCCCTCGGTCCCTCTGCTGCAGTCCCTGAGCATGTCTGAGGAATTCAGGTAAAGCTCTATATTATATGTTTTCCTGGAGATAGAGCAGCTCAGCCAGGGCATATTTACCCTGCCCTTTTATTTCCAAGTGCCCCAATAAAATCAGCCCTTTCAGAATAGGAGATAGAAGGTACTGTAATTGGTGGATGTCTTTTGGCCAATGATGTGGAGTTTCCATGGGGGTTTTACACGTTATTGACACTGTCAGTGATTTTTGTGATTGTGAGATGTTATTATCACTGTGTTGGAGTGTTTCTGGTGGGAGGTCATTGCAGAGGCACAGCTGGAAGGGCTTATGGCATTTGATGTTTGTGACCTGCAGTAATTGCACCATTTTAGACCAGGAGAATTAAAAGGTGACCAGCCTGCTGGCTTAGGCTGGTCGGTGAGGGAAGGGCTCTGGCACCACGGGGCAGCCAAGGCTTGGGGTGACCCACAGGGCCTTTTGTAGCCTTCTGCATTTCCACTGAACCCAGAAGAGCAGCGTTCCTGGTGGTAAATATCTCTAGGAGAGCCCTTCTCCTGCCCCTTCTGCTGCTCTTTTGTCCTGGGGTGTACGAGCTGCCGGCTCACCTGGAGCAGTCCCAGCTGGTGCTGTGAGATTAAAACTGCTTTTCCCTCAGTTTCTGATGCACTGACAAATGAGCCATTTAAAAAAAAACACCTTGTGACTTTTGCTCCACAGAGACCCCTTGTGCCGTGGGCACTGTGTATGCCATGGGGGTGGTGTCACTGCCATGGGGCTGAGCCGCAGTGACATGTGTGTGCTGCTACTGCTGCGAGAGCAGCTCTCATGTTTTTTTGCCCTGGCTGGTGGCTTTAAGATGATGGTTTAGAGATTTTAAATCTTCCTGGAGCAGAGGACAAACCTTGTACATGAAATTCCCCCAGTGAGCCCCATGGCAGCCACATCAGCTGCCTGCCCAAGCCGAGCACGTGGATGATACAGACTTTGTCCATGAATCTTTCAGTAGTTGTGTGGCCATTTCTCCTGTTTTCCACTCCTAACTGCAAACATCCTCATCCTCTGTTGATGCTTTTGCAACAGCAGACATTTTAGAGCCCTGAGGATGGTTATCTATGTACTCACATGGGTTGTCGCTCAGTTTGGAAGGGGGTTCTAAACCAGACCAGCCTCCACTTACCTGTGTTTCATAGCTGTGCTGAGAAGCTCAACAAAATTGTGGTATTTACCTGCAAAGGGCCTTTCTGGTGACATAGGAGGTAGGTGGCTTCTTGCACAGAAGCCACACTGCCAGAAAGTGTCTTTTCCTGCTGGTAATGCTGATGCTGTTGGTTGTTCTGGGCTCAACCAGGTTTGGATTTTCTTGTGCACCAGTGCCAGGTGTCATGACTGTTTTATTTCTTTGGGAAGGGAGATTCATAGAATCATGCAGTGGTTTGGGATGGAAGGGACCTGAAAGAATATCTGATTCCAAGCCCCTCCATGGACAGCAACAACCTCTTGCGGTTTTGGGGTTTGGTTTGGGTTGGGTTTTAATCATCCAGACTTGAAGAGGAATTTCTGTCAGTGCCCTGGTGCTCAGTGTAGAGCTGAACAACACTATAGAAAGCATTTTACTTTCAAACAAGCTCACTTTTTTGTTAAATCTCTATTTCCTGTTGAATTTACCAGGAGTTTCATAGCACTGGAGCTCTCTAAGCACGTTCCTGTTTTGCCTCTGGCTGCACCACATCCTGTCCTTTCACAGTTCCCAGGGCTGCAGGTTGTGTTTGTGGCAGTGACTCTGGTGGTGTGTTTTGGTGCTGGGCTCTGGTTGCCTGAGGCACCCCATGGACATGGACCATGGCAGAACCACCCCACTGATTTATTCTGGCATGGGAAATTATACCACTACAGTTGAACTGTACATTTAACATACAAACCTGTGGATTTAACACATATACTTGCTTTGTATTCGTATAGACTTTGCCTTTGAATCTAAGTGTTTGCTCTGAATCTTTGGCCACTTTTCTCCCCTTCTTTCATTTTCTCTCCTGCCTTTGCCTGGTTACAGTCTCAAGATGTTTGCCAAATATTCCACAGTACAGCAAGAAATCCATGTTGAGAGATACCAAATTCCTGTTAGCTCTTAAGGTTGGAAGAGGTGTGTTAGGTAGCCCATCACATAAAGCTTGATAAAAATCCCTGAGTAAATGCCACGGGAACCCTCCAGGAATAGAGCCTTTAATCTTTAGATCGTCTAAAAGGAGCCTGGTGACATGACTTGGCTTATTGCAGAAAGCTAATTTCAGTGACTCTGGTGAGATTGTGAAGATTCTCAAGTCCTTCGCCCTGTCCTGTTCCAAGAGGCAGAAATGAGTTCTTGTTCATGACATACTTTTTTTTTTCCTTTCCCAATGCTAAAATACAAAAAATTACAAAGAAATTAAAAATCCTTGAGGATGTCTAAGCACCTTTTCAAGGTGCAGGATGTGGCTGTTGTTCTCCCCACCAGGACAAGGGCTGAGTCAGAGCATCCTTGGGACCGCTTGGCTCAGGGTGCCAATATTTTGGGTGCTGAGGAAGGGCTGTCCCTTTGCTGGAAAACAATGTCCCTTTCCTGCTGATTTAACATCCCTCAAAGCAAGAAAACAGGAGAGGATGGCTCCATGGGATGAGTGGCTGGGAAAACTGTCCTAAGGAAGGAAACTGCAGTAGAGGGTTTATTGTGTTATTTATTATTTTAATATTGGCATCTGAATATTTTATTTTAAATTACATTATGAAAGGGAAAAAAAGAAAGCAACAAAGGAAACACTTGGGAAAGTATCTTTGTTCTTATTAAAAGAAATGATGGAACCTGCATATCTAACTCAAATTAACTTGGAACTTTTTTCCCCTCACTATTTTTTCCCAATAAGTAATAAAACTTGAAAAATCATTTATTATGGCTGTTTCCTGCAAACATTTCATCAGGGGGGAATATGTAGGAAAATTGGTTTGTGATGTGATGCAGGCAACTAGTGACAGGACAAGAGGAAACAGCCTCAGGCTGTGCCAGAGCAGGGGCAGGTGGGACAGCAGGAGGAATTTCTCTCTGGAAAGGGTGGTGAGGCCTTGGAAGGGGCTGCCCAGGGAGGGTTGGAGTGCCCAGCCCTGGAGGTGCCCAAGGCAGGACTGGCCGTGGCACTCAGAGCTCTGGGCTGGGGGACAAGGTGGGCTCCGTGGGCTGGGGGGGCTTTTCCAACCTCAGGGATCCTGGGATTCTGCTGCTGGGACATCACTGCCCAGACATGCAGCTTGGGGGTCCCCAAAGCCAGAGGCTCAGGGGGAGGCTGTCCCTGCCGAGGGGGACCTGAGGTGCAGGGAGAGGTGGGGATGCAGAGGTTGTGCCACCAAGTGACCTGTGCCAGCCCTGTCCCATCTGGGCCCTGTAGGGACAGAAATCTGCATGCAGAGATGCCCACTCTGATTTTGTACCTCTTGCAAGTTGAGAATTGCGTAGTTGTATTAAGACAATGCTCCTCGTGGGTTAATTAGTTTCTTCTGAGGGCTCATGAGCTGAGGCTGAGTGCTGTGCTGACACACCTCTGTGCTCCTGCAGGGGAGGCAGTTTGGGAGAAGGTCAGCTCTCATTTCCCTTTATCCTCCACATCCAGTTGAAGTTCAAGTCTGGGTTCATTCTGAGCCTGCTTATAAAATTCAGGATGGTTCTTATTTTATGTCAATTGGTTCTTATCTTCTTAATCTGAAACTTCAATGTTTGCTGTGAGCGGCTCCGAAAGGCCTTGTGCTTCTGGGGGAGATGATGGGAATTGTGCTTTCCATTTTGGAGGGAGTTGGAGAAAGCTGTGGAACATTAATCTCCTATCAAGACATAATCTAGGCACATGCAGGTGCTGAATGGGTGTTTTGTGCAAGCATTGATAAACAGCTGATCGACAGAAGTGGCTGAATCTCAGTTCTGCTGCTCTGGCCAGCGGGTTCAGTAATTGGCTTCTTACCATCCTTCCTCCTGAAAAACCTTCCCTGTAACTAAAGGGAGTATCCAACTGATGTAATTTGATGATTTTTATTTTTTAATGTTATTTGGAGCTTTAAATAGAAATACCAGAAATAGTTGTTATAAAATACATTGACAATAATGTGACTGTAAAAACACACCAGGAACTTCCACAGGATTGGAGTCACTCTGTCAAATTCCGTTTTCCAAGCTATAGTATTCAACTGACCATTTGACTAACCAGATAGAGGGGTGTCACTTTCTCAGAATAAAACGTAATTCTTATTCAACTACCTTTTAAAAACATTAGTGTAACTATTTCATAGCAAAGTTACTTACATGTGAACTTTTTAAGGGTTATGGTCCATCTGAAGAACAAAGCAGATTATGAATATTTCCTGTAATATGCAGAGCAAAGATGGACTCTCCTGCCTCAGCTGGTGCCATGTTCAGAATAAAAGTAAATACGGACATACTTCCATTTCACCGAACTAAAACCATTTGATCCATAGCAATATAGCACTGCTCTGGAAAATTTAAATAATAATAAATATGGCATGCTGAACAACACTCTGGAAGGGGCTGCCAGTGTTCTCATAACAGTTAATAAAGTAGTCACAAATGATTCTGCCCACTTTTGTCCCAAAGAGGATCATATTTAATGCTCCATTTAATTTGCTCAAATGTCAGGGAACATCAAAAGGGGAAATTTATTGTATTAGTCACTGAAAGAGATATAGTAGGAGCATCATGCTATCTAAAGATGATTAATAAAAATAGCTATTGATTTTGCAAAGTCAATAAATCCAGCTGTTCCAATGATGGCATTAGTCAGTCCGAGGGACTAGTTTAGTTTGTTTGGGTTCCTGCAGATGGATCTGCAGCCTCTGCTGCTCTCCCAGCCAGGGGGGATGAGAAGGAGGTGTGCTGCGTCCTCCCCTCCCTGGGATCAGAAGTCCCATCAACCACTGATGGGAATCTTTGAATCAACTGTGCCAGATAAATGCACCTGAAGTGGGTTCAAACCACTGGCACTGATCTTGCCAATGTCCTGTGTGATCCCATTCCCTCGGATCTCCTGTGCAGTGTGGGGCTGCCCCAGCTCTCCCCTGACCAGGATTCAAGGTGCCATGTGGGTTACAGTGTCTTTAACAATGCTTTTTACTTATTTTTATTATTTCCCTCTGCGTTTTTATGCCTGGAACTGTTCTTCAGCCTCTCACCCTGCCTGGCCTCATTGCTCTAATTCTCCTTTCTTGAGCAGTCCCCACTGGTATTTAGAGAGAATCTCATCCCCTCCCTCTCCCATGGGTTGTAACTTTGGGAAAACAATTCCAGTGATGAGTTTTTGTGAATTTTTGTGAGTTTTTCCTTCTCTGCATAACTTCCTTAGGAACACATTCCAAGGAAAACATGCTGACCGTGTTTGCACAGAGATTCTCCCAGAGGGCCAAGCCGGGCTCACCGGACACATCTCCCACTGGTGTAGGCCTTGAGCTTGCCTTAGGACTTCTGAAGAAACCTAAAATAAGTCAGTATTTGGCATGAGAATGTGGCTGATTTCAACACTTCCTTCTCTGTTTATTTTCTCAGACGTCACTGTACTAATTTTTCTTGGGTTGAAGATGGGAAAAAATTAAGGCTGCTGACTTTAGTTTAAAAATATTTCTGCGGCAATATCGTTTCCACATTTCCTTTCTGAACCCTCGAGCAGCTGAGCTTCATTTGCAAAAAATGCTCATGACAAACTTGCAGAGTGCAGGGATTGGTGCTGATGAGGATGAGCCCAGACTTGCCAGGAACTTTCAATGAGGGGCCAAAAAAGCTCTAATTTAAATACTAAAATCACTTACTAATGAAATGGAGAATAAACTATAGGATGGGGTAGATCTTAGCAGCTTTGAAGGTTTCGGGAGTGCTGCTTCATTTCTGATGTTCTCTCATGATGCTTAGGCCACAGTCCTAAGTAGCAATAGGGAAGCAGAAGCCACTGGTATCTTTTACAAACAGAGCACTGTGTTACCTGTCACCTGAAGTATTTAACCAGAAAAAAGGCATATTCCCTCAAAATCCCATTGTATTCCATGCATGAATGTGGAAGATACTCTGAGCAACCTTTGTGATACAGGGAAAGGCTGAACAATCACTGTGCACTTGTTTGATTTCTGATGGGAGCTTTCCTTGTGTCCTTATGGAAATCGCCCAACACTGAAATCACTGATGGCTCTCACCGTGCCCTCTCTGGGGCCTGTAGGAACTGCTTTTGGAATCTGGGAGTTGCCACAAACCTCATTTGCTCCTCTGCTGGCCAGAGCTGCACAGAGTTGCTTCACTTGACGTGACCCAAACCTTTCCACACTGGATTGTCTTTGTGTATATCTTCAGATTTGTAAGATTTTCCTTTCTGAGAGTAGAAATTATCATGAGAATCAGACATTAAATTACTCAGATAGGCTCTGGGTCATGAGCTCACATTTTCCCCAGGGGGGGAAGCTCAGCCAGGGGTCTAAGAGTGTGTTTGCAGGGGGTATGTGGTGACTGCGCTCTACCTACCAGGGCAGCCAGGAGACTCCAGGTCTCACACAGGAACAGGGTCTGGACAACATTGCATCTGCTGCCTAAACTCACCCAGTGTGACTGGAAAAATCATACAGTATCCTGAGCCGGAGGGGACCCCCAAGGATCATCAGTCCAATCCCTGGCCCTGCACAGACACCCCAACAATCCCACCCTGTCCCTGTCTCATTGTCCAAATGCTCTTGGAACTCCGGCAGCCTTGGGGCTGTGCCCACCACCCTCTGGCTGAGCACTGGAATAGACCCTCAGCTCCTCAGCTCAGTGAGATGTGAAGAGCCTATTCCCAGTCCTGGGGTGTATCTTTATCTCTGGTGTTAATCTGCAGGTGAAACCTCATTGAATGTCCTTTGGAAAAACTGAAGTACTGCTACTGAATTTCCCTTCTCTGTTGTGGCAGTGACATCACAAAGAACACTGGGATTAGTAAAGCAGGATCCAGCATTCCAAGAATCACACTGTTATCTGTAATCACACCCTCCTCCTCCTCTCCCTGCCTCTCTCAGGGGGGTTTCCCACAGTTCCCTGTCCACAGATGTGGAACTCTCTGGTCTGTCGTTGCCAGAGTGTCTTTGTCAAACAACTGAGCAGTGTTTGACAGATTCAGAGTCTCTGTAATCTCACCCAAAAGTTTATGAGCTCTTTAAAATGTCCATTAAAGATTCACAAGTTGCCCTGCTCATTATTTGACATTATAATTTAAGCACATCCATTCTCCTCTCATTTTAGGTGGGTTTTTCCTTAAGCTTTTCTTCTCTGGGCAAGTGTGCTGGTAAAAACTATTAGTGGTGCTGATCTCTCACTGCTGGGATGAAGTTGTGCCAGGGCAGGGTCAGGTTGGATCTCAGGGAAAGGTCCTTCCCCCAGAGGGTGGTGGGCACTGCCCAGGCTCCCCAGGGCAGTGGGCACAGCCCCGAGGCTGCCAGAGTTCCAGGAGGGTTTGAACAGTGGGACAGGGACAGGTGGGATTGTTGGGGTGTCTGTGCAGGGCCAGGGGTTGGACTGGATGATTCCTGTGGGTCCCTTCCAGCTCAGAATACTCTGTGACTCTGTTCTGGATTTGCCCTGGCCGGTCTCTCCTCCCCCTTTAAAGCTCCACTGCTGGAGCCCCCGATGTCCCTGAGCTCAGCCATCAGGATGAAGATGGAGCTGAAGGAGCTCACTGTGCATGCCAGGGAGGAGGATGGAGAGGGTGCAGGGCAGGGGGTCCCCCATGAAGGTGGAGGGTGGAAATGTTGGTCCATTATGCCAGAGAGCAGATAATGTCTTCTGCACGGGTATTAGTCTCGGTGGGTGCTGAACCGTGGCAGCTTCTGAAGAGGCACCCAAGGAGACCTAATCTGGTGGGGAATGGAGACATTAGTGAACATGCTCCTTTATAAAAGTGTTCTTATCTCAGACCTTGCATATGTACCGGGGGCTTCTGCAGTGCCCATGATAAGTAGTGCTCCTTGTTTCATTGAATGGCCGAGTAAATAGTCACATAAAACCCATATAATTTGCTGGCTTGTAAGTTAAAGCCCCAGGCAGTCTTATCACTTCTTTTGTCATGTCCCTTACACTTCCAGGGCAATTCCATGTCAAATTGCTCTACATTTTGCACCCTGACCCAGCAAAAGTGGAAACCTGCAAAAAACTTACCATCTCTTCATTTTTTTTTTTTTTCCCTTTTCCATTTTGTTCCTTATGAACTGATTCTTTTTTCCTTCCCAGGAGCTGAATGTATCTCTGTAGCTGCACCCAGAGCACAGCATTTCACCAGGGCTTGTCTGTGTTAGCCAAGTACAAAGGGAAAACAGAGGTGTTTGACTAAGTTTAAAAGTAAAGGTATTAATTATTGAGCAGAGAGATCTTCTCTTAATACTGATGTCCAGGCTGATACCATATTTATCTGCAAGTCCCCCAGAACAAAGGCAGCGAGGGGGAGACGGTTACCTTTGCAACCATATTTATCATGTAAATAGCTCAGGAAAGGATCCTGCCAGTTCCATCTTTAAAACACAAAAATGCATGCATTTCACTATTTTGTAAATGCCAGAGCGCTGCAGCCTCCGTCGGAGTTAACGGTGCGGCACTTTTGTGTTCAGTAGCATGAATCATTAATCATGAGCCAGGCCATATTCTTGTACTGCTGCTGCTTTCATTACTTGGCCTAATTAAACAGTTCTCTGAACTGGAATCTCAGATTCCTCTGTTACAGATTATCATTAATTATGGTGAAAGTGCTCAGAGATGTTGGACTCAATTATATTCTGCTCAACTCTGGCACGGCGTGATTCATTGCCCAGCCTGCGCTGCAGATGTATCTGTTCTTATCTTGCACTCCCACTTTTGTAAATTGGGCTCTGCCAGCCAACAAACCAAGAGTTATGTGCTGCGTTTTCATTAAAAACATGTTGGAGAAGCACACACCAATTAAGGAGCCTGTATTTTATGCCCAGGGAGCGCCAGGTTTGGGAGGAAGGGCTGAGCGAGCAGCGGCTCTGCTCCAGTCCCTGATGAACCCAGGGGGCTGCTGGGGGCTCCCTTCTCCACTTTGGGTCTGATTTGTTCCTCTCCTCCACTTCTCCACGGTGTCACTTCTCCCAGGAGAAACAGGCATCAAACACAGCCCTCACATGGTGGCCAGGAGATTGTGTAGACCCCAAGCCCCTTCCTTCACAGAATTATCCATTGAAATGCTGGGAATGGCCCAAGCAGCCAGAATTTTCTCTAATGATTAATTGAAAAAGTAGTCATAGCGTAAGCCAGTGGTGTAACACTGTTAATATTAATACATAACCAGCCTCCACACCTTCCACCAGGCACAGTTTAAGAAATTAACATGTGGTGTAAACACACGTGTTTGCAGGTTGGGATTTTAGAGTGCTTTATATTCCAAGTTGAGGCAAAATGCGACATGATAAGTATCAAGCATTAATTAAATAAATAACTATGTAAAGTGCTGCAATAAAAGAGAAGTGGATTTTTTTTTTTCCCCTTATATTTTTGGCATACTTAAAACTTGGTGTTTTTACCTGTCAGCTGGACCTCAGGAGTAGCTGTAAGGTGACATTGTGGTCAGTTAAGTCCTCTTGAACCAGGTAAAGATACGTATTATGGTAAAATTGGTGTGCTTGGACTCAGGAGTGAGAAATGTAAACAGCTGTGTGTGATCCCTCATGGGCTGAGGAGTCTGGCATAGATCACCCCAGCCCCAGTGCCCAGGTCTGCAAACACACCCGGGACCAGGGCTGGAGTCCCTGCCGTCCCCTGCCAGGAATCCCGCGCTCAGGCTGGAGAGCTCTCCTTTAGAGCTCAGCTGTTCATAAAGTAGAATAGATTGCCAACAAAATTGCTTATCCTGCTTCTACATTGTCAACAGATAAGTATTTACAGATTGCAGGTTAACATGGCTCACATGAGAGAGCTGGGGCTGGGGAAATTTTAAAATTCAGTGTGTGGAGAATTTATATTCATCATCATCTTCACGCCGAGCACGAGCTGTGTTTTTACTGATATATGATTAGCTAATTCACCTGCAGTAAGTGGATTTGTTTCTCCGTGTCAAAATATACACTGGATTTTATCTACAGGTAGATTGAAGCGGAGAGTCCTTGATTAAGTTATCAGGAGAGCAGCGTGGTTTGTACTTGGGCTTTGATTGCAGTGACAAAAGGCATCTAATACACAAATAATTGGGGTGGGACCGGAAGGGAGCAGGGATCCTGCTGTTTCACCCCGGGAATGTGGGCTCAGAGCTCTGCCACGGGTGAAAATGCCTTTGGCTGCCTCATCCTCCGCTCTGTTTGCTCAGAGCACAAAACAGCATTGCCCGGGTGGGCTGGTGCTGATGGGAGGAGCAGAGGGCACCCACCACACCCCCCCTCCTGCAGGTCCCATCCTTCCCTCTGCTGAGCAGCCTCGAGTCCACACACAGTTTTTGGGTGTTCCCACAGAGCTGCACATCCAGGGACACGTGTGGCTGGATTTCCAGTCCCTGGCAGAACATCCCCCTTCATCCCTGTGGCAGTGGAATTACAGCAAATCCCCCAAAGTTGGATGTGGGAGCTTTTGGGCGTCTCATTTTCCGCGGGAGTTGAGGGTTTTAATATATATGAAAATCAGTCGTCTTGTATCTTTGCATATGTGCCTTTTGTAATATAATTTTGACAGATGGCGAGCTCGATAAATCTGGTTCCTCGCTATAGAAACCCTTGGCTTGACTCGCGCTCTCTGCAAACTTGCCTCAGACTGCTTTTGCATTTGATTTTTTAATATAGATGCCTATTTTTTTTCCTGCTCTGCTTTTGTTTTTATTTTCAATGTATCTGCCAAGTATTTCTACCCCTGATTTCCACATACAAATTGCAACTGAGCTCTGATTCCTCCTTTTTTTGTGTGTATTTTTTTAGCCCTATTCAGTGCATAATGCCAGTGACTTTGCTATTCTGCATGTCGCCTTATTAAAAATAAATATGCTGCCCTGTCCCTGTTTGCACCGTCTACCATTACTGACAACAATCCCGACAAATTCTTACTATTTAAGGGTGGTGAAAAAACTCCACGAGGAAGCAGTTTCCTCTCCTGCCAGCTCCAGACAGGCTGCTCATTGAAAATGTAATACACTGCTGCCATGTCACAGGTCAGCTGGCAAATGGCAATCTGAATTTTAAAAGGAATATGAATAAAATTCTGTTTTATTTTGAAAATGAACTTTGTGCCCTCCATCATGAATCCAATATATGTCTTAATCTTCTATGCTCTTGAAGCCTGCGGCTCCTGGCTGAGTCCTTTGACTCCTGAACCTAATAAGGAAATAGGTTGTTTTCTCATCCTCGCCTCATTTTTAGAGGGGCTGAAACAAACAGTCCCTATTTCAGATGTAATTGGCAAAGCATAAAAACATGTGTGTTATATAATTCCGGCGGTTTATGACGGAGCTCGGCGCCGCGGTGCTTTGGTTTCAAATTTGATTAAGATGTGATACCTTTGGAAATAACGCTGTCAAGATCCCAGCGCGGAATTTACCGCCGGCAGCGCTCCGTGTTTACCTTGCGGCCGCCACGTGGGGCCGGGCAGGGACGGAGGGGCCGTGGCTGGGATGCTCCAGGTTTCACCTGAGCTTGGTTTGTGGCCCCTTCCCAGCACTCGGCATTCCCAGAGAATTTGGGATTGAACAGGTGCAGTGGGATGGTGGGAGGGATGTGAGCACTGCCGGGCTGGGATGCATCTTAGACTTTTAAAGGGTGTTGTCCAAGGTGCCATCGGTACGCCTTTGCACTCCCAGCATGTGGATCTATATTTAGGATATTTTCATTGCTGAGTACAATCACCCCACTGCCAGGGCACCACCTGGCTGTGCCATTCCTGCAGGGGAATGCTGAGCATCCCTTGTGTCCCTCACCACATCCACATGTGCACAGATGCAGAAGAGGCACAATCAGGTGTCTGGGTGCTCTCTGTACCTCCACTCCTGATCACATCTGTGCCAGTCCTGCCGGTCAGCTCCCAGGAATTAATGCTGCCCTTTCCCTGTGGCTGTGTGTTAGAGAAACACCGAAAAGAGAAATACTTTGCTCCCCAAACCACCTCGTTGATGGGCTGTGCTGGCTGGGTGTGTGGGGTCTGACCTGATGGCACAAGGGGGACTTGTGGAATAGGGGTGTTTTGTCTCTTCTTAAATTTGGGGAATTTCGTCTTAAAGAAAGGATGAAAAAAATCCTCCAGCATGAGGAAAGATTACCTATCTGTCATCTATCAATTCTCTCTCTATCATCTGTCTATCATGCATCAATTATCTATCAATTAACTCTCATCTATCAGTTATCTATCTCTATGTACATAGATATATCTGTGTTTATATATGTGTTTATATGTGAGTGTATACACACACACACACAC
>VXBX01009221.1:6852-19409 GCA_013400415.1 Scytalopus superciliaris
TGGTGCTCAGCACAGGGACTGATGAACACCATTCTCTTTGAGGCCCAAGGTGCTGGGTTGTACACTTGTTTTTGTGGGTCGAACGGACTTTTTCTCTGTATCATTGCACTTGTGATCTTTTCATTAAATTGTAATTCTTACTTTGTCAGTTGGGTTCATTTCTCCTGGTGGTTTACCTCTAAACCAGAACAGTTATGTAAAGTTATAATATTGTATGATTTACAGTGTTATTTCCTTAGCTGTGCATACTTAGCATGAGTAGATGCATTTGCTGAAACCTGGGGACCTAAGCTCTGAACTTACACTTAGTTATGTCTTTGACTGGAAAAGAGTTGGTTTTCTTAGTGATTTTTCTAGTAACTGGTACAGTGCTGGTTTTTTGTTTCTAGTGTAAGAAAAATATTGATAACACACTGATGTTTTGGTTCTTGACAAATAATATTTATCCTAAGTCTATATTTTTTTTTTGGTTTCCCATGCTCTAACAGCAAACAAGTGCACATGAAGTCCAAACCAGAAGATGAGAAGACTACAGTCATCAATGTGTATGTGTAAGAGAGGAATTGGAAGGAACATCCTTTGATTCACTGGGGCTGTTCACTGCAAAAGGACTATGGTCCGAGCAGTTACAGTCTCAGATGGTGACTGTGTGAGTCCTTGAGTGATGTGAGAATGTTCAGGAAGTAGCTTCTTTAAAAATAGGTTATTCACTCTGAATCCAGTGGGGTAGGCACAGCATAAATGAAAATATGAAACAGACTCTTGGACATCTTAACATTTTCTGAAGATATAAGTACTGAGCTGTCTTAGCAGCTCACATTAGTTAATATTTTCTTTCAGACAAGAGTGTATAGAACTATTAAGTGGGACAAAAAAAAGGCAGGTAATTCACCTTCTACACAAAAAGATAGCAGCTTCTGGATTTTAAAGCACACAGAATACATGTGTACCAGCACTTGTGAAGAATCCTAAACTGGGAAGTGCTGATGACTCTCTTGAGGGACAAGGACCTTGCAGAGGGATCTAGATAGGCTGGAACATTGATCAATTATCAGTGACAAGAAATTGAACAAGGCAAAATGCCAGATTCTGTCTCTGAGACAGTGCAACACTGGGCAGAAGTATAAACTGGGAGAGGAGTGTCTGAAGAGCAGCCCTGCAGAAGGATCTGGGAGTGTTGGTTGGCAGCATCTCAGTGTGGGTCAGCAGTCTGCCTGGGCAGCCAGGAGGGGAAACCCCACCCTGGGCTGCATCAGACATGGCATTGCCAGCTGCTAAAAGAGGGGATCATCCTGCTGTACTCAGCCTTGGTGCAGCCTCAGCCTGAGTCCTGTGTGCAGGTTGGGCCCCTCAGTTTGAGAAGGATGTGAAGGTGCTTGAATGGTTCACAGGAGAGCAACACCGTGGGTGGAAGGGCTGGAAGGCATGTCCTGTGAGGAGTGGCTGAGGACCCTGAGTCTGTCTAGTTTGGAGAGAAGGGGTTGAGGCGTGACCTCATTGCTCTGAAAGGTATTTTGTAGGGAGGAGAGTGAATATTTTATTCGCTTGTTGTTTGAACCTTCCCCAGTCATCTGCTCTCAAACCTTGAAATACTAAAAAGAAAATAAAAAGGTTCTGGATCAGCTTGCCTGGAGATAATGTGACGTACAATGCCAATTNCAAAATGAGATTGGATGGACATCATTATAAAATCTTGGAACCTGGGAACTTTAGGGGGATCCTGTGGATATGTATTCCTGGAGCCTGAAAGTTCATTAAAACTTCTGCTCTCCTTATATTGTCTCCTACTAAATTTGCCTGGAGTTTTTTTTGCCTCAGTCTTTAAGGCAACAATAATATTGGGGTTTTGGAACTTTTGGCACCACTTGTCAGATCCAGAGGAGGACCAGCACCTCAACAGGACTGCAGTTGCCACTCTTGATGAGATCATGACCATCATCCTTTTCCTTTTGCTTTTTACTCAGAGGGACTACATGGTGCTCAGCACAGGGACTGATGAACACCATTCTCTTTGAGGCCCAAGGTGCTGGGTTGTACACTTGTTTTTGTGGGTCGAACGGACTTTTTCTCTGTATCATTGCACTTGTGATCTTTTCATTAAATTGTAATTCTTACTTTGTCAGTTGGGTTCATTTCTCCTGGTGGTTTACCTCTAAACCAGAACAGTTATGTAAAGTTATAATATTGTATGATTTACAGTGTTATTTCCTTAGCTGTGCATACTTAGCATGAGTAGATGCATTTGCTGAAACCTGGGGACCTAAGCTCTGAACTTACACTTAGTTATGTCTTTGACTGGAAAAGAGTTGGTTTTCTTAGTGATTTTTCTAGTAACTGGTACAGTGCTGGTTTTTTGTTTCTAGTGTAAGAAAAATATTGATAACACACTGATGTTTTGGTTCTTGACAAATAATATTTATCCTAAGTCTATATTTTTTTTTTTGGTTTCCCATGCTCTAACAGCAAACAAGTGCACATGAAGTCCAAACCAGAAGATGAGAAGACTACAGTCATCAATGTGTATGTGTAAGAGAGGAATTGGAAGGAACATCCTTTGATTCACTGGGGCTGTTCACTGCAAAAGGACTATGGTCCGAGCAGTTACAGTCTCAGATGGTGACTGTGTGAGTCCTTGAGTGATGTGAGAATGTTCAGGAAGTAGCTTCTTTAAAAATAGGTTATTCACTCTGAATCCAGTGGGGTAGGCACAGCATAAATGAAAATATGAAACAGACTCTTGGACATCTTAACATTTTCTGAAGATATAAGTACTGAGCTGTCTTAGCAGCTCACATTAGTTAATATTTTCTTTCAGACAAGAGTGTATAGAACTATTAAGTGGGACAAAAAAAAGGCAGGTAATTCACCTTCTACACAAAAAGATAGCAGCTTCTGGATTTTAAAGCACACAGAATACATGTGTACCAGCACTTGTGAAGAATCCTAAACTGGGAAGTGCTGATGACTCTCTTGAGGGACAAGGACCTTGCAGAGGGATCTAGATAGGCTGGAACATTGATCAATTATCAGTGACAAGAAATTGAACAAGGCAAAATGCCAGATTCTGTCTCTGAGACAGTGCAACACTGGGCAGAAGTATAAACTGGGAGAGGAGTGTCTGAAGAGCAGCCCTGCAGAAGGATCTGGGAGTGTTGGTTGGCAGCATCTCAGTGTGGGTCAGCAGTCTGCCTGGGCAGCCAGGAGGGGAAACCCCACCCTGGGCTGCATCAGACATGGCATTGCCAGCTGCTAAAAGAGGGGATCATCCTGCTGTACTCAGCCTTGGTGCAGCCTCAGCCTGAGTCCTGTGTGCAGGTTGGGCCCCTCAGTTTGAGAAGGATGTGAAGGTGCTTGAATGGTTCACAGGAGAGCAACACCGTGGGTGGAAGGGCTGGAAGGCATGTCCTGTGAGGAGTGGCTGAGGACCCTGAGTCTGTCTAGTTTGGAGAGAAGGGGTTGAGGCGTGACCTCATTGCTCTGAAAGGTATTTTGTAGGGAGGAGAGTGAATATTTTATTCGCTTGTTGTTTGAACCTTCCCCAGTCATCTGCTCTCAAACCTTGAAATACTAAAAAGAAAATAAAAAGGTTCTGGATCAGCTTGCCTGGAGATAATGTGACGTACAATGCCAATTTAGAGCTTTTGTGCTATTAGTTGTACTGAACTGAACTTCCATGCAGCAGATCTATGATGTTTCCTGTGATGAAGGCCATGATTTTTCTCTGTTTTATACTGGAGATTCAAGCTTTCAACTCAACTTTCTGGGACTGATGCTAGAAAACTGAACTGAAAACTGTTCAGTTCAGTTCAGCCCTAAAACTCAGCCTAAAGACTGCCACTTAGCCCTTGGAGTGGTTGATTTTAAAAATTTAGGGAGAAAATAAAGTACTTTGTGTGGTCGGGTATTATACAATTTTTTATCTTCAACTTATGTTTGTTTCTGATAAACTGTGACATCTCATACTAATATTCCACATCCCATATGAGAAAATATATCGATAGAGGAAAAATGGCTTTTTTAAAGAATAAACAAGAATTAATGTGTAAAAAACATTTTTCAGTTCTAACTATCTTCTTTCTCTCCCTTTTATTCTTTTTCTTTACTTTAGAGTAGCCCTCCCTAAGTTATCCTTGAATAAATCAAATTAATTTTCTCAACAATTATGGAATTTTATTAATCAAAAGTAATATTTACACCCTCATTACCTTGTCATGTTGCTCTCGTTCTTCTTTGTTCTGTTTTGATATTAGAATTTATGCAAAATTTGCTATTAGTTAATACTGATAGTGTGTTTACTTTGTATTTAGATTCCTCAAGCTTTTCCTTGCAATTGGGGATGAATAATAACTAATGCATATTGTGTGTTTATTACCTCAAATTATATATATAATGTTAGTTTCATATTCTAGAATTTAATGCATGCCGAATTATTTAAAAGCACTTCTGAGTTTTCTTAAGCAAGCAGAATTATACTGCTACTTGAATAAAACCTCTAAAATAGTTTAATAAAATTCTATAGACAGTCTCAACTAAATATGGAGCCAAAGAAGGGGAATATGATCTTGATTAGGTAAGTAAGACTTCAAGTTATGGATTATAATCCAGGCTGGTAATTAGAAGTCCTAGTTGTATGGGGGAAAAAAAAAAAAAAAAAAAGCTTTACACTATTTTTTTTATTTTTAAAAAAAATTNNNNACACTGTCTTCATTAATTTAGAAACTAATTTTAATGTTGAAAAATGAAAGCCAAGGCAACAGCAGGTGCCTTTAAAATGACAGACCCTAGTATTTTTGTGTAATGAGCAAAACTTACCATTTGCTTAAGTGATGTGAGATGTCACATGCATCGGGGTGATCTGAGGTCACAGAATACATAAGAAACTGCCATTCATATTCAATGAGACTGAAATATACCTGTTACACCAAAATAACCATGAAAAAAATGAAGAAGGTGAAGATTTTGAATGAGGAACTATCCTGCTTTGCAGAGTGAAGGTGTAAAATGGTGTCGTAGAGCTAAGCCTTAAGGACAATATGTTCTCCTTTCCTGATTTAGAAACATGCAGCCAGTTCTCAGCTGGTATAAAAGGTTTAGTATGTTTATCTAAATTGAACTCTACAGATTCAATGCTTGCCAAGAAAAGCAAGACAAGTTTATTATGTAAAAACAAACCTAACCCTTCCCCACCAACAAAACAAAAAAAACAAGCATTGAATGCAGTGATGGAGGGTAGAAAATAGTTGATTTAGGAAAACATGATAAGTCTTCTGTTTTGTTGAAATGTAGAAAAGAGAATGAAGAAAAAACCCACACCTTTCTCTTCTCTAAACTTTGTGCAGAGAACCTGAAAAAAATTATTGGATAAAATAACCTGTTTTGTCCTCTTAAAAGTCTTGGCTTTGTATTTCCTTGAGGAAAACAAACAAACAAACAAACAGACGAAACTCCCATGGAAAAGCAGATTTCCATGGCTACCACTGAAGAATAGGCAGAACTATGACATTTCCTTAGGGAACCAACTTCTTGATATTTAATTTCCAATAAATTTTCAGCACTTATTGGTGTGAATGCTGATTAAATTCAATTTAAAGCTTGGATAGCTGTATTGGCCAAAAGCAAGTTTCTATTTATTTATTTGATTTTGAAATTTAAACCTTATGTGGTGCTGGTTAGTTGCATAAATTGTATAATAGCAACAATGTCACTAGAGCTATACAATTAATGTGCACAGCTCCAAGCCTGAGCATTCATCACCAAAAGACTACATGAGGAGGAGGAAGTTCATGCTGCAGTGAGGCTTGAGTGGTTCTGCCTAAAGAGTGTGGACAATTTCATGATAAGTTCATGAACAGGTAAAGACTAAATTGTTAGACTGCAAGAATAAAAATGAATTATTCATCCAACTTTGTAACAGAAACCTTCTGGCTGACAACTCTGTTAGTCAAGACACTGAGACCACCTTTCCAGATGCTATTTTAAAATCAGGACCAGAGGTTTCCATCAGAATTTCAGTGAATCCCCATGTACAAAAATACAATAAAATAAAACAAAATATTTAATTTAATTTCATATCCTACTTTCAATCTTTGTAATTTTATTGTCTAAGAAGTTAGATAGCTACAAGCTTCAGGTCTGATTTAATACTATATTTTCTGCTGATAAGTTGGTGAGGCAAAATGTGTCTTTGCATACATTCATATTTTGAAAAATGCGTTTTTTGCATTTGACATCAAGTTGTGCTTTCCACCCCCTCCCCCTCCCCCAACCCCCTTGATAGGTATCATCTCTACATTTAGGAAAGTCACGAGCTACATTCTACTTGCAGTTAAAAGAAAGGTTAAACAACAGAAAAAGTCTTTCTTCAGGCCAGTATAGAAAACAAGATACCTACTCAAAATATATGAAAAGTAGAACTTACAAGAGCATTCCACTGCCTAAAGTTCCTAAGCTGATAGAAATTGTTATGTTCAGACTGTGTTTTGCAAACTACTGTGTATTAAATGACTATTTACACATAATAGGAAAAGACAAGAAGGAAGAATGATGATATGAGGATATGGAGTTGAGGAAAGTAATGAAAAAATAAGTAAAAAAAGGTAAGTGAATGATGAGAACAGCAGGTATACCCTATAGCACAACAGAGCCTGCAGGAAGGGAAAGTAGGAGAAGATGGCCTTGGGGAATCCATTTGCAGTAGAGAAAAAGAATGCATGGGAGAGCGGAAAAGATCTAGGAGAGAGGACAGCAACTCCTAACAGTGAGTATACACAAGTTAGAAAAATTATTTTTCTAAATTTCATTATAACTTTAAGTCTGCAAGTAATACCTGAAGGTTTTCTGTTTGCTACAGATTATAAAACCTGTGATTTTAACTGGTATGTTGAGAAATAGTATAATATTTAGGTGGTAATGATGCAACAGGGTAAAAGTAGTTCCATAAGGCTTTGGGGTAGTAGTTCCATGAGACTGATTTCTGACAGATCAGAGAGTTCTGACCATGTAGAAGGATAATACAATATTCTCTGGTAAACTGAGAGGTGAATAAGAAATGATAGGCAAATGTACATGTGCAGCAACAAGAATTCAGAAGCAGATGATGGTTTGAAGAAACAGCTTGTCAAATGTGAAGACAGCACCTTAAAAAAAACCCAAATCTAATTATATCTTTTGCACTGTATTTTGTTCTGTATTATTAATTGCCCCAGAGAATTTTTGGAGGGTTTTTTTGATGCTGAAACACCTATATTACAGTGATACTGAATTATTTGCTGAGAAATGTTAATCTTAAAAAAAAATAACAAGCAAAGAATACTATCCTACAACAAGGACAAGATATAAGTGTGCTTTTAGAACTGGAGATTAAAATAGTTTGTTCAAACTCCATTAAGATTATTAAGGTGACTGTATTCTCCCAGAATTTTTGTAATGTAATGCTTCAGTGGTGTGGAAGTAATTATTAAACACAGTTGGAAGAAAATTCCATTTTGTTTACATTGCCAAGTATCATGTACTCTTTCCCCTGAGTTGTTTTATCAAAGCTTTGGATGATATTCATTCACTCTACAGAAATGTTTTTGTACCTGGACGAGTACTTGTCATCCACATCTGCAGCAGGGAGTGGTAGGAGCCCCTAAGTAGGCACTAGCCAGGGCATGCTTTCCAGGGAATGCTATATGAGCATAGATACATTAGATGTCAGCAGTACTAAAGCAAACAAATGAGTCAATTTTTTGTAGTGAAGAAAGCCACAAAATGGTCAATTATAGCCCACAAGTTTAGAGGAATACTTTTACCAAAACATTATAGCTCCTTTAAGGAATGTAGGTGTGGGTGAGAGACAGAGAAAAAGTAAGATAAAGTGACCGTTTCTTCATCAGATCCTTGACAGTTACATGATTTGTGAACTTGAAGAAAAATACCATAACAAGAATGTCTCAATTTTCAATACTCACTCTGTTTTCCCATTGCTTTCTTTCACAGAACTTGTGATGTTATGGCACTTAGAAATCATGTTTAAAGCTGTTCTCTGTGGGGGNCTTTACTAGATTTATTTTAACCCTCATGAAAAGTAAGACATTTGACTTTTTTTTTCTTAATCATTATTTCTTATCACAATTGAGCACCAAATATCTCCATATATGTTTTGTTTTATATCAGCATTGCTTTAATATTTTAAACTGCAACTATTCATGAATAATAAATACTTGATTTCCCCTTGGAATTTTATCAGTTATTTATCTATGCGGTTCTTGGAAAAGTCAGTTTTTTGTCACAATTAATATATTAATATTTCAGAAAGGACATAGAATTATATATTATATGTTATCAGTATACAAGCACCAAACAACATTGGATCAGTAAAATCTTCTAAAGTGTGTCATCACCATTATTACCCATTTTGACTGTTTACATTATTATGGTTAAAAAATAAGATTGTTTTATGAGGCTGAAATCTATGATCATGGTAATAGTTTTTTAAAATAGGCTTTTCAGGACAGCAATTACATTCTAATAGATGTAAAAGAAAAAAAACCAGTGAAATTGGTGCTTTGTAGATATTTTCTTCAGCACTTCATTAGATAATTCTTCTTTAATGTGTGTTTCATGACTTAAAATAATCTGATGGTGAATATCTAAGCAGGCTTATAGGGGGAAGAAGAGGTCTCAGAATAAAAATTATAGAAACTTTTCAAACTCATACGCACATAGGATAACTACTTTTTAATTTTTTTTTCAGAAAATAAACTTTCTAAATGTGTTCTTTTTTCGAAGTCAGCATTAGAAATATGGTGGCTAAGCAAATCTAAAGACACAACGCAGAAATTTTCAGATAGCATGGTGATATCTGTCTCTTGCCTTGGTATCTACCTATACAGCAACTGCTGTCTTTGGCAGCAGAATACACTGGTGGATCATTCCCTGTGGTGGAGAGAGAGTGCCTTTGGTGGAGAGTAGGAAGCAGGTGATGGGAGTGCAGGTGAATGACAGCGATGGAAGGGTAAGGATCATCTTCCATATCTCCTTTAAACTCAATATCCTCCTCCAACCACATGTAGTCTTAGAGGCAAGGCTTCACAGGATGACTGGTTCCCAAGTAGGACTTGGGCAGTGAAAGGGCTGGATCAGGAGGAGATAATGAATATCATGTCTTACAAGGCTGCTGGTTCTAGTTGTAGAAGGTGTAAGTTTTGCAAAATATTATAAGTATTGAAAACATTAAAAAGTACATTTAATTCTATTTTTAAGAAGATATTTGAGTCTTATGATATTATAAAGAAAAGCAATAAATTCACTCATGGGTATTTTAAGAAATAGCATTGTTTCTTAACTGCTCAAATTGCACCAACAATAGTTGGTTTGAGCTCATTTTTTGGGGTGGGTGGCAGTGTGTGTATTTGCTTAACACAACTCAGGAAAGCATGAGTAGTATATCTGTTCAAGAGAAATGGTTAGATAATAGTTGCCAATGAAGAGTAAACAAAAACAAGGTTTCTTCAAGGATCTGGTGATGACTAATTTTTGAACGTAAGCCTTTAGCACCTTTGAAAATGTAGCCTCCCCTTTAGTGTTTTAGTAGCAGAAAGAAATGCTGCATCAGAATATGAATAGTATAATTTACCCCCTCAATAATATA
This sequence comes from Scytalopus superciliaris, assembly GCA_013400415.1. Lineage (NCBI taxonomy): Eukaryota > Metazoa > Chordata > Aves > Passeriformes > Rhinocryptidae > Scytalopus > Scytalopus superciliaris. The sequence goes on from VXBX01009221.1 coordinate 16,487, forward strand.
GTAAATGCTGTTTATTTGGAGAAGAATTTTCAAAATACTGTGTTAGAGAGAGCTACACTGTTGCCACTCACTTTCTTAAGATGTAGGCCTGAAAGAGTTCTTGCCTCTGCAAATAGTTTTCAAGTCTTTTGAACATAACAAAAATCCTAAATACAATCTCTTTTAAAATTTATTACTGTTAATTACCAGAACGGCCAAAACTGTAGCTATATCCACCAAAAGACTAGCTGAGATTATGTCCTAACTTTTTTTTCCTCTGTGTAAGAAAATCTCTGCCTTTTAGTGCAATATTTCTGATAAATTCATAACTGCTAGTGATCACTTCAGGAAGAAAGTACAGCTATAGAAATACACGAAATGGCTCAATACAAAGCAGTATCTGCAAACAGAAGTCCAATATTTAGCTGTCTTAAACGTGGTGAGATGATAATATACATTTTTTTAATTTATCATTCTATCTCAGGAAAATTTATATTTCACATTATCTTCATGTTGTGTTCAAAATATTGAGAGTGGGGAGGTGGGGGCTTTGTATGTATAGCAGAATTTATTGATTTATTCCTGACATTATTGGTTGCACTGATCTCTAAAACTTTATCGTGTTATATTCAGGAATGGCCTCAGACCATTTGTCAAAAGGAACACAAGCCTTACCACCACTTGTCAAAAATTGCTAGCATGTTATACCACTTGATAGGAGTGGACTTGAGCACAGTCAAGACAAAAAAAGAAAGCTAAAGAGATTTTGCAGTTTAGTATTTACAGTGTGCAGGAGTTTTCTAACTCTGTACATTTGTCACATGTATTTAGATGTCAAAAAGGACATGAGGCATTGTACTTGCAATTCAGGAAAATCGGATTCAGGGAATGAAGCTTTCTTGAACATTACATTTGCCATCATCATGGCTAGGCTTCGTAAATGAAGATTTGGGAAGGGCTCTCCCACACTTGCTACAAGCGCGCTGGTGGCTAAAAAGGCCAATGCGAGACAGGCAAGTCCAATCGCAAAAGGCACAGTGGACTCTCCTTGGGCAGTCTTGGTGAGACACACTTTTTTCTGCGTTGTCTTTTCTCTTCAACACTGATCCTGCGTGTGCTCTCAAAGGAAGCAGGAGCACTATGGATGGTGTGCCTCCATGCCTCCCGATTGGAGGCCAGAGTGGACCATTGATGGTGGTCAATATGGCCAAGGCTGAGGTGTTGTTTCAGGGAGTTCTTGTATCTCCTCTTCGGGGCTCCTCTCTTGTGGCAGCCGGTGGCAAGGTCACCATAGAGCACAATCTTAGGGAGGCGGTGATCCTCCATCCTGGAGATGTGCCCTGCCCAGCGCTGACGTGGCCTGGTCAGAGAAAGGGTTCAGGAAGAAGCTTGAGGGTTGAAAGGTTTTATTTAGTAAGGCAAAAACACCCAGCAGAAATGCTGCACCAGCTTTTATAGGGTCTGGGGAGAAGGTGCTGGAAAAAGGGGCGAAACATGGGAGGAATATGCTAACAAGGGACATACAAGGATAAAAAGGAGATGGGTCGGCTTAAGGTAAGTGGGGATAACCATATATGTGACTTCCAAATAAGGGAGTACTGCAATGCAGCAACAGGGGACCAATAGGAACAGGGGATTTCACAGGGAAGTGACAGGGAGTACAGAACATGTGATTTTTTAAAATTTGAGGGAGAATGCAACCTTTGACAACATATAACTTCTAATATCTCTTAACAACAAATAGGAACCACACCCACAACCCCTCAGGTAGGAACAGTCTGTTATTTAAAGGTGATGTGTGTCTGTTCCTGCAGTTCCTCGAAGCCTTCTTCTTTTTCTTCTGTTTCTTTTGTCCATTGTTCATATGCCCATTCCTCCTGGCTTCTGGCATCTCCCCCTGTTTTGTTTAAAATGCTGACATTTCCGGCGATGCTTTTCATTATAATTCTCTTCACACAAATGATAATACAAGGGACAAACATTAAAATAGAAATAAAGGTAAACAAGACAAGAACAAGAACAATTAAAGTTTTGTTGACCCAATTTGGCAAACTTGGGAAGTGGAACCAGTCGAACAGTCCATTGAGGCTTTTGTTCTGTTCGACAGATATTTCTTTTACTAGACTCTTTAAGGTGCTAATACTTTTGTGTATTGACTGCGTGTGGTCTGAAAAATTCATACAGCACAGGCCCTCAAACTCTTGGCATCCATGACCATGGGCTAGGAGTAGGAAGTCTATGCCTGTCTGATTTTGTAAGGTTACTTCCTTTAGTTTCTGGGTGTCCACAAGGAGGCCTTCAATGGCTGTTGTTGTCACGTTGGCCTCCTTGGTGAGCCAGCAGCCAAGGTGTGTCAAGAGTAAGAGTGTGTGTGCTGTTCCAATCCCAGGGAATGGGAATGGCGCCCAAAAGTTTCTCATTCTTGGCCAAATCTCGATGTGCGAATCACAGTCCTCAGGGAAAGGGAGTGGTGGTACAGGAGTAAACTCATGCTTTTGGGGGATTGCTTTAGGTGTTTGACTAACAGACTCTTTTGGGATAAGTGTTTTCCCTTCAGGGAATCTCCAATCTGCTGCTCTTTTAGATCTGACAATTTCGGTTGATCTGATTTGGCCGGGTAGGTTGAATTTTGCTGGGTTAAAAAGGGAAAGTTTTCCTACGGTGCAGGATAGGATGGTATGCCCTGCCAGGCCCTATTTCCACACAGTAGGAGAAACCCCTTGGGGAGTTTCATCAGTCGGGGAATGTGGGACGTGGCTACTATGGGTGCGATTGACTGATTGCACCACATAGACACGTTCTGATACTCGGGAGAGGTAGCAGTAACATTGTGTGGTGTGAATAATCTGTTGTTAGTGTAATGGTGGAAAATGAAACAGAAGCTAGTGGGAAGGGAACCTAAAATATCTATCTCCTGAGCTTGAGCTGTGGTGAAAACTTGTCT
>VXBX01009225.1:3599-21585 GCA_013400415.1 Scytalopus superciliaris
CGGCCGGGACCCCCCTGAGCTGAGGGGGAGTCTGAGGGAGGCTCGGGCGGGACCCCTCAGAGCTGAGGGAAGTTCAGAGATCGGGAGGGGGGTACAGACAGGCCTCCCGAGGGGCTGGCACTGCTGGATCCCTCCTGAGAGTCGGCGGGGTGTGGGGCTGGCTCGGCTGCCCGTGACTCGCCAAGGGGTTTGGTGGGTGATGGGGGGTCTCACTCGGGTCTGTTTTCCCCCGTTGCAGAGCTCTGCGGGCCCCAGTCCAGCTCAGGGAGACGCTGCCATGTCCCTGCCGGAGTGGCACATCGCCGTGAAGCTGGCGGAGCAGCCGCTGGCCCCCAAATCCATCCTGCACCTCCCGGAGACGGAACTGGGCGAGTGCCCGCTGGGCGGGTGCAGCATCTCCCACCTCAAGCAGCTCATCACGGGGAAGCTGCAGGAATCCGTCCCGGACCCCGAGCTCATCGGTGGGTGCCCGCTGGGATCCTGTCGCAGTTCTGCCGCTGGAGGACACCCTTATCCCGTCCTTGCCGCGGCTAGAGCACGGCATCCTGCTGGCCGTGGTGGTGGGAGGGCTCGGAATGTGCTCCAGAGGCTCTGCTGCACACACAACATCTGCTACCGTGTGGTAGTTTATTCCCTGTTTTCTTGGGATCACAGAGCTCCAAGTGGTGTCAGTGGCCTTGTTAAGGAGTCTTTGGGCTCCCAAACCTCTGTGTCCCTGTGGGAACTGTGATAGTGGTTGGCTCTTCCAGGGGAGGTGGCAAAGTCACCCTCTGTGTATCAGCTTCATGATTTCCTCCCTGAACTCCAGTTCCACAACTTCCCTGTGTTGTTCCTTGGCCAGAGGGAGCAGGCTGCAGCAATAATCCCCAGGGCTCTAAGCCACACTTAGACCTTCAGCCCTTTCTCAGGGGGCCACAGATGGTTATCTTTGGGTGTTTCTCCCTCCCAGACCTGATCTACTGTGGCCGGAAGCTGCGGGATGACCAGACCCTGGATTTTTATGGCATCCAATCCGGCTCCACTGTCCATGTCCTGCGCAAGTCCTGGCCTGAGCCTGATCAGAAACCAGGTGAGGAGCAGGCTGTGGGGGTTACCACTTGGATCTCCTTGGCATATGTTTTGAAGGGATTGAGGAACAGCTTCTCTTGATTCATTGCTGGAGGTTTCCAGGAGGAATTAATCTGTTTGTTTGGGAACTGCCCCACCTTTAACAGCAGCACGTGGAGGTTAATTTCTTGCTGACAGAAGAGCTAAGGAATGAGGTATGCAGTGTGGAGAGGAACTATCCCTTAATTGCCTGTGATGAGTTTTAGTGTGTTGCCAGAGAATCTGGAGCAAAGCTCCTGGTTCCTCAGCTCCAGGGATGAGCAGGTTTGTGTGTGCTCCTGCTCTGCCTCACTGTAGAATAAGCTGGGGTGGCTTAGATGTATTTCTTTAATACCACTCCTTTGCTACATCGAGGAGTATATTTCTATATACTTTCATTATCTGACAGTGCAGTAAGTTGTTACTCTGTGGTCACTGTACTAAGATATACAAGGATATTAAAGAATCCCCTTCCAGCATGGAAGTCCCAGTGGGATGTAAAATGACTGTTAAAGCTGACAGGGAGATCTCTGTTTTGTTCTGGTGTTTTTCCCCCCTCAGAGCCTGTGGATAAGGTGGCAGCAGTCCGGGAATTCCGTGTCCTGCACACTGCCCTGCACAGCAGCCCTGCCTACAGAGATGCAGTGAGTAGGCCTTCCTGCTGTGCTCTTGGGGTGGTTTTTGGCTGTGCCCTCCTTGTGAGAAGAATCCCAAAGTGCAGCCGGGGTGGGTGATGCTCCTGGTCTGCTTTGGTTTCCCTGGCAGGTCTTCAAAATGCTGGGAAACAAGGAGTCACTGGATCAGATCATTATAGCTACTCCTGGGCTCAGCAGCGACCCTGTTGCTTTGGGTGAGTCTAAATGTGATCCAGAGGAAAGCCAAATACAGGTTTCATTGCTTCCAGGGAAAGGGAGAGAGAAAGCCAAATCTGGATTTAATTCCTGATGGGGGTAAGGGAGTGTTGCCCTTCTCTGGGAAAACCAACCTTCTTTTTTGTCCCTTTGTGGAGCATGAGAGTCAGTGACTGCTCAGATATCAGCATTGTCCTCTACTGGTAATGTTTGGGGATGGATGTTGGCTTCAGAAGGATTGGGGAACAGTGGGAGGGAAGTTTTGTTTCTCCTGCAAAGTGTTACAAAATGTTCATTAAATCTAGCTTGCTTGTTTTGGACTCGGATGATACTAGCCTGAGGCAGGTGGAATTTGGGATGCAGTCACAGCCTGGCTGGAGTGAACTGGGGGTCAGAGTGGATCCCTCCCTTCCTGTGGAGCATCCATGGGACCCACTATCCCCTGGGTGTGGGGCTGTAGTCAGAAGTCTCCAGGAAGACATGAAAGGCCTGAGAGAGAACAATAATAAGAGTATTTATTGTGTTTGCTTATGACTCAGTTCCTGGAAAACAAAATGGCTTTTGTTTGACTGACTCCTGTGTTTTGTATCCTGTCCTGTCATGTTTCCTGGTCTCTTTCAGGAGTCCTGCAGGACAAGGATCTTTTCTCAGTGTTTGCAGACCCCAACATGCTGGACACGTAAGTTCATGTGAGCTAGGACAGTGCCTTTGTCTCACTGTGTATCAGCTTGTTTCTCTCTGTATCCTGCCTGTCAGTATCCATACACCAGGATTCAGGCTAGGATGCCTGTCCCTCAGGAGCAGGAAAGATCCATCACTTGGATTAAACCAAAGCATATTTAGTGGGAGCCAGGGCCATCATTGTCTTCAGATCTGGATGTGGTTGCTTACAGCAGAGTTGCTCCCATGAGAGTATGTGGGAGATGTCAACCATGGAAATGTTAATGTGGGATCAAGATGGAGACTCAGCTCCCTGGAGGTGCCTGTGCAGGGCACTGGTGGTGTTGGTGCAGCCAGTGGGGGGATGGCTGTGCCCTAAGGACTGATTGCTTGCTTTCCCTGTGTATGTGATTGATTGTTTCCCTGTTTCTCTCCAGACTGATCCCAGCACACCCTGCCCTTGTGAATGCCATTGTCCTTGTCCTGCACTCAGTGGCTGGCAGCACCCCCCTCCCAGCCCCAGAGACATCCTCCCGAGCTGTGTCCTCTGGTTCCTACCGGGACATGCCAGGTACAGTCAGCCATGGGGGTGATGAGGTGCCTGCAGAACAGTGTGCTGCAGGATTTGCAGGCCACTGTAGAATCATGGAATCACAGGATAGTTTGGGTTGGAAGGGAAATTAAAGGTGATACAGTTCCACTCCCTTGCCATGGGCAGGGACACCTTCCACTGGATCAGGTTGCTCCAAGCCCCATCCAATCTGACCTTGGATGCTTCCAGGGATGGGCAGTCCCCATTCTGTGCTGTACTGACACAGTCCCTCCCAGGCTGGAGGGACAGTAGGTTTGGGTTCCTGAGCTGGAAACACTTCCTGTGGTTTGATAGATTTTTGGACTGGGTGAGACTTATCTGGGACACTTTGGCCTTTGGGCCTCTCCCAGCCCTGTGTGTGCAGTCAGTGTTGGCTGTGGCCTCTTCAGTGCCCAGAGAATGGGCCTGGCATGTCTCCCATTGCACATGAACTTCTTGGTGCTGAGGTCTCTGTCCTAACTTCACGGGATTCTCATCTGCTACCTAATTCCTACCAGTCTTCTACATTCAGTTATTCTCTTTCCTGGTGCAGGTGGCTTTCTCTTTGAAGGTCTCTCTGATGATGAAGATGACTTCCAGGTAAGTGGTCAGTTTGGGTGGAACACCTGCTTTGGGCTTGCAGTGTGAGTTTAACTTGTAGCCCTGGGACTCCAGAGGTTTTCTCTTCCTGTCTGATGAACAGCATGAGCTGCTCTGCCCCCTGAGGGTATTGTGGAGACAAACATATTGATTCTGGTGTGCTTGGATTCTGTTCAGAAGAGGATTTTCCTGAGTGCTGAACATACAACATAAGAATGGAACAGCAGATGTCCTTAGAGGAAACACCTTTGTAGCCAAATGGATGCAGGGGTAGCCATACATGGATCAGAAGTGTGGGCATGTTGGTCCCTGCCCTTCTGCAATCTTCCTCTCCAAAGGACAAAGTGTTTTATAAGAGAAACTGGGTATTTAGGCCAAAAAAGTGCCTTTCCAGGGTGAATTGTTCTGTTGCAGGCTACTAACACTGGTTTTAGGCTGGTGGATGACACATTAAAAGGTTTACAACCCATTCCCACAGCTGAGTTTGTACAAAAAACCCCAAACATTCTGCCCTGTCATGTTATTTTTTAAAAGTTCCACACTTGTGAGTTTCGAGTATTTCAGGAAAGAGATCTGTGGGAATGAGCAGGTGAGCCAGATCTTCCTGGGCCACGAACCCCAGCTCCAGAGGTGTGTTTTTCTCCATGCAGAACACGAGGTCCACGCCATCCAGCAGCACTTCTGGCTCCCGGCCGGCCTCCCTGGGCTACACGGGGGCTGCGGGACCCCGGCCCATCACCCAGAGCGAGCTGGCAACTGCACTGGCACTGGCCAGCACCCCGGAGAGCAGCTCCCACACACCCACCCCTGGCACCCAGGTAACAGCTCCGGGACACCTGGCTGCTTGAGTTCCTCAGGGCTGAATTCTCCTCCATATGGGGTTTGAGGATGGAGGGGTGCTCTGTGCTGGCTCTGGTTCCTCTTAAGTGTTCTCCTGATCCATGTTCAACTTACTTCCTCCTAGGGTCATTCCTCTGGGACATCCCCAATGTCATCCAGTGTCCAGTCAGGAACACCAATCACCAATGACCTGTTCAGCCAGGCCTTACAACATGCCCTGCAGGCCTCAGGGCAGCCCAGCCTGCAGGTCAGTGTCACAGCCTCTTCCTTCAGGAGCCTATAGAATCCCATATCCCACTGTTACAATCTGGAGGTGGTTCTTCCAGGCACTAAGCTGGAAGGGGCATGGTAGACCGCTATAAAAGTACTGGTTGGAAATGGGGTGGTGAGGTAGGGGATTTGAGGAGTCTGCAGGAAGAATCTGAGCTTTCAGAATCTGTTTGCACACTGAGCATTGTGTTTGTCAGCTAGAGGAGGTGGGAGATGGCAGCATGCAAGAGTGGGCTGTGGAGAGGACTGGTTTTTTCCTGCTTGAACTCTCACACCCACTTTAACTCCTTTTCTTTCCTGTGTGTAGAGCCAGTGGCAGCCACAGCTCCAGCAGCTGCGAGACATGGGAATACATGATGATGAACTAAGTCTCCGAGCCCTGCAGGCCACTGGAGGGGACATTCAGGCTGCTCTGGAGCTCATCTTTGCTGGTGGGGCTCCCTAAATATTTGGCTGGACTGGTGAGTTGCACTAAGGCAGCCATGATATTTGTGGGTCTGGGACTTGGCCCTGATTCTTTGCACGGGGGTTCCTCTCTCCAGCATGGAGCAGCTGGAGTGGCTGCTTTCCTTGCTCTTCTGTTTGGGACCACTGAGCATGCTGAGGGCAGCTCTTCCAGCTCCAGATGCTCTCTCCAACCTCTTTCTTCTGGCCACCAGAGACAAGACCTCAGGACTTTGTCCAGCATGGAGAAGGGAAGCGGTGGCTGTGTTGGACAGATGTGGCCCCTTCAGTTCTGCAGTCTTTGATCTGTCTACACATTTTCCTGCCAGTTGTTTCATTCCTGCCCACCTGACACGCCCCAGCCCATCTTTCTGTGCTCTCTCTGGATTAAACGGGCTGTATTCCCTTGCCTGTTGTCTGGATTGTGATCTGTCCTGGGTTGTGTTTCAGATCTCTGAGGACACATGCTCATGGCATGAAGGGAACTGGAGGAAAAGCTTTTCCTTTATAGGAGGCTGTTGTTTCAGCAGAGGGCACTCCCCTGCCAGCTGACAAGGATGAGGGTACTGGAGTTCATGGCCACCACGAAGTGACAGTAACAAAACAATGACAAGCACAAGGGTTGAGGCCACTGCCAGAGTGTCAGGTGGAGAAATGCCACTGCTACAGCCTAGTCTGGCTGCAGCCAGTGTTTGCCAAACTGTCTCGTAATCCTGGGTGCCACGGGGTGCCCAGGACCTGTTTGGAAAACCAATTAAATCCGTTTACCTGTAATTACAATCAATGGGAGCTGAGAGAAGCCAGACCCATAGCTGGGCCTGGCATCACTCTGATTGTACCATCGAGATTAACGAGGCATGAAAATGGGAGCGGGTTTGCCTGAAATGCCACCGTGCATGCTAAGAGCAGAAAATACTCTCCTACTTTACCTTCAGGCTGCCATGCTCCCCTCTAATTCCTCCCCAAGCTCTCTCATCCTCCCTGATACCATCTCAGCGATCACCCAGCAAATGCGGGATTCTCTCCAGGATAGCCCCTGACTGATAGGGCTTAATCCTGTCTAGAGGATTAAGACTCACAGGAGGGAGGGACTGTTTTTATGTTTCAGTATGTAGGAGATAAGATGTGATGGACATAAATGGCTTTCCTGACTATACACCCTTCCAGGTTCCTGCCCTCAGCACAAACTGGCAGCCCAGTCTAGATGATAGCTGGGATTTTATGTGTAAGAAAATTGATTAATCCCTTCCCATCCCTGGTGCCTTTGCTCCTGGCTTTGTTGGGGGAGGAAATAGCATATGCACAGTGTCCTCCCTCCCTTCCCTGCTGGGGAGACAAGCCCTGCTGTCAGCCCCCAATCCTCCTGGGATAACTGCGGATTAACCGTATCACAGATGCTCCTGCTCGAAGCAGAGGAGCATTTGCAGGCTCTCCTGAGTCTGCTCAGGGTGAGCAGGGCCTCCTGTGAGACCACAGTGTCCAGTTTGTTTTCTTGGGCTATGTTTATTCTCAGTTTAAGGAGTTACTGGTGTCCCAAAATGGTTTGGTTTTTTTTCTGTCCTGACCTCACTCTTAAGATTTGATCCCTTTGTTGATGCGCATTTGGTATCAAGTAGTTTTTTCTGCTTCCCCATGTCCCCAGAAAACTGAGAACGGCCTGGATATTTGGGATGGCAACAACGTTTTTTCTGATTTATTTCACGAAAGGCATTACTTGCCTCGGAGCAGCAACTCAGACACATTCCCTGCCTGAACTGGCTGTATCAGAGGAGAGTCTTGGCAGTGCTGCCACTCACGATGCTACTGCTGCGTGTGCTTCATTTCCCTTGCCTGCCTTTGGCTGCCTGGAATAGATGTGCTCAGCAACCAGGCAAATTTAGAGCTGCAGGCATGGGAAGGGAGGCTCTGCCTGGCACCTGCAAGGCTGCTGGTGGAGTGGGGGGAAGGGGAAACGTTGCTGCAAGAGCTCTTGTAGGAGAGTGGAAGTTCAAAGTGACTTAGAAGTGGCTCTGCAGCAGCCAGGTGAGCGCTGCCTCTCCACCTGCTCCAGAGGCTGAATGGCTCCTGCTCCCAGCTGGGAGATGGAAGTGATGCTTGCAGGGCTTAATAAGGGCATGGAGTGACAGGATGAGGGAGGATGGCTTTAAACTATGAGAGTGTTGCTTTAGATGGGGTATTAAGGAGGAATTCTTCCCTGTGAGGGTGGTGAGGCACTGGCACAGCTTTCCCAGAAAAGCTGTGGCTGCCAAATTCCTGTAAGTGTTCAAGGCCAGGTGGGATGGGGCTTGGAGCAACCTTGTCTAGTGGAAGGTCTGCCCATGGCAGGGGGTGGAATGATATAAACTAAATTATCAGTGGCTGACCATGACAGATTCTACTCTTTGGGAGCAAACTGTAATGTGCTGTCTACCACCTGCCTATTCCACATGGTCCATTCTTGGTGCCACCTCTCCCACATGTTCCCCTTCTCCTGTTCCACATTTGGTTGCTCCTTTCCCTTTTGGGTTAAAGATGCATCTCTTTTGGTTGGGACTCATCTGTATTATGCCTGTGTGCCAGATTTCCACCACCCACTGTTTGCTAGGCCAAGCATCTGTGGCCTGATGCCTCTGGGAAGTTCTTGGCTAATCCTGGGGAAAGGTGGAGATCAAACCACAGTTCCCCAGTGTAAGCAGGGACCTTCTGTTTCTGACATCAAAGAGAAAAACTTTTGGTTCAGTTCCCTCTTTGCCTGTAGAGTTGCTGATCAGGGAAGCAGTAACTGTGGCAGACGAAAGACAAAGGCTCGAGCTTTGTCAGGCAAAAAGCAAAAAAACACTATTAACAACAGGCTTATCTTTTATATTCTTTTTATTCTGCCCCTGGGCATATATGCCACATCCTGTTGGCTAGGTGTCCTTGTCCATCAGCCTTCTGATAGGTGGTCAACAACCCTCCTCGTGCTGCTAAGTCTCAAAACACATCTTGTTATTCACAATTGTTTTTCTCCTTCTGCTTTCCCAGGCCTGGCACAAGGCCCCAGGTGTATTTTCTCTGCTTTCTCATGCCTACAGCTGCATCCTTTCAAGGCCAAAGCTGCCCCCAGCCCAACTGTCCTCCACAAGTAACAGCAGGTGTTTACACCCCGGATAGAAGCAACTGCTTTCCTTCCTGTGTTTTCCGTAATCTTGTTATTCATTTTGGTGCTTGACCATCCCTGTGGGCACCAGGAGAAGGATGGGATATGTGGTCTGCTTTCCTGCTTTGGCCACCTTGAGGGCTGTGTTTCACCTTGCCTCCTTCATTTTGAGCTGTCTCAGAGAGGAGTAAAACTGCTGGAATGGGGTTAATTTTCCTGCCAAAGAGTGAAACGGAGATGCAGAGGAATCTCCTGGGTGGCTTTTGCAGTACCTCCACCACCTTCTGCTTTCACAGTGGTGCTGGAGCCCTTCTCATGTGGGAAGTGAACCCAACTGACAAGTTCTATCCCGGGAGCAGACGTTGGTGTTTGAGGTATTCATTGTCTCTGTGCAGACACAGATCTCCAGTGTGGGCGTGCTTGGGTGGCTTGTTCCATCAGATCAGAAGTTGCCTTCAGCCTTCATTTCTGGTTTCACGTGACTTGTATTGGACACATTTCCATGGAATAATGTTTCTTCCTTGCTCCTCCAGCCAAACAAAAGCTCTTAGTGCTCCCTGCCACATGAACCGCAGCTTTCCCATCATGTGGCCCCACACACCTTGGCCCCTTTAGCTGCTCTCTAGCACATTAATTCAGAACACTGGTGAAAGTGACTTTTTTTTAGTGCTCCAGAATTTTCTTGGGGCAGCCTGGCAGGACACATGCAGCAGGAACAGCAGCAGGAATTAGCCTGGCAGAGCCTTCGCTGATCAGCTTGCTTTCTTTGCAGAGGACTCAGTGGTTTCCTGGCTGAATCCAGCTTTGTCCTTGTAGGAAATGGCAAGACACGTAATATTTTTGAGTTTTTCTTCTTTTTCCAGCTTTGTGCTGGTTCAGTGAGCTGAAGGGTCTCACTGAGGGGGGCAAGCTAGTGGCAGGGCCAAGGGAAGAGGGCACAGCAGGACCTGGTGGCATTTCCTTGGAAATAATGATGTTTTGGTCTTAACTCTTTCTCAGGGAAACTTTGGAGGAAGGAGGGAAATTTTCCTGACGCTGGGATGACTGATCAGAAATAGGGTGAGAGCCCAAAGATGGGGCAGGTGACACAGTGCAGCTTCCCAGCAGCCTCCTTCCTGTGGGATTTGGTCCCTTTCTTAGCAGGAATCAAAATTTTCCTTTAGAAGTGACAAAAAGGGAGGTCTGATTTTCGTCATCAAAGCATCCTTTTAAGGATGCAGAGTTGAGAGTTCACGTGATGTTAACTGGAGAACAGCACAATAAACTTGTGTGGCTTTAAGGCATCTGACTCTATTTTAACTTGGTGAAAGCAGAAGTGGACTGAAAATGTCACGCTGTGAGACTATTTCTATTTCCTTCTATTTTTATAATGTTCTAATATTCATAGACACTTACATATAAATAATCCTTTGATTTATAGTAGTGCATGCAGTTCTAGTCCTGCCTCTCGAAGATGAGTTTAAGAGTATGGTAAACAAAAGGAAAGTTCAGAGGGAAGAAGATAAATATCTCCTGCTCTGTCCTTTGAAGTCTAAGGCAATGGGGGAGCCACTGGCTTTGAACATAAAGCTTCCTGGCTTTTTTGGTCCTCTTGAACTGGGCCTGGAAACTAAAAATAAAACCCAACCCACTGCTCTTAAGGTGAGACCAGGTGATTTTAGGAAACAGCCTGGTCTGGTGGGAGGTGTCCCTGCCCATGGCAGGCAGTTGGAATGAGGTGGGTTTTAAGGTCTTTCCAACCCAAACCAAACTGGGATTCTGTGATTTGTGATCATGCAGTGTCCTTGACTGACTTCTGTATGTTCCAGTTTGCCAGCACACAGAATGGTTGTTCCAAAATCCTTTTGAGAGGGTGTTTTTGGGCTTTTTCTCCCTATTTAAAGAGCATGATTTAAGAGTATGGTCTGCTTGCTCAGCAGGGGAGGATTAGTTTAGGTGTTCAGTTTGAGAGCTATGGAGTTCCACTCCAGGAGCCATAAAAGCATCAGATGGGTTGTGTAGGATCAGAGCCAGAGCTCTCTGTCTTCCTGCAATGGCCAAGAACAGATGCTGCAGAAAAACTTAACAGGATGAGCAGAGAAAGATACATCTCTAATAGATTTTTCCATCATTGAGTTGTCTGAGGTTTAGGGACTCTTAGAGCAAGATAGGGGGTGCTAACTATTAACAAACCCCTTGCAACCTTTAAACACAAGTAAACCTGTAGCCTCTGTGCCACCCTGCAGCCAGGGCTCCTGTGGAGTGGCCACAGGTTCTGAGTCTGCTCAGCTGCGGGACTGTGGCACAAGTAACTTCTGGGCTGGTGGTCCCAGTAAAGCTCTGAGGTTTCATTTTTGGGTGCCTGGGACTGCTGTGGCCGCTGAGGCAGCAAGAGCTGACAAGGGCAGTTGGGTAGAAAGTTGTTGTTTAATCTCCCTGGAGCAGAAGGAGCTGCTGAGGGAGAGCAGAGCTCTGTGATCCTCCAGCAGTGCTGGGCCTGCTGCCCTGGCGTCCTGCAGAGCGCACTCCAAACTGTTTACCTTTGTGCTAATGGGTTTGTTTGCCCTGTTCCTGGGAAGGAAAGGAGTGCTGTCCGTCCTCCTGCCTGCACAGGATTCCTTTCTGAGGTTTAGCCTCGCTGTCATTAAATGCTTTGATCCCAAAGGATTCTCAGTTACGCATAATGTAATCATCCCACAGATCCTGCCAGCTGGTGTCTGGTCATGTGAGTTCATGTCCATTTATTTCCCCCCTCCACCTCTTTTTTTTTTTATTTTCAAATACTTATTTTCCTCTCCTCCCAAAAGTCTGTGACCTGGTTGCTTATGGCTTCCTGCAATTGCTTTCCCCAGTGATTTGTGAGGGAACAAATTGGGCCCGTAATAACCAGGAAGCAGATGACAGCAGCCTGCAGAGGGAAGGACAGATAGGAGACAGGATGAGGAGCTCTTCCCTGCCCAGCCCAATGGAAAAATGAGCCACAGGGTCCAGCACATGGTGAGATCCTTTGCTGTTCCCACTCTGCTGCTGGAAGAGCCTGATGGACATGTCTGTGTGTCTGGTGCTGAGCCTTTGTGTCACCAGGCAGGCTCTGAGTTACTGTCCACGCTTTCCTTTTGCGTCATTTGGCCCAGGGTGGGCTCGCAGGGGCCAAAATGTGAAGGAGGAGCAGGAGATAGATCCCTTCTTCCATGTCTCTCCCTTCCTGGCGAGACAGATATTGCTGCTGGAAGTACCTAAACACTACAAGGTCAACTAAATATCTGTTAAAGGAGTTTACTTTCCTGAGCAGCCTCTACTTAATCTTATGTGGCAGCTTGTGAAGGACTCTGGCATTTTTCCCAGCAGCAGTTGGAAGTGGCTTCCTGGGGACCAGGTGACTTGTTTTGATTCCCTGGAGGAAAATGTGGACTGAAATTCCAACCCCTGTTATGTTAGGGGATCAGAGAGCAGAGTGGACCTTAACTTGGGTGTTTCCAGGGAGACTTTCTGGGTTTGATGGAGCTGATAAAGGGAGTTTATAAGCTTGCTTGTGGGATGGTGGGTGCTGGACCCCTTCTTAGGGCCTTCCAGAGCTGCTGGCAGATGTGGGAATGAAGTTGTTGAGGAGTCTGAGATGTAGCCATTCCCACAGGCAATGCTGCCCTGAAATCCAGGCTCTGCCAGGAAGCAGAGGAGCACAGTGGTCAAGAAAAGAAGGACCCAGAATTCCAGGTAAGCAAAACACAATCTGACCTGCTGGGCCCTTGCAGGGAGACAGAGCTGACACTGTGCAGATCTCATGGTGGGAGTGTGATTAAACAAAGAGACTTCTGTTCTTCTTTTGTATTGACTTTAATTGGGTGAGGCTTTGCATAGGATTTCATTTACTGTGCCTGAAGCCTTTGACACCCCTGTCTCCTTTCCTGCTCCATCAGTGAGCCCTCACTGAGTCATCTCTTTTAGTGCTGCTGGTTGTATGTCAGACATTCAGGTGAAACTCATTTGTCATCTGAAAGGGTGAGACATGGTTGGGGTCATCCAGGCTGAGTTTGTGGCCAGTCCTCAATCAGGACCTGTGACCAGTGAATTCTATTCTGAGACTCTTGTCTAGAAGTCCTGCCTGGGTGAGCCCCTGGGGTTTCCTCGGAGGCAGAGGGGGAAACTCTCAAGAAGGGGAGTTCCAGGTAGGGGTTTTGTGCTGCTCTCCAAGTCACTGAGTGCAAATCAACTCTGCCACAAGTTTCCTTATGGCAAACCTAGTACAAAAAACTTACCCTGGTCCCTCCACCCCTTTCCTGACATTTTTAAAGGCCTAGGAGTGGCATTTAGCACATGAACCTCTAACCCCTTTTGTGACACTTGTTGGGGCAGTAGATTTGCTGTGCTGTCCTTCGGCATTGTGGCAGAACTGAGGGGGGGAAGGTGTACCAGATCACACCCCCCAGACTCAGAGCTGCTGGAGGTGAGCTTGGATGAAAACTGTGTCTGGAGAGGCTGGAAAGCTGGCAGCCACTGCAGGGCTGTGGCTTTAGAAAGGGATGGTTGAGGTTTTGTAGCTATCTGCAAGGAATGTGAGCTGAGGGGGAGAGTGTGTTGAATGCAGAAAATGCAGCAGCTTGCTGATAAATGATCCATTTTGCCTCCTTCCCACCTCACTTTGTCATCTGAGGAATGAAAAGCCTGTCAGCACCGAAAGAAACTGTGAGCGGAATTTCACTTGTTGTCTCTCAAAATCCATCCTTATAAGTCTGCTTGTTCCCAAAGGCAAGATGCAAGGAGTGAGAAATAGAAGCTCTCATCTTTCAAAGTTCTTTTACACTTTCCTTGCAGTCTTCTGGGCCTCTGGTCCATCCCACAGCGGGTTCCTGCACAGATCTAGTTGGAGTGACTCCCTCCGTTCCAAAACATGCAGCCTCCTAATCTTGTCTGGGCAGGGATTGTGGAAAACATTAATGATGGACATGCTGATCATCCTCAGGTTCAACAAGGTCTCTCTTTGCACTGTGGTGACTCATAATGGCAATGTCACAGCTGCCCTGGTGGAGGCAAATTTCTGACAGCACAGCAGGGAAAAGATCTTAGTGGTTTTTGCAGGGATAGGTATGTTTGTCTTACTGATGTCTTTTCCATGGAAGTTGTGTCTGTTCGTGCTGCCAAAGGTCACATTCCTGATGTGAGGTTAACAAAAGGTAATGGGTATGTTTTGTGGTTAGCACCATCACATACCTGCTCTACTGCCAAGAGAAACAGGAGGTTTCATGGTAGTTGGGCTGCCTGGGCCACAAACATTCAGGCAAACTGTTTCCTCTGCAGTGATGAATAAAACTGTTCTTCTTAAGGGAAAAATCTGTGCTTTATAAATCTGACAAGATTCCTGGGGGAGGCTGCCTTCTGATCCATGCTGGAAGCGAGGAGCATGATCTGGAAAAAAGATGCTCATAAGTTGCACTGTGGAAGTTTTGATTATTGAGTGGAGCAGATGGAAACCCCTGCAGGAGGGGGCTGAGCAGGGAATTTGTGCCTGGAATCTGATTGCTTGTGTACATGTTCCTTGTGGGATAGGGGGAGGACATGGCATTTGGTCCTGAGCACACGCTGTCTCACTGAAGTCCTTGCCTGCTTTGGGAAATCTGTACTTCATTTCTGGATGTGTTCAGCACCTCCTACAAACTGGGCCAGGGTTGGAGCAACCTCAGAACCAGCTCTGCTCCTCCTAAAGCAGACAAGCCATCAAAGCTGTGCTGTTCAAAGGTCTGTGGGACAACCCTCCCTGGGGGGTATTTTCCCGGTGTGCATTCCAGATTGTGCCTGTGTGTTGGAGTGACTCTTCATTTGAAGAGTTATAATCAGCATTCTGGGTGGGATGCTCCTATTCACATGTTCTACCACTATCCTTCTTTTCTCCTCTGCAGGCTCTTTTGCTGCTGAGCTGCATGCAGAGATCTGATGCACACCAAACTCTCTGCTGAGTCTCCAGCTTAGCAAAAGGTGCTTCAGCATCACTGTGATCCAGCACCATAATATTGTGTTCCTGGGGTTTCTCAGCTCCTGCTCTAAGAGGTGGAATGGTACTGTGTGTTGGAGTGGAAAGAGCCCAGAGTGGAATGGAATGGCAGGAATGGCTTCAATCTGAGGGAGTAGGTTAGATGGGATATTAGGAAGAAATTCTTCCCTGTGAGGGAAGTGAGGCCCTGGCACAGGTTGGGCAGAGAAGTTGTGGCTGCCCCATCCCTGGAAATGTTCAAGGACAGGGTGGACAGGGCTTGGAGCAACCCAGTCTACTGGAAGGTGTCCCTACCCATGGCAGGGGGTAGAATGACATGGGTTTTAAGATCCCTTCCAACCCAAACTATCCTGTGATTCCATGACCTCTTGAAGTCCTGAGGGAGTTTCAGGCTGAATTTTATTCACAGGAACATGTGTGTAGCTGCAGGTGGAACAAAAAACCCCCAACCTAAAAGCTAAAACCACGTGGAATCCCCAGCTGTTAGTTAAGGGCAAGGAAAAGGGAAGAACAAATGGTTTACTGTTGTAATGAGGCAGCAACTCTCCTTCCTGTCTGATCAGAACTGCTCTGTGTTTCCAGTTGGTAACTTTGTCAAGAGTGGGAGTTGAAAGCCAGTTTCCCAGCCCACCAGCTGTGTTGTGTCATCAGAAGGAGTGCAGATAATCACATGCTGGTCTCACAGCCCAGCCCCGGCTCGAGGTGGATGCACTTCCACTCCCCGTGTTTATTAAGGAACCTGCCTGGGTTGTATGGCTTAGGCTGACGATTTACAGCCGACAGGTCTTTTCCACTCTTGATTGTGTGACAGAAAACACCATTCTTCTCTGCAAGAAAACAAGTGATAACGTGGTCTGGCACCTCGAGGATAAGTGGGGCAGGTAGGGAATTACAGCTGTCTCTGGGGGAACGGGCAGTTTCCCAGTGAGCAGAACAAAGTAGTTCAAAGCTGGGAATCACCATGTCCAGAAGTGAAAAACCAAAATGATCTGTATTATCACCCTGTAATTTACCCAAGCAGACACGTGGTTACAGAGAAAGATAAACCCCCCCAACATGTGGAGTTGGTGGGAAATTCCTGTGGGTCATTAAAATTCACTATTAGCTGGCTCATTAATTTTATTTTTTGCTTCCTCCAAAAGGCCTCCCCTTGCCTCACCACTGTCCATCTCTTTCAAGAGCAGAGTGGTGCTGGGTCTGAGGTTCAATCCTAACTTTAAAAAGCGCAGCTGCGTCTCATCCTTGCAAGTTCCCCGTGGGACTCTCCTATTCTGATCACGTCCGACCTCGTTTTCCGTGCATGGAGTGCCCTGTCTTCTCATTAACAAACCTCACGGGTGCTGCACAAAGACTGTCAGCCCTTCCTTGGCCTCCCAGCGGAGAGGTTCGGAAAAGCAAAGTGACTTTCTAAAGGTTGTGCCACGTGGGGTGCGCTCAGCATCCCATCGCTTCGGAGGCTATTTGCATCACAAAAGTAAGGGCAGCATCTTGGGCGAGGGATCGCCTTCAGGGTCACCTTTATCGCAGCTCCAAGCGGATTGTCCACATCCTCTCTGGGATGTCACTCACTCCCACACCGGCACGTGTGTGAGTTCGACTGGTGTGTGACAGCGCAGTCAGCTCGCGAGGGCGAGTGGATTTTTGGGCGGTGATTTATTTTACTAGGAGTGGCTCGTCGCTGGCATTGCAGTGTAGCACCAGCAGGAAAAGGGCTGGCACACGGGATGTGCTGCAGCCTTGCTGCATCTTCCCCATGGCAGGAATAGCCTCCCCGCCCCGTTCCACGGCTCCCTGCCATCGGCACATCCTTCTGTTTAAACAACCCTGGAGCAGCCGTGCTTTGTTATCGATCTCTGCACCCTCGGTCTCCCGTTTTTAGGCACGTTTTCATTCTCATTTCATTCGTCTCAACCTTAATATCCCCCCTTTGTGGGAAGTTGTTCGCAAAGCCTGAGCCTGCTGCAGCTTTTCTGCAGAGCCTGAGCGGGAACAAAGCCGTCAGACCCCCACCTTCCCCTTACAAAAAAACCCAAAAGGACAAAAAAAAAAAAAAAAAAAAACACCAAAAAACCCCAGCAGAGACGAACTGCTTGAAATCAGGTGCTAAATGAATAGAGTTACGGGGCTTTTTTTTTTTTAATTTAGTGATCCCAGGGAAGTAAGTCCCCGCCTCCCAGTCTCAGCCATTGGCTGCGAGGGATGCTACCAGCCTTTTGTATAAGGCAGGCGATGCAGCTGTCAGGCTCTCAGACTCGCTATCCCCTCTCCGGAGTAAGAAATGAGCCGGAGCTTGCCTGTCACCCTCCTGGTGGCCCTGTGGGCCGGCCAGCTGGGCATGTGGGCAGCGGGGCGCTCCAAGGTGAACCCCCGGATCATCGCGGCGCCGCAAGGTAAGTGCGCTCGGCTGCAGCCTCGGGATGCGGCAGCCCCTGCAGCTCTCAGCTACTCCCCTGCGCTCCGTGTTTCATACCTGGCTCTTGTCTCTGGAGCAGAGTTGGTCTATTTTTGTGTCTTTTGTTTCCTTTCCGGAGACTTTTGGCTCTCTGTGAAATCACCTAGAACGGCGGCGGGTCTAAAGAAGGGGCTTCTGACTCGCTTGGTTGCTTCTAGTTGAATTTTTAGGTTGTTCTTTCTCTTCTTATAGTCTAAAAGCATTTTCCTACGAGCCGGGTGTATTAAAGGCTGTCAGAAAGCTCTGAAACAGACACAGTAACCATTTCCCCCAACTTGCAGCTCTCTGGAAACCCAGACGTGTATTTGCATAGTTAATGGACTGGTCTACTTGCCCTTTTTGCTGCAAATGAGTTTTGTGGGTAAACATTTGCAGAACATCCCTGGTCTCTGGCAAAACATATAAACGGCACATAAGGACTTTAATCAATCTGATCTTAGCAGAAACGGAACAAAGAAATGTTTTCAAGCAGCAGGCTTAAAGGACAGCCTGAGCTTGGGGTGTGTGGAAGCTGCTTTTATCATGTGTTTTCAAAGCTTTTTTTGATGAATCCCCTCCAGGGAGGCTTGAACAAAGACCCCGTCTTGTCCCCGGGGTTTGGCTGAGCCGGCGGGTTTAGCGGGGCTGCGGCTCGCAGTGCTGCTCTGCAGCACAACAGCTCTTCTGTGCTCCCCATTCCCCTCCAACTTCAGAGAGCACCGATTTCTGCGCCATCTGTTATTCTTCTTACTGGTATTCGCTATGCCCTTCCTCGGGATGAAGCGCCGGGAGCCAGAGGGATGGGTGGTGTGCGTGGCTCAGGGGTGGCCTCTGCCTGTCACCTCAGCGCACAAAGGGGACAGACACTGGCACAGAGGGCAGGGAAAGGTTGCTCTGAGCGTGGCGTCATTTGTGGTAGCTGCTGACAGCTGAAGTGGCTGGGAAAAGGGAATGGAAGTGGGAGAGGGGGAGGAGGGAAGAAGGCACAGAGACGAAGCAGAGGATGGGGGTCACACGTTGCTGTGTAGGTATTTCCCCTGCCCTGCTTAGGGTTAAAGCTAAATTATCAGGGTTTGGTGGAGCTGGAAATGCCTGTTCTGGAGTGAAACTGTGCTGAGGAGGGGGGGGGGGAAAAGGGGGATCAAGTGGT
>VXBX01009225.1:21615-48546 GCA_013400415.1 Scytalopus superciliaris
GTGGTGGGGGGGGGGGGGTGGGAAAGAGGGATCAAGTGGCTGGTTCCCACCTGCCTGTGCACAGGGTGGTCATTTGTCTCTCCACCTGTGTCAGGGTGGCTCTGAACACAGGGAGGATCTGTCACTGGGAAGCACCGAAACCAATTAGTGTTACAGCACTTCCCTCCAAGGGAATCGGATCATCTTGTCTCTCTCCTGTGCTTATCTGTTTATCTTAATGTTTTTGGAGAACTTAGCAGGGCCCCAGGTCAAGATGGATTTCAGGCAGGGAGGTATCAGAGGGTGGCACGTTAAGTCCTGTGCCCTAGTTAAGAGTTTGCATTTTCCTTGGTGTGACTTCTACCCTGCAGAAGTAGGTCTGTGGGTGAGGAGAGCAGGGTGGAGAAGAGTAGGCGTAGGATCTGGAGGAGGGTGAAGAAACAGGACAGGGTGAAAGGGGATGCTGTGGGTGACAGGAGGAGCCCTCTTGAACTTCCCCAATGCTCCAGGCATTGTTCAGAAATGTCAGCATGTTCAGAAAAACCTGCAGCTCAGCACAGCGTGCTGCTGCTCTTTGCAGCCGTGTACAGAGGCTTGTCCCTCACTGTGGGGGTGATGGTGTTGCAGTGCTTGATTTTTCAGCTTCACCACCCTGTTCCTGGAGGTGGGAGCTGGATGAAGAGTAGCATTCCAGGACCTTTGCATGGCTGTGCTGCATTTGCAGTGTGGTGCAGCGCTGGCCTTAGCCCTGGGCTCTGCAGGAGCTGGCAGCTCTTCACCTAATTAATTTTCCTACGTGCCACAGCCCAGTGCAAGCACCAGGTACAGCGGCCTTAGCAAAGGCACCTCTTCATGCTACAGCCCTGCAGGTGAAGGGAGTGACTTCTGGGGCTGGCCAGAGCCAGTCTCTCTCCAGAAGGGAAGAGTGCATGTGTGGGATTCCTCCCTGGCTGCCATGCAGGGGAAGAGAAGGAAATTGGTGCTGGGCAGAGCTGCTGGTGTCTTTCCATCCCTCAGCCTTGTGTCCTTCACCAGCACCATGCCCAGGGAGCCTGGACTGGGCCTGCCAGACCCAGGGAGAGCCCTGCTCTCACTGCAGGTACCTGAACCACTCTGTGGTTTTGCCCCTGAGTCCTGCATTGTCTGGTTTCCCAGCAAGAAATAGATGAGGGGATGTTGTAATCTGAGGAAAAAATGTAACCGGGCTTAGGTGGCACAATCCTGAGCTCAGACTTGAAGATAAAGAAACAGAGTCAGCCTGTCTTGGTGCTTGGAGTTCTGGATTTAAGTAATTCTGCAGTCCTGGGGACTTGGAGTGGTGACATCAGGCCAGGGTGGCTGGAGCGTGGTATTCTGCAGCCCTGCCTTTCCATGGCTTATAAAGCCACTCTGAGGCTTCAGTTCCAGGTCTGCCTTTATTTTGTGTCCCTGATGCCACAGCACGGTGGGAGGTGAGGAAAGGGCATGCTTTCCCCAAATATCAGCCTGATTCCATGGGAAGCAGGCTGAGGGACCCCTGGAGCCCTCCCAACAGCCGGTGCAGGTGGCCAGCTCTGGTTCCATCTGGGCAAGCGGTTATTGCACAGCATGTCTGACTTTGCAGGATTCCTTCATCTAAGGGGGAAGATGCCTGGAGCAAAGGTCAGCTGCAGTCCACGGGTCATAGCTCAAGTGCTTAAGATCCTTTTTACTGGCCCCTGTTCTCCTTTGCAGCTGACCCAGCACACAGATGGGCTGTGCTATTTTCTGGCTTTTGCCCTTCCCTGTTTCCTACCCGTGGAAGATTCTAAATGCCGAGTTCCTCGTCTGCTGGGACTTGCAGAGTGGGAGTGAGTTCAGCCTCACTTGATTGGGCTGGCACAGGAGCAAGTGCTTCAACTTTGCATGCTGTGCTCTTATCATCCCTTTCATTTCCATCCTCCCCCTGCCTCCCTGGATTTTTCCAGCTAAATGCTGACCAGCTGGGCTTTTGCATTGCAAAAAGGTGCCTTCCCATCCCACATGAAGCTTGTCAGCACAGACAGCGTGTTTACTCTGCTGATCCATCTGCAGCACTGGAACCTGCTGTGTCCCAGGGCTGGGCATAGCTGGCTGGGTGATGGACACAGCCTCTCTCTATGGAGCAGGAGGGTGACATCCCAGCCTGGCTGTCTCATGACCGGAAAGTCACCGAGCACTGGGAAAACACTGAGCGTGGCAAGGAGCCTGAGGACTGGCTCAGGCTGTGTAGCCTGGGGCCTGTGCAGCACAGAGTCATTTTTAGCTACTGCCATGCTCAAGACTTTGTCCCTGTTTTCCTGCATGATCCAACACAAACTCCGTCCCTCTCTGATGGCTGAATTTACACCCTGGGGTAGGATGGGATCTGGCTGTTTAATTACTCCCTTTTTATTAACAGGTGAGGCTGAAAGCTGAAAGGGAACAATTTCTGAGGACTTAAGCAGGTCCCTTAGGGCCAAGAAAGAAAGGTTATACACTTGACCCTTGGCTGCCTCCACCATGTGAACTGCTTCCAGCCTGCCTGGGGGACACAGTGGGCCATTGAAGTGGCATTTCCAGGAATTTGCCTGTGCTGCCTGTAATAGCTTCTGCTCTTTGCTGAACTTGGCTGCCTCTTTGCCTTGGGAAAACTGTCCATGAGGCTCTGAGTTCTATAGGAACTCTCCTAGGAGCATTCCCTGCCCACCAGTGTGGTGGTGCTGCATTCAGCTGGAACCTTCCTGAAGGGGCTCCAAGAGAGCTGGGGAGGGACTTTGGGCAGGGGGGAATGGCTTCCCACTGATGGGAGAGTAGGTTTAGGTGGGTTATTAGGAAAGAATTCTTCGCTGTGAGGGTGGTGAGGGCCCTGGCACAGGTTGCCCAGAGAAGCTGTGGCTGCCATGGAAGTGTTCCAGGCCAGGTTGGATGGGGCTTGGAGCAAATTGGGCTAGTGGAAGGTGTCCCTGCCCAGGCAGGGCGATTGGAATGAGATGATCTTTAAGGTCCTTCCGACCTAAACCATTTTGGGATTCTTTGAGATGGGACAGAACTTTGCACTGATGTGGCAAAGCAAAAGATTTTGGTGCTAACACCAGCTTTTCTTCCTCAGTGACAGCATCACCATTTTCTCGTGGTCCCATGAGTGTGAAACATCTTTGTAGGACAGTTTCCCATCAAACTCTCGGAGCATCACCATTTCCAGGAGAAAGCTTCGTGCTTTCCCAGCAATGCTATTTTCCACAGATGGCTTGTTTTCACAGGGTGGGTGATGCTGGGAGCAGAAAATGTTGGTTGAAAAAAAATATATTTTGCTCTGTGCAGATTGAAAAAGAAGACAAACAAACCAAACAAACCAACTGAATCACAGCCACCTCCTGTTGCAAGAGCATGACACAAGAACAACAGGAACGGGAGGACTAATCAGAGTTGTGGCTGGAAAAAAGAGCCAGATACTAATTTCTGCCCAACTCTGTGCCAGCCTGAGGGCTGATCTGAGGTCAGGATTGCTGAAAATTGGCCTGTATTCTGTAGTTGAGGTAGTCAGACTCAGTGCCTTAAAAAGACAAACTAAATTTAAGCCTGAACACTTGAGTGCAAACTAAATCTAAGTTTTGAGTTCTTGAGGTGCTTTTTAAAGAAACTTGGTATCCAGAAAAAAAAAGGCTGGAAGGTGAGTTAGGAGGGAGAAACTGTTTTGCAGCCACCTACATCTGCTGGCTTGTGGCTATTCCTGGTTGTTCCAAGAATAGGATTTGCTCATCCTGTTGGGCACTCTTCTCCTATCAGTCCCAGCTCCACCCCGTGCTGTGTGTGGCAGAGAATGCTGGAGGAGTGTCACAGGAGCTGGAGCTCCTACCAGCTCTAATAATTCCAGAGCAAACAGGGTTTTCCCTTAATGACAGCTGTGCTTCTGTAACGTGTCTGCTCCCCAGTTTGAGCCCCCACTGACTTGATCAGTGCCCTTTTGCAGCCATGATTCCATGTCTGTTTATCCTTTTGGGCTAAATATTATTCTTCATCGGGGACACTGCAAGTTTAAGGAGTTGTAGCCTTTTCCTTGAGGAATGCAGGGCCAGTCCCAGCCAGACACCTACCCTTGGGCTGCTGGCAACAACCCTTGTCAGGGGTTTGCTTACATCTTGGTGTTTTGGGAAGTCTGATCCCAGTGTCTGGTTTCAAACTCCCGCCTGTGAGGCTTTCCAGGTCTGAGTAATGTGGTGCTGCAGCAAAGGAGGGGTGTGAGAAGATGGATATTGTGTGTTCTGCTTGTGGGGGGGGTGTCAAGAGGGCAGAAAGGGGGTGCTGGGAAGGGTTTCCTGGCATGCCCTGGCACAAACCTGTGTGCCTGTGGGGCTGAGACCTGCCTCATACTCATTACAGGGGTGAGAAGCCTCCAGCAGCAATTAGAAACTGGAAAGAACAATGCAAGGCCCTTCCCAATCCAGTTTTCAACAGGGAACCAAAACTCCACTGATCTTCCCAGCTTTAAACCTCCACGGGGAACTTCACCTGTGCCCACCTCTGGCTGGCCTCCCCTGGGCTGGGAGGAGGTGCCACGTGCCTGGAAAGGGTTTCTCAGTTGCAGGAGAAGTGGGAAGCCAATTAAGCGAGCTTGTTTTGCTTGTGGATGCTGATAGAGCTGCTTGGGGCAGTTTTGATCCTGGAAGGCTTTTTATGATAAATCAATCCCTGGATCTGACTTTCCTGGCGGGAGGGCCCCTCCAGATCCTGCAAAGCCGTCCTTTGTTGTGTTGACACAACGTCCAGCTGTTCTGCCATTGTTCTGCTGACCATATAATAAAATTCCATAATCACAGGCCGCTGCTCCCCAGCTTCCTCCAGGAACAGGCACAGCTCAGGACCATCATTACGAGAACAGCTTTTGGAAAGTAACAAAACCTGGCTCTAAATTTAGCACCTGCAATCTGTAGGGTGCAGCGAGCAGCTCAGCTCTGGGACTGGCTGGGAATATAATGTACCTGCTGGATGACAGGCTGTATCTGCAGAATCAAAAGCTCTGGACTTGTCCTGATTCAGCACAGCCTTCTGTGCTGCATAATTTTGGGGGGGGTGGTGAGCATGCAGGGGGTATTGGTGATGTGTTAGTATGCATAGGATATGCTGCCGTTGCCTGTCACGTAGGCATTTTGTGTTTAGTAAGGAGAAATCCATCTTTTCCAGAGCAAGGAGCACTCTGGTTTGAGCCTTCCCAGGGTGAGCAGAGCCCTACAGTGCTACCTGTGTTCCCAGAGCCTTTGGATCCAGAGCATGTTCCTCCCCAGCTGCAGGTTGGGGGTCTCTTTTGTTGGCTGCTGAGTGGGAGTTTGGGATATGCTGGCTCTCTCGCCGAGGAAATATCGGCAGCAAAGCTCTCAGAACAGCTTTTGAGCAATCCTGCCCATGCCCAGTAGCTGCATTACCGAACCAAAAGGGGTTTTTCCTCCCCCCTCTTCTCTTTCTTCCCACCCTGGCTCACCCCAACGTTGAATGCCACTGCCTGCTGCCAAGGCGCTCCCAGAAATAGAGTGGGAATCATTAATGTGCTGGAATATTTGCCTTCTGGAGTGTAACTCTAAAAATGCATATTTGTCTAGTTGGAGTGTGTTCTGCAAGTGTGGCCCTCCCGGGCATTTGGATTGCACAGAGGCTGAGAGCTTTTGTAGAATGTATCCCTGATAATGTGGAGTGAATTGTTTCCTGGGCTCTGGAGCGTTTTCTGTGCTGATAGCAGGGATCTCTCCGGGGCAGCGGCACGAACACCCTGTGATGGCAGGGCCTGCAGGAGTGGGGAGGGATGAAATCAGAGAAAAGGCAGGATGGGGGAGGCAGCTGGGAATGTGGGTTGGCTGAGGATGAGAAAATGCTGCTGTGGAGAGGATGCTGATGTTGGTGGTCTGTCTGTGGCCTTGCCCTTCCCTTAGGGGGGATGCTTGGAAGCAGTTAGGGAGGGGTGTGAGAAAGGATAACGTGAGGTTTCTTGGTGAATGATTAAATGCTGCTCATCAACAAACTCTCAGGGGCCAGATGTGTTGAGAGATACCGGATTAAACCTGTTGCCCTGCCTTGCTGTGATTTTCAAATGCGAAAGAGGAATGAAATGTGTAAGGTAGGTTGGGCTGTTTGAGTAACAGCCACATGTTTCCTTTCCATGCTTTCACACCGATTTTTTTTTTTCATGGGTTTTCTGTGAGCTCATAAATCCCTTAACCCAGGGTTCAGGGCTGTGTCCTCCTGATCCCTCTCCACTCCCCTGTGGGATATCTGTGCTGCTCAGTGCTGGGCTCACTGGTTTACTGCATGAGGAGATGGAGTTTCCATCGGGTCACAGATGGAATATAGCAGGAAAGCAGCACACAGCTCAATCCCCTGCTCTCAGCTTTCGGGAACTACGCCCTTCCTACAGGATGGAGGGCATGGCAAAACGATGCTCAGGGCTTTTATCTGCCCCAGGCTGATGAGAAAGCACTTTTGGAAAACCGTTTGATGTGCTCTGTTCTCTCCGGGCATGCTCTTAGGATGCATCTGTGGGAATGCCTGGCTGTGACCACAGCATTGCTGCCATACCTGGCCGTGCCCTTTCCCACCCCTTGGGAGAGGCTGTGCTGGTTTTGGGTTATGTAAGAGGTGACTGATGCTTGCAATGAGACTTGTTGATTCACTTCCCAGATCCTGCCCTCTGGCTCTTGTGGTGGGATGGGCAGCAGCTGGGGGGCTTCCTGTGGCAGGGATCTGTGCAGTCTATTGGAGGGCACTGAGGTCTTTGAGAAGCAGGAAACACACGGGGCTGCGTCTGATCTCAGTTCAGCAAGAAACATTCCTAGCACCAGGCTGTCTGGTTTCTGCTGCTGCTTCCCAGCTGAGCCACAGAGGAGCTTTGGAGGTGCCTACAAGCATCCTGAAAAGAAGGCAGGGGAGACTGGGAGGGGGAAGGCAGGCAGCACCAACCCCTTCTGAGCTGTTGCAGCCACTGGGAACCAGCTCGTGGTCATGCTCCCAGTCTGCTCCAAGCTGAACAGGGAGGGAGTGAAAGGGGGACGAGTGTGGTATCTGGTCCTGGAGGAAGCTCTTAGAATATCAGATAGAAATCTGTAGGGAATCAGGTGGTATTGGTTCTGCTCACTTAATTTTGCTTCCTTTGAGAAATGACTCTGTTGGAGCACAGGCCGTACTGAAACAGTGAGGCTGCCCTGTACAGTGAGATCCTTTAGCCTTTCCATGCCTGTCCTGTTCCAGCACACAGAGGTGTCTGTAAGGACCCCAACACCAGGGGTGCAGCTCAACCCCTTGGCAACACGCTGGTTGCAGAAGAGTGGGAGAGGAGGGATCAATGAGGTAGTTTTTTTTTAAACATGCAATAAGAAGGAAGTGGTTTCCACACCTCTTGCCTTTTTCGCCCCCTTCTCAGAAACCCCTCCACAAAACCAGATTGCTTTCACAAGGCGTGTTGGTGGTGGTGCTTTGGAAATGTCACAGCTCACAACCCTTCAATTATTCCGTGGCAACTCAGAGCCAAAATGTTCTTCCTGGGTCGTCTCATTTAGAGTCAAACTGTTCCTGTAAAAAAAAACCAAAAAAACCCAACCCTGTTGCTACAGGCTCTGCTGGGTGCCAGAAACCCATCAGGCCCCATGGGAAAGGGACCCTTGTGGGTGAGCAGAGCTCTGGGGAGCACGTCCCTGTCCTGACTGTGGTTTCCTTGTGTCACTTTGTTCCGTCTGGGCATGATGGAAGGAAAACTTAGCACAGCAACTCTCCGGAGATATGTTTCCTCTTTCCGGAATGGCTCAATTTGGGAATTTATAGATCATCTAAAAAAAAAAAAAGTAAAAATTGCAGATTGGCTTCTTGTTGGCATCTGTGGTGGAGCTGGGGAGACAGATGGCACGTGGCTCTTGCATGGGAGCAGTGTGGTGGGGACCAATCCCGCTCCCAGGAATGGAGGGAATCCATGGCAGCCCCGTGGGGTAACTCCATCCCTCTGAGATGGGTGCTGTGACTTTCCCTGCTCTCCTTAGAGGAGATGGTTATAGGGCTGGTATCTGGCCAAGAAGGTAGGAAATTCAAGGATTGCCCTCCTGGTCTTGCCTGAGGGAATAGTGAAACTGAAACCCTGTGGCAGAGAGATGCTGGAGCTGGGATGGAGAGTCCTGGCCCCAAACTGGGTGACTAGGGCAGTGGAAGTGAATCACATTCCCAGGAAAACCATTGATCTGCCAGTGCAGGGATGCCTGTCACACATCCTCCCTGCGCTGGGGAAGTGGGAGTGAAGGAAGCATTGATGTCATTGCATGGAGACTGCTCGTCTTCCCAAAAGGGGAATGATGTAGAGCAGCCTGGGATACGGAGCCCTGACTCAGAGCCCAGCCCTTCCTTGCTGGGAGCTGAGGGCACAGACACAGGGATGAGATGTGGGGAACACTCCCACACTGCCAGTCCTTGAGTCAGCACGGAGAGAAGCCAGAGCCGATCCCGGTGGGATTGCCGCAGAGTCACGCCTGTTATCAAGGTCGGAATCTGTCGCAGCTGTTCAGAAAGGAAGGAAGAAGCAAAGCCTGGGAAGTGGTTGGGGAAGGAAGGGAGGGAGGGATGTGAGCAGGAGCGTGCTTGCTGTCAGACCCACGGCAGCAGAGCAGGTGGCAGTGCCACTGACGCAGCGCCGCGTGGCCGCGGTGACTGATGGTGTTACAGTGAGAATTCCCGGGCCTGCCGGCTGCATTGCCTGGGCATGGGGAATGTGGGGAGGACTTGGCTGTGCTCTCGCTGCAGTGGTGCTGCACCAGTTTAACTCCTGGTTTACCATTTGGTGGTGACCCAGCCCTGTGTCCCTGTCCTGTGACAGCAGCTTAGCTAAGGGCAGCACAGGAGCCGCACTGAGGAGCAGGTAAAACCCCGTACTCCACTTTCCCATCTCATATTCCAAGGTGGCTCCCACTTAATAAGCAGCAAGTAAAGGACATGCCTCTTGCCAGCATCAGCACTGCTCCCAAAAACCAGCTGGTGCTTATCTCATCCTCCTTCCCCTTTCATTTTTCCCAAGCTGTATTTCAGTTCTGTATTTTAAAATGTTGGCACCGGAGCAGGTTGGAACCATCACCTCCATTCTAGGAAGACACTGTCCTCCCCCAGCACCTGTAGGCCCACAAAGGCTCACCCGCCACTGGTAGTGGGAGCCAAGTGTCTAAGCCAAGTGTCTGGGGTGCCAGAGCCAACTGCCAGACCAGGAATTGTGGAGTGTGAAGAGGAAAAGTCAGCCCTCGAGCCGGGATGGGAGCTGGATTGTTGAGTTTGGCTGCGATAAGGCTGCGTGCCAACGCTGCGTCTCTAGCTGGGCATCTGTTCTGGAGGTGGGAGCACAAAGCTCTGGGATGCTCTGGGAGCCCAACCTTGCCATGGTGCTGGGGAGAACCAGGCTCTTGGTGCTTTCTGAAGGGGCTTCTGAACCCAGTGGGAGCCAGAGAGCAGTTTGCTGTGTCACTGAAGCTGTGTTGGTGTCACTCTGTCAGATGGGAAGCAGGATTGCTCTGTCTGTCATCGGCATTGTCCCGTGTTTAGGATGGGCCTTCCTGCCCTCTGCTCATCCAGAACATCTCCCTTTTTAGCTCCCTCCTCCTCCCTTATCTCACCCTGCGGGCATCCTTCCGAGATGCACCAAGCTCCCTCTTTCCCCCTCATTTAATATTATTCTTCTCCTTCCCTCTGGTGTGGTGCTCTCCCACTCACAAAGCCGCCCTTTCTCCCGTTCATCCTGCTGGACCGGGGTTAGCATTCCCATGGACAATAGTGCCATTGAGCTGTGCACTATCCATGGGCCTGGCAGTAAATGCCAGGCAAAGGGACTTGGCGGGGTTAGCCAGGCTCTGGAAATGAGCCCTGTGTCTTCTGGAGCTCTGCACTCAGATTTTGGAGGGAGGGTGATGGCAGGGTCGTGCCTTCCCCCTTCCAAGGGGAAGAGCCTTTCTTTGCAGTGTCAAAAGTAGCTTTGGAGTTTTGAGGAGAGGCATGTCCCATTCTTTGGGAACACAGTGGGACATTGTCCCATCCCTGGAGGTGTTCAAGGACAGGCTGGATGGAGTTCTGAGCAACCCAGTCTAGTGGAAGGTGTCCCTGCCCATAGCAGGAGTTTGGAGGTAGATGGTCTTTAAGGTTCCTTCCAACCCAAACCATTCCATGGTTCTGTGATAGTGTGGGCTGTTAGATCCCCTTTGCCTCATCATTCCCAGCTCTGGAAGCCATTTATATCCCAAGTCCCCAGTCTTGGGGTGCAGGGTTGTCCCCCCCATCCTGCCATAGGAGAAGCAGAGGCAAAGGACATCAAACTGCTTCTGTAATCTGAGCTTTTTAGGGCAGAGCCTTAAAAAAGACCAGCTTTGCAGTTCTACCACAGAGGCAGAGGGACCCCAGCACCCATTCTTGGAAGCACCTTTAAAGGCTCCCTTCCAAATCCAGTTAACTCAGTGCTGGAACCACAACCACACTTGTGGGCCCTGGCTAGCAGAGCTGTTTACTCTCAGCTTAGTGATTCAGAGCAGTCCCTGGGGAGCTGCAGGATAAATAACACGTTGGCACCGACCAAATTATTGTTTAGGCCTTGTTTGTTTTCAGCTCTTTGGAGAGGAGTATGTCCTTACAGGTTGGCACAGCTTGCTGAGCTGAGGCAGCGTTGGAAAAAGCCTCCAAATGAACCCAAAGGTAGTAGGACCACAGGGCTGAAGTGTGGAAAAAGGCTGAGGAGGAGCAGGGAGTGGCTGCAGATGTGTATTTGCCTGGATTAGCAGCAGATTTAGGGGATGGAGTTTTGAAAACAAAAGCAAAGTTTGCTGCGGTCTGGCCAAACCTGTTTGAAGTGTGTTGGTGATGGGGTAAAAGGGTTTTAGGGGTTCCTGTGTGTGCAGGCTCCACAGGTTGGACCAAGAGTGGGACTTTTGAGGACTGCTGGCAAGGGAGAAGGTGTAAAGGGTATTAGTCCTCTCCAAGGCAAGCTCAGACTGAGCCTGTGGTGGATGGCAGACCTGGCTGGCTTCCTGCTTGGAGGGGAGATGAGTTGCAGCATCACTCTGAAAGACTCCATGCCAGCTTCTCCAGCAGGCACATCACATGCTCAGGATATTCTCCAAGTCCTTGGACAGAGGAGAGGCACAGAAAGTCTGGAGAGGTGACAAGGGGCAAGCAGTGGCCACCATCCAGCTGGGCTTTCCTGGCTGAGGGTCCATCCCGTGGGGCAGGGGAGGGGCTCACAGAGGTGTTGTGTTAGTTTCTGTCCAAGGTACATGTTCACTCTCTCTTTGTGGTTGAAATGCCCTTGCAAAACATGGTCTGTGGGTTTTTGGCCTGTTACCCAAGCCCTGATGGGAAAACTTTCAAGCCCAAACCTTGCTTGCTTAACCCTGCAGGGATTAGAGACGTGGACAAGGTGCCACCAGGGAGCAAAGTGGAGAATAAACCCCCAAATCAAGCAGGAATTCAGTAGCCCCAGTGACCTCTAATAAGTGTTTTTCCTTTTGGCTCTGTGGAGCTTTGGCAGGCCCCCTGCACTGCATGCCTGGGGCAGAGGGGAGAGTTGGACTGGCCAAGGGTTGGCCTTTCCCTGCCCTGCCAAGTGACAACCCCTATAAATAGAGGGACACGTGCCACTGATTAATTGCTTGTCTGTGCAGGCAGCCAGTTCCCGAGGCAGTCCCAGCCTTTGTCTGTGTGCTGGGGGAGGCAGCATTTGCCAGGAGAGAGGCCCCTTCTTCTTTGGAAAAGGGAAAAGAGGAGTTTCTTAACAGAGGTCAGTCCTGATCCTTGGAGCCTTTTCCCCCTTGGAAGGGCAGTCCCTCTTGTGTTGTTGCTGGCCACTGTGTGGTAGTTTGGGCCATGGCACAGCTGCTCAAAGCTGCCCAGACGTGGCTGCAGGAGCAGGGGATCCCAAGGAGGGGCAGCAGGAACTGTCTGCTGGAGAAAGAATCCCACCTGTGCAAGGCAGGGCCAGCTTTCTGCAGCTGGGCTGCACACACAGGGGTAGGGAGGATGTTTGTAGGAAGGAGGAGCCGCCACATGTGAAACAAATGTGAAAGAGGAAGGAAAGAGGAGAGGACAGACAGTTCTTCCTCCAGCTGAGCCTGAAAAGCTGCCCATCTGCTGCAACCAGTTGTGATGTCCAAGGTCTTGCAGTCACTTCTTGTTTGTGTCTGGGGAGGTGAAGACTGTGAGTTGTGGCTTTAGGTGCACCTTTCCCCTGTCACACCTGGGCTCTGAGCTGGGGATTCCAAACCCTGCCTGACCCCCCTGGCCCTGGGAAGGAGGATGCTGGCAGGGCAGGGAGAGGGGTGATGAAGTGCAGGAGGCTGCAGGAGCCAGATCTATCAGGCAGATGCCAGTAGTGGTTGTCAGAGGGTGGCCAGAGAAGGGATGGAGCCCTTCATCCCAAAGCTGGGGGGCAGGAGGCACTCAGACAGTGAAAGGCACTGCTCACCTGGCTGCTGCAGAGCCAGGTGTGAGTCTCTTTGAGCTTCCTCCTCTTCCTCCATCACAAGCCCTGAAGGGGCCAGATGGAGCTGTTCCATTGTGGAGCTCTCCTGTCCCCTGGGGCCCAAGGGACAATAGCTGAGCTCTGGGAGTTGCCTTTCCCTGCCTGCCTGGCTCTGGGCCAGCCATCCCAGAGGGCCCCCAGCCCTGTGTCCATGTTTTCCTCATCACTCCAAGGACACGAGAAGGGAGTGGATCAGCAGAGCTGGGTGTGGGTGCTCTCTGCAGTGGTTTCCCTGACAAGTGTGCTGTTTCTAGGTGCAAAGGAATACGTGTTTCCCAGGAGTGAGAAGTACCCAGTCTTCTACCATGAGGAAAACAGCTCAGCCATCTACATTGGGGGAGAGGGGAAGCTTTACTACTATGACTTTGCAACCCGTGAGAACTACGTGGTAAGGATATTCTGCTAATGAATTGGGCCCCAGAGCCCTATAAAAAGTGTCCAACATCTGTCTCACAGCCCAAACTTCAGGTACTCCTTGAAGTCAGGCCTGGAAGAGCCTGGTCTCTGTCCAGCCTGCCTGATCCAACCAGGAAGCCCCAATGTCAGTGTAAGGAATGGCTGCAGCAACAGGAAAGTCTCCTGTGCTAGCCATTGGTGGGTTCTTCCCTGGATGTGATCCTTCTGAGGTCTTTACTGCCCCACAGGGAGGGTTTTCCCAGTAAAGGACCCTTTCTTTAGTATGAGAAGCTACATTCCCATTCTTTTCCATTTTTGGAGCTCAGGCTGCCTTTCCTCATAAGCAGAAAGCTCTGAGCTGGGCACTGAGTTAATAGAGCAGAAAAACCCTAATTGGCTTTCTTGTGACGGCTTCTTGTCCTTCTCAGTGGCCCAAATACTTCCTTTCATGTTCCCAGAACACTGTGGTTCATGTCCACAGCAGCCACTATTGAACAGCTTTTCCTCACCAGGACAAATCCTCTGGAGAAGCATCCCAGTCATTCCTGCCACTTTAGCCCAGCATCCCTGCTTCTCATCACCTTGAGGGATCCAGCCTGACTCTCCCAGGGGTCTTCAAACGCCAAGGGTGGGGAAAAGGGATACACAGCAGCGTTCAATGACCTTCTTGTAGGGCATGGGGCTGAGCCCATATGGGTTGAACTTTAGAGGGAAGGAATTAAAGCATTTTCTCTTTTACCCTAGGAAGAATTTCCAGTGAAAAATGAAGGACTGTGCATGATGTCTGGGAGTTCGGTATGTCCTACCTGTGATGGAACAGCTGGGTGGGTGAGGATTGGAGGGCTTGGGCTTGAAGCACTGCTGGGGAAGGAGCTATAGGTGGCTCCTCTGTCTCAGTGAAGACCTCCTTCTCCTCCTCTGGCTTTAAGATCTATAAAAAAGCTGTGTGGCAGTGTGTTTGTTAATACTGGGGGCTTTGCTCTCCTGTGCACAGCTGCTCATGCTCCTCTCCCTTCTCCTGCAGGAGGACAGTAAGAATTACCTCACGTTGGTGGAGAAGTACGGAGATGGGCTGTTGGTGTGTGGGACTGGCGCCTGCGCTCCCACCTGCTGGAACCTGGTATGAGTCCTTCCCTCATTTGGGCTGTGCCAGGCGAGGAAAACCACTTTCTTCCTGCCCCAGGGGTGCATGTAGGCACCTGATCTCCCACTTAGGGTCTGTTTCTGTCCTTCCCCAGACGCAGAGGAAGGAGAGCCCATCGTGGGATGGGAGAGGAATCGCTCCTTTCACCCCTGACTCCAACACCCTCGTCATTGTTGATGGTAAGTTTTCATAATTTTCCTATTTTTTCAGTCGTTGTGCTGTGTAGAAAAGGCTCTCTGTGACAAAAGGGGGCCCCCTGAGGTTGCTCCAAGGCCTTTGTCCCCTGCTCTAGTTTGCCTTAGAGCTTCTTGGTTTTGCCTCATGGAAATGCACATCCTTTTAGGGACAGAGCATGGCACAGGGTTGGTTATTCCCTCCCAGGGCACGTGGAATTGAGTGTCTGTGTAGGAGGGTCAAAGCAATGAGAACAGTGGGGAATTGTAGAATCATAGAATGGTCTGGATTGGAAGGGACCTCAGAAGGAAGATCCTGCAATAGTTCCACTGCTCTGGACCTGCAAAGGGGATCTTTCCCAAGAATCTGTCCCTGCCACTCTTTAAGCAAAAGGATTGGGTGAGTCCTGCCAGATCTGCTCAGTCCTAGGCAGTAGGGACTGAGTTTCATGACTTGTGTCCCCCATCTCTGAGTCCATGTGCCCAGAAAATTCTTGTTTCATTCTTTTCTTCTCTTCTCACAAATCCTTCTGTCCCCTCTGGAAACATCCTGCTGCAAACGAGCCTTCCTATCCCGCAGGTCATGACATCTACTCCACCATCAAGAAAAGCCAGCAGAACGGCAAGATCCCTCGTTTCCGTCGTGTCAGAGGGGGTGGAGAGCTCTACACCAGTGACACAGTGATGCAGAGTGAGTGTGGGAGAGAGTCCCAACGTGTGGAATCACAACAGGTGGAGGAGTTGGGCTCAGTCAGCCCACAGTTTGGAGGGGGGGCATCCTCTCTGCCCAGCTGGGGTGGAGCTCCAGGGATTCTTGTTTGGGGTTTTCATTCACCCCTGGAGCTGCAGAGAGGGCTGAGCCTGTCACCTCAGTGCCAGCTGGGGGAATTTCACCTATATGCTTCTGGCACAAAACACCTGATAAGCAAGTTTCTGTTCCTCAGGGTAAGGCAATGGGGAAATGAGGTGGCAAGTCCCTTCCCAGATAAGAAGAAATAAGGTTGTGTAAAAGTGCCCCTCAGCAGCCCTGTGGTGGTGAAAACAGGAAGAACAACTTCCAGTCCGGGCAGGGACTCTTTCCAAATCCCCAGCCCAGGGTGAGACCCCGAGGCAGGAGCAGGTTGGGCTGTGCAGGTGGTAGAGAGAAAAGACCTTCCTCCATCTCCATGACTTTGTTATGCTGTGTCCCCAGTGACACCAGCAAATGGGAGGTTATAGAACCTCTGGCAAAATGAAAAATTAAATCAAAGTGACAATGGAATGGAACAGAACTTGTGCATGGAGAGGGAAGCCAAAACAAACCTGAGAGCTGCCAGGCTGGTGCTGTGCTGGCACAGAGCTCCCTGCCATGGGAACACCAGCTAATGATGCTCAGAGGGACCTGATGCTACTGGGGATGCCCATCATGGTAAAGATGTATTAATAGGGATGGCAACACTTTTCCAAACACAAACAGCACTGAGGGATCCCTTCTCCCCAGTAACACCTCCCTGAGCAAGAAGGGAGATGGGTTTCCCTTGCTGCTAAGCATCCAGGGCTATGCCAGGCTCTGTGGACTTGGCCCTCAAGGGAATGAATGCAGGGTGTTGGGCAGGAGGGAGAGGAAGGGGAACCACTGGGATGGTGGCAGGTGAAGCACAGTTGCTGCACAAGATGGGCTCAGAGCTGTCCTTTCCCTGTGGCACAGATGTGTTTCATTCCCTCCCTCAGCTGGAGGTGGCTGGTTGGCTGCAGAACATGCTGCTCTGTCCCCATCTGTGGCTTTTCAGATGAAGCCTGCGTGCTCAAGCCAAGATTTTCTCATGGCTCACTTCCCTTTTCAGACCCTCAGTTCGTCAAAGCCACCACGCTGAGGCACGAAGAGCCTCACCAGGACAAGATTTATTACTTCTTCCGTGAAGATAACCCGGATAAGAGTCCTGAGGCCCCTCGAAACATCTCCCGAGTGGCCCAGCTGTGTAAGGTACCACAGGAACGCTGTGTGGTGGGGAGGCAGGAGTGTGCTAGGGGTGACAAAGGGAAATGCCAGCCCACCTGGGCTTATCCACACTTGATTTGGTCCCTCTGACAGAGGGTTTGTGTGGGATAGAGCCATGTCGTTTGGCCTTTCCCTCCTCTGGCTCCCATCTTGCTTGGAGGGAAGAAAAATACCTCTCTTGTCTTGCTGCGATGTTGGAGGAACATGATTGTTGCTGTGCCCAGCACCAAACATACCTCTGGAGCATCCCCCAGTTATCCATCCAAGATGCTGGATGGTTTATCCCTCCCCACTTGAGGACTTTGTGGTGTTCTCTGCTAAACCCTGGCTCGCTGCTTTCCCTCTCCCCCAGGAAGATAAAGGAGGAACCAGTTCTCTCTCTGCCTCCAAGTGGACCACCTTCCTGAAGGCTACCTTGATCTGTGTCGACCCAGTCACCAAGGGCAACTTCAACTGGTTGCAGGATGTTTTCTTTGTCCCTGCGAGTAACTGGCGGCTCTCCCAAGTCTATGGGCTCTTCACAAACACCTGGTGAGAGTCTCTGCAGAAGAGGGAGGGGTTGCCCCTGTCCTGTGGGCCAAATCCTTTCTTCCTTTAGCACCTCTGGAAAGCACATGGAGCTGTAGGGGTGGTGACCTGTGTCTCCCTGACCCCCTCTTTGTCTCACTGCCCTCAGGGGAAGCTCTGCTGTCTGTGTCTATTCCTTTGGGGACATCGACAATGTGTTCCGGACATCCAGACTCAAAGGCTACAACGGTCCCAATCCAGACATCAAACCTGGGCAGGTGAGTGAGGGATATAAAAGCTGCTCCACGTGAAATGAAGAGGGGGTCCCAAGGCTAGGAGAGCCAGTCCCTGCACTGCCACTGCAGTTCTCAGGGTCCCTGGGGTAGGTGAGGGGGACACAGAGCAGCCAGCTGAGAGCTGGACAGCAAGTGAGGTTGTAGGCACCGTGGGAAGGATCCTTGTTCCTGGAAACAAAAGGGCGCTGGAAATGGTCCAATTCCTTCATAGAAAGCATGGGGAGAAACAGGCTTTTACATGCACCTGGCAAGAGCACAACTGCAGTGCCCCCAGGGGTTGTGTTTTCCCCCAGGGTGGGGCTGTGCACCACACCTGGGAATCTTCTCGCTCTTCTCCTGCCCTCCACCTCCATCCTCAGGGACCTGTCTGGCTCTGACAGTGCCTTTTGTCCCCTCTTGCTGCAGTGTTCTCCCACAGGACAGCACACCCCAAGCGAGACCTTCAAGATAGCTGACAGCCACCCCGAGGTGGAGGACCGTGTGGAGCCCCTGTCCCCCACCAAGAGCCCCCTGTTCCACAACAAGCACCGCTACCAGAAGATCGGGGTGCACAAGGTCTCTGCGGCTGATGGACACCACTACAACGTGCTCTATCTGGCAACAGGTACTGGGAACTGTTCCCTGTGGAGATCCCTGGAGAATTAGTTTTCCCTGAGAGGGTAGGAGGCCCAAGGGAAGCAGATAAGACCCCCTCACTGCAGAGCAAACAAGGGGCTGTGTTCCCAGCTTGGCATGTTTGTCAAGCAGAAAAGAGCTGCCAAGTCCCAAGTGCTGCTAAAATACTTCCAATTTGGCTGCGTAGGCAAAGCCAGAATTAAAGCAGAATCCCAAGCATGTGGGATTTACCCAGTTGGGCTTCAACCCGTGGGAGGTCTCAGGGCAAGTGTTTTTAGGGGCAGAGGAGGGGTAGCACAGCTCTCCCCAGATAGAGATTTACAAGCAGAAATCCCACTGTGTCATTTCCCAGTGCTTCCCTGTCCTGCCTGCTTTGCCTTTCTCTGCACTGTGCTGGAATCTGTTCGCTGGCACTTGTGGAGGGAATTTCAGGGGCTTTTTAAATTCCTAACCTATGGTTAAAAAACTGTACCCAGCTCTCAGTGAGTGGCTTGGGTTGGATTAGGGTGCGTGCATTCTCCAAGTGATCTTATTTTCCAGAAGTTTGAGCTTAAATACAGTTAATGCCTTGCAGCATCCCACTGGGAAGCTTGATCCAACATGCAGGGCTTGGCAAGGGCAATGCCCACCCTCTCTGAAATAGGAACAGAGACACCTGGGGGGTCCTGATCCCTGCAGGAGTTGGGATCACATCTTCCACCTCTCTCTGGTTGATGGGAATACTGTTTGGGAAGGGGAAACTATGCAAGGGGTTGAACAATGAAAATTCCTGAGCACTGTTCCCTCAGGATGCTGCTTTTGGGAAAGTTCCTGCTCTCTCTGGGTGGGTGGTTGGTGTCAGGAATGTTGTCAGACTCTTGGAATCTCTTGGCATCATCGTCTCTTCTGCTCTCAGTATGTCTCATCCTCTCTTTCTTCCTAGACAAGGGATCCATCCACAAGGTCGTGGAGCTGCCAGATGGGGTGCAGAACATCATGGAGCTCCAGGTCTTCCCAAACAAGGACCCCATCCAGTCCATGATCCTGGACCACAAGAGGGTGGGTCTCTGCTTTTTCTGTGAGAAGGAAAACAGTGGGTTGGGCTGCAACTTTAAAATCAGACAGCAGGGAAGGCAGGGACAGACAATTTAGTGCCAGCCTGGGTTTGGAAGTAGAATAATGGAATCACGGAATGGTTTGGGTTAGAAGGCACCTTAAAACTCATCCAGTTCCACCTCCCTGCTATGGGCAGGGACACCCTCCACTATCCCAGGTTGCTCCAAGTGCTGTCCAACCTGGCCTTGGACACTCCTAGTGATGTGGCAGCGACAGCTTCTCTGTCCAACCTGTGCTGGGGCTTCATCACTCTCCCAGGGAAGAATTTTCTTCCCAATATCCCATCTAACCCTGCCCTGTGGCAGTGAGAAGCCATTCCCCCTTGTCCTGTCCCTTCATGTCTTATCCAAAGTCCCTCTCCAATTCTTTTGGAGTTCCTTTAGGCTGTGTAAGGGGCTCTAAGTGAACACTCCCAGGGGCTCCAGCTGAACCCCCCCAGCTCTCCCAGCCTGGCTCCAGAGCAGAGGGGCTCCAGCCCTCAGAGCATCTCCGGGGCCTCCTCTGGACTCGCTCCAGCAGCTCCACATCCTTCTAATGACACTCCCCACGAGCAGGACACAGTTCCAGGAAGATCATCCCCTCTGCTTTCCTCTTGCAGGCCATGCTGTATGTTGGCTCCACGAGTAAAGTCCTGGAGATCCCCATGGACATGTGCAGGGCCTATCGCAACAACTGCCACAGCTGCCTGCTGGCCAGGGACCCCTACTGTGGGTGGGCCAACGGCACCTGCCAGTCCGTGTCCCATAACAGGTATGTGGTGTCTGCAGCCCACTGATCCCATGGCATCAACACCCAGACCCTCCATATTCCTGTTCCAGGACATGGTTTTGAGGCCATCTCTCCCTCACAGAGATGAACCCATTGTATCCAGGTGTTGATGCTGTCTCAAAGTTTGGAGGCTCTCCCTTGAGGGAGGTTTTGAGCACTCAGTCCCAACCCAAAAAGTCTTTGACTGCCCCCAAAGGGGTCCTGGGCAGCATCTTCTCCAGCTTTTTTTCTGCTGGGT
The DNA here is from genome assembly GCA_013400415.1 of Scytalopus superciliaris. Lineage (NCBI taxonomy): Eukaryota > Metazoa > Chordata > Aves > Passeriformes > Rhinocryptidae > Scytalopus > Scytalopus superciliaris. Next base: position 41,295 of record VXBX01009225.1, read on the forward strand.
CTCACATTTGCCATCACCAAACTCCTCATTGGGAATGTGCAGGGTGTTTTCCCTACCCCAATAATACCAGGTAATGAACTTCTTTCCATCTCATATGGGGTGATTCCTTTCCTATCCCTGACATGCTGCTTCCCTGATGCTCTGTTAATGCTTATTCCCATTCCCATCTGCTAGGGAGGTGCTTCAGAACCTGAACTTGGACATGGGGCAAGGAAGCTGCCAAAATGGGGATATTAAGGAAGGTATGTAAAGGTTTGGAGCTGTAGGACAATGCCCCTGGGGGTGATTGGGGCAGGGTGGCTGACTGGGGCAGGGTGGCTGATTCACCAGTCTTTGGATGGCTTGTTCAAGGTGTTACTACTCATTTCTGGGAAAACTGGGAGTGAAATCAAGACACCAGGTTGGAATCAGTGGAGATGATGTATTTTGGAGCTGAGTGAGAGGGATTTAAGCTCTGTGTCCTGGGAGAAAAATCCTATGGACTTCACCAGACTTGGGTCATTCTCATTAACACAGAATCACAGAATGGTTTGGGTTGGAAGGGACCTTAAAGGTCATCCAGTTCTACCCCTCCTGCCATGGGCATGTCCCCATTGGCCCAGCTGTGGTTCCTGGATGCTGCTGCCTCATCTCCTCCTTCTCCATCTCTTCCCACAGACGACTACCAGAACATCGCAGTTGTCCCTTTCTCCCGCTATTACCTCAACTGCTCCATCGAGTCCCACTATGCCACCTACAACTGGTACCACAACAACAGCCTCATCAAGACCTGCAACACCACCCACCCGCAGCAGGACTGCTTCCACTTCATCCAGAACGTCAGCCATGGCCACTATGGCCACTATGTCTGTGTCTCGGAGGAGGATGGCTTCAAGCAGGCGCTGGTGAAGGAGCGCCTGGTCAACCAGCTCCGGTTCCTCTTCCAGAAGGGCCAGGCCACCATGACCTTCGGCTCGTGGCTGCAGCTGCTCCTGATGGTGGCTTTGGTGGAGCTCCTCTACTGAAGGCGACTGTGCTCCCACCATCCTGCTCTTCCTGCTCTTGCTGTCCGCTCCTGAGGCAAGATCCCTGTTTTCTGAGGCGCTCCTTGGACATTGATCTTGGACTGTCCCCAGAGGGGCCCTGAGTAGCACCTTCTCCGTTTTTTGGCCACGGTGGAAGAGCCTCAGTGACGGGGAATGTGACTGCAGGGCCAGGTGGAGCAGGGGTTGGGGACATGTGGGGGATGTTTGCTGTACCAGTGACAGCCTCCCCCTGGCAGCTCTGTTAAGCCCATCCCACTCGGGGTGCAGACATTCAGAGGACTTCTGCCAACGTGCATGCACTGATCCTTTGGGCATGGCCACTCCTCACTTCGGGAACATGCATGTGATGAAGAGGAGGAGCCGGCCCTGGGCCTTCTGAACTGGTTAATCTGAGCTGGGACTGGTGCCTCCAGGTTTTTAGTGGCTAATGTTTGGGTTGGCAAGCAGCTGGAACATTCCCAGCACCGCTTGTGAGTCCCCATTTCTGGTCTGGAGAATTGGGCTCTGGAAGGGTTTTGGGCTTTGGTTTGTTATGTTTTTATTTGCAGCTGGCTTTGATGTGGGAGGGAGATTGGGAATTAGCACTGGAAACCTGCAAGCAAGCGTGGGTGCAAAGTTAGCAAGTTTGCATGGAAAAGCCTTGGAAGATGATTAGATTTGGGGTATGGGGAAGGACAGATGGAAGGGGACCGGAAGGGAAGGTGGAAGCAGAGCCCAAACCGAACTGGGAGGCCCTGGGAAGACCTTTGAAACGCACAAATCCTCTGCAGGCAGCTAAGGGCATTTATCTGTGGGCAGCAGGTGACTCCTGCTCCCCACACTCCTCCAGGAGAGGGACCGGGACCGGCCTTCCTCAGGGAAAGAGGCTGCGGATCTCAGGGCAACACTACCTGGCTCAGGGGGGCTGTGCCTGTCCCCACTGCCCAGAGCAGTTCTGCTTCCTTTCCCCCCAGCGAGGGGACAGGCCAGGCCCAGAGTTTGCTTCTCTCGGGCTTCGAGGTCTCTGAGCAAGACTAAACTGTGAAAAAACCAGGATGCTCTCCCCGCAAAGGGTGATTCCCACACCTTGTCCAAACCTTTCCCAGTCCAAAACACCCCCAAACCTGGGGCTGGGTGAGGGCATCCTGTCTTATGCTTCCAATAACCTGTGGCGGCAGCACAGCTCCTGCTTTGTGCCTGCTCACTCAGGAGTGCCCGAGGGGTCTTTTGGGCAAGGGGGAGACACCGTGTGCCTCTCGTGACCACAGACTACAGACAACGGGCCAGAGCTTCCTATACTGCACTACATTTCCAAGGTATTTCCCCCCCCCCCTGGAATCTAGGATAGAGCTTCTTAAATCCCTTCTCAAAGCACTTTAACTTCGTGAACTAACAAATACCTATTTATTGTTAACTGGTCATTACTGTACTTGTAGAGTTTTATAATATTACGGAAGGTGGGTTCAGATTAGAGGAAAAAAATAAAACAAAAACACCACAACAGCTACCAAAAAAAAACCTTTCAGAACTGTAACCAAAGTGAATGACTGGAATAAAGAATGGAAAAGAACAGGCAAATGCTGTGTTTGTCACCAGGAGTTGAGGGATGCTGCTGTAATGGTGACCAGGGTCTCACCTATCCCTTTTCCCCATGCCTGAGGGGTACCCATGCCTCTTTCCATATCCCACCAACACTGGATTTGCTGCTTCTGCTTCAGGCTGACACTTTCTGGAGTGAGAAGTTGGGCAAATTTCCCACTGGAAAAATCCAAGGGAGGGGGATGTTAGCAGCACCCATGGAAAATGAGGAATGGAAATGGTGATGGTCCCGATGGCTGTGGAAACTTCTGCTTGGGATGGTCCTGCTCTTTAGCTGATTCTGGGGGGAAAGGAGCTTATTATTGATAGCTGCAGGGGGAAAAAAGCCAGGGCTGGGGCTGGAGGGAGGAAAAAATCCAGGGCTGGGGCTGGAGGGAAGCAGAGAACAGAAATTCAAGCTTCTGAAAGGGGCCAGCAAAAGCAGGAGAGAACAATACCCTGTCCCCCTCTCTTTCAAGCCCTCCATCAAAGCACCTTGGCCCAAAGGCAGACCTGGTGCAGGGCTTTTGGAGTGGCTTCATCCCAACCCATGCCCAGCTGCCTTTCTGTGTGCTATTCTTAGTATTTATGCTGGGAAATATTCAGGATTGGGTCCTGAGCTCCAGCCCCCGTTTGCAGTGGTGTGTCTGCAAAGCCTCGGGGGCGATGGGAACACAGGAACGGCACTGCCGGGCACCTGTGTCCCCCAGGATCGGTGCTGGAGGTTGTGCAGGTCCCTGAGCTGCTTGAGGGGGGGTTTGGCAGCTGAAATCAAAACCCTCCCCTGCCTCCTTTCCTCCTTAGCACTGCCTTTGGCAGAGAACTTCCCCCTGGCGTCGGCAGCATATGCGGCAGCTTGACGTAAAGAAGGAGAAACGAGCCCGAAAGGCAGACGGGTTTCAGCAGAGCTAAAACAAGAAGTGTGATTTTTGGCAGCCCCCTCTGCCATGGGAGGAGGTGAGGAGTTTGCCTGGGACGGGAAGGATGAGGATCCCAGCGCTCAGGCATCTTTTTTGGGTGCTGTACATGGACAGCAAGCTGTTTGTGTTCCCAGCTCCGGCGATGCCAATGGAAATTCGAAGTTCTAAAACCCCTCAGTAAATCCTTTGGCAAGAGGGCTGAGCACAGCACAGGGAGGGAGGAGAGGGTTGGAAATGGGGTGCAGGCAGCAACACTTCCACTTTGGTTGCCCAAACCGTCTGGCTGAGAGCACGGGATCAAGCACCACTGGGATCTGTGGGTGACAGGGAGACTCACAGGCAGACACAGAGGCTGCAGCAGCATCTCCAGCCCCAGCAGGTTCCCGTTCCCTGGGAACAGCCAGGACAAAGCACACGGAGCCTTTTGCTCAATTCCCCGAGAAAAGCAGCAAAAGTTGAACCCTTCAGGCTGTGTTTTATTCTGGGATACATTTCCACCACCCTCTGGCTGTTTCCTTAAATACAATGAGCCAAAAGCCGGGAGCAAACGCGGGCACCGGGATTTATTGTGGCTTCGGGGCTGCTGGAGGGGAAAGCTGGAGCGTCACCACCCTCACCCCAACTGTGGCCACATTGTTCAGGGGAGTTATTTTGGGATCTGTGTTTCCACAGGAGCAGGCACGCACAGGAAGGTGAGGCATTTCAGCAGCTTCTCGGGGCTTCCTCCACCCTATGGCTCAAACAAAAGCCACAAGCACTTCATCTTTTTCCCAGCATCTAGGATTTTTTTTTTGGGGGGGTATTTCTGCCTCCAGCCTCCCCAGGAGGAGGGTTTGCCATGCAGGACAATAGTCCTAGGAAATCCTGTATGCCTCTGAATCCCACTGGTGGGAAATCCCACAGTAGCACCCAGTGGACTGCAGGCTCAGCCGGGATGGTGTCTCTAGCCATAGCACCCCACTGGAAAGCTTTTCCAGCTGGGATGGGGGTTCAGAGCCACCTCAGAAGTTGCTGCTGGAATACCCCAACTGCCAGCCGTGGATTTACAAGAGCTGGGTGGAGATGTGATGCTGTATCATGGCTGCACTTTCCATCCTCCCATTAAAAACGTATTTACAGCTCTATCCGGGGAACTCAACTGCCTGGATCAGGTGCCTGAAACTTTGCCACCCACTCCACCTCTTGTCCAACCTGTTTTTCAAGTTGGTGATGCGACAGCTCTATTTGTGGGGTTTATTTGCTGTCCTGGGGCTGTTTGCCCTGTTTTCCTCAGGCTCTTGGGATTTAACCAGCACCGGACAGGTGTCTGCTCATGTGTTTGCCGTGTGCTCCATGCGTGGGGCAAGGTGTGGGTGATGCCACACCACTGAGGTGGATCTGGGCTGGCTGAGTGGGAAATGTAGCTGTTTACTAGAAATGAGATGGCTAAAGGGGAGCTGGAGGAAGTTCAACACGGGACAATCCTTCCTCCCACGTGGCTGTGCTCCTCCTCCCCACACAATTTATTTCCCTTTTCAGCCATGAATTTCCACTCCAACATCCCCATAGGGCGATCCTGGCTGAAGAATTGCATTCCATCAGGGTGGGATGTCCCATCCCAGCTGAATGGAAACCCCAGGACAACAATTTTTATATCTGGGGTGGGTAGGCAATAAATTTGTAAGAAGAGATTCAGTTTAACAAAGCAGGAGAATAACAATGAGGTAGACTTGTTCCTTTTTTCATGTTAAAGTCGGTCCTGGATGGCTCCATCCCCTCTGGATGCTCTGCCAGCTCCTTAAGCATCACCCAGTGCCTCAGGGATGTTGTGTGGGGGATGATGACCATGTGCCAGGTCATCCCCTTCTCTCTGCTCCCAGGGGAAACCCTCCAGCAAGAGCTGCTTGGTCACAGTTACAGTCTATTTGCAACTGAAAGTTTCTCTTTTTCAACATAGTATTATGAAAATGAGTTCCTCCCCTCCCTTCCTGTCCCAAACTGAATCACAGGGGGTTTCTGGACAGTAGTTTTACTACTGGAATTTTGCCAACAGGTGTTTGTGGGCAGGAGCTGAAAGCTCTCAATGAGTGAATTCACTCACGGGAGAGCAGGGAAGACTCCCAAGATGAAATCACTGCTAAAAAGAGAAGAAATTGTTGGAAAACACATGAAAACCACTGTCCTTTCCATGGGATGAGTGTGAGCAGCGGGGAAGCCAAGCAGGATGGATCCATGTAGTATATTTTTAAGGTAAGGAAGCAAAGCAGCAGCTCCATGCCCTTTTCCCAGATGGATTTCACTTTTCTGTGTTTCTCTATCTATCCCAGGGTTGTGACACTGTCCCTTTTTTCTCCCTTCAAAACAGATCCACCTCCAGCCTGGAGTCAGCCCCATCCCAGCCTACTCCCACTGGCTGTGGGAGGGGCAGAGATACCGTAAGAACGAGCTGCTCCACTGAAAACATCTTCACTCCTAAATCTCTGCAGCTGTGGCATTTCCAGCCCTGGGTTCCTGAGAGATGAGATTAAGGAGTGGGATTTTCCAGAGGGATGGGGGTTTGATTGGATCTGGGGTTGTGGAGCAGAGTTGAGGGGTCTCAGCAGCCTCCTGGGGGGGGTTATAACCGAGGGGAGGGGTGAAGGGGGTGAGTCACCCACTCCCTCCAGAGATGATGTGACAGGAAAACCCCAGAGCTGGAAAGTGAAAGCACAACGCCCACCGTGTCACCTCTCAGAGGGACGAAACCACAGTGGAAGGGCCCTTCTTGTTCCCAGTGTGGGTGGCACAGAGAGAAGGCCACTGGAGAGGTGTGACACTCTCAGTTTCACTCATCCCAAAGGAGCAGGGATGAGTCAGGTGAGAATGAGTGTGGAACCCCTTAGTCACGGAATGGACAGGCAGGGGGTGAAGAAGCCCATGAGTTGTCCCCACACTTTGGGGACATCATGGAAAGGGAAAGTGCAGAGGTGACACTGAGTGTGATATGGGGCTGTGACCTCCAGGCTGGAGACATTGCCTGACAGGGCAGTGTGTCCCTCTGTGTCCCTCTGTGTCCCTTGGGCCCTGACCCCGTGTCCAGGCTTGGAGGGGAGGCAGCAGCTCCAGCCCAGGACAGTGACAATGCAGGGGGAAGGACACCAACCCTGTCCCCAGGGAGTGTGACTGCTCTGGGGTGCACATGCAGTTGGTGTTTTCATCCCGGGACAGGAGGGGACAGGGACCATGGGGCAGGAGGGGACAGATCCTTTTCCCTGGGAAGGGACAGATTCTGTTCCTGGAAAGGGCACCAGAACCTGGAGCAGCAGTGGGACAGGAATTGTGGGGCAGGAGGACACAGATCCTGTTCCCTTGGAGAGGATATGTGGGGTAGAAGGGGACAGAACCTGTGCCAATGTCCAGAGACAGGTACCATGGGGCAGGGGGTACAGAGCCAGTGCCCTGGGAGGGGACAGGGACCCTAGGGCAGGAAGGGACGGATCCTGCTCAGTGGGAGGGGATTGAAAACCTCCTGCAGGACAGATCCTGTACTCTGGGAGGGGAGAGACACCATGGGACAGAAAGGGACAGACCCTGTATCCTTGGAGGGGACAGCGACTGTGGGGCAGGAGGGATGAAAAACTTGGAGGAGGAGGTGGCAGACCCTGTGCTCTGCAAGGCGCCGGGGACCCTGGGGGAGAAAGGGACAGATCCTGTGGCTCGGGAAGGGACAGAGCTCATGGAGCAGGAGGTGACAGACCTTGTTCCCTGGGAGGGGACAGGGAGTGGGGGGGG
>VXBX01009225.1:49426-72592 GCA_013400415.1 Scytalopus superciliaris
TCCCCTCCCAGGGCACAGGAGATGCCCCCTCCTGCCCCCCACTCCCTGTCCCCTCCCAGGGCACAGGAGATGTCCCCTCCTGCCCCCCACTCCCTGTCCCCTCTCAGGGCACACGAGCTGTCCCCTCCTGTCCCTCACTCCCTGTCCCCTGCTGGGGTGATGTGTCCTTCAGTATATCTAACCCCCACTATTTTGTCTCCTAGATCACTTTTATCATTTATTTGGCAGATAAACCATTTCTCCCGTTGGTAACCGAGTTTTCACTGTCAGCGCTGACAGCAGCCCCCGCCTTCAGTGGGGTGACACAGGCCACTTGCCAGCGTCACCCGCGGTCACCCCTTGCCGCTCAAGGTCAGCATGTCACTTGTCACCCAGGGCAAGGATGGGAGGGGACGATGCCAATCCCTTTGGTGCTGCCTCATGCCCCAGTGCCCCACGCACCCGGCTCCGGGGGGGCCGTGCCTCATCAGGAGGCGGGCGAGAGCATCTCTCCTTGAGCCGGGATAAGAGCGAGGCCACCCTGCCCTTCCCTCCCCACCTCTCCCTCTCCGCTCCCATGCTCGCCCGCGCTGCCCGCAGCATCAGCGCCTGGCGGGGATGTCCCCCTGCCCCACCCGGGGGGTGTCGCCGGTTTGCGGGGTCTGCCACCCCCGTTCCCGCGACTCCCCGGCCCTTCAACCAGCTGCCAGGGGAGTGGCGAGCCGGCTGGCTCAACCTGTACCGCTTCTGGCAGGAGGGCGGCTTGAACAACCTCCACCACATCATGGCTCGCAAGTTCCAGCAGTTCGGGCCCATTTACAGGTGAGGTGGCGTCTGGTCCCCTTTGCCTCTCTCACCTCGCTCCCTAATCCCGGCAGTTTTTCCAGTCCGGGATGATGCTGCTATTCGTGCTCCGGGTGAGAGAGGGGGGAATATGTGGCTGAGGTGTTGGAAGTGCCTGGATTGCCGTGCGCTGGCAAGGCTTGATGGCAGAGTGATGGGCAAGAGGGGGGCAGGAGGGGACAGACTGTGCCATGGGAGGGGACAGACTGTGCCATGGGAAGGGTCAGGGAACGGGAGGCAGGAGAGGACAGACTGTGCCATGAGAGGGGACAGGGAACGGGAGGCAGGAGGTGACAGATCCTTTGGAGAGGACCAGAAACTTGGGGCAGGAGGGGTCGGACCCCGTGCTCTGGGAGGGGACAGGGACCATGTGGCAGTGCCTTGTGGATGCAAAATATAGGGAAGATGGGATGGTGAAGCTGGAGAGGATTCTGCCCTCCCTGATCTCTGCAGGGTCTCAGTCTGAGGAGGAACAGGGGGTGGGGAGGGAGCGGGGGGAGATGTTTGATTTCAGCATTTCTCTGTATTCCCACCTGAGTCCTGAGGGCCTAATCCTGCTGCATTCCCCACGATGGGACCTTCCCGCAGGATTTTAGAGCACACGAGGGGGCAGGTGGTTGATTTGAGAGTACTGAGGGTCAGAGCGCAGGGCTGACCCCGCTCTTCACCCCATTAGGGAGAAGCTGGGTTCTTATGAGAGCGTGAATATCATCAGTCCCCAGGACGCTGCCACCCTCTTCCAGGCAGAGGGCACGCTGCCAGAGCGCTTCAGTGTGCCCCCTTGGGTGGCATACCGTGACTTCCGCAACAAGCCCTACGGCGTGCTCCTCAAGTGAGTCGGGGGGCTCCCGGGTCCTAATGCCATACCCCCTGCTCGGGGAGAAGCTGGAGCAGCAGGAGGGTGATGGGCACATTGGCTGGTCCTGTGCTTTGGGGGTAGGGGAGACACCTCTGACCCCGACTTTGGCGTCCTGCAGGACAGGGGAGGCGTGGCGCTCGGACCGCCTGATGCTGAACAAGGAGGTGCTGTCGCCACAGGTAGTGGAGGGGTTTGTGCCCCTGCTGAGCGAGGTGGGTGAGGATTTTATCCGGCGGGCACAGGCGCAGGTGGAGAAGAGTGGCCGGGAACAATGGACTGCTGACTTCACCCACGAGCTCTTCCGCTTCGCCCTGGAGTGTGAGTGTCAGGGGTGTGAGCCTCAAGATGTGTGTCTCCCCAAAAAACCCACCCTTTCCCCCCGAGCCTCACCCTCTGAGATGGGCCAACCAGCATCTCTCCCAAAGCCAAAGTGTGTAGAGGGGTGTCCTCTCTCCAGATGAGTGTAGAACAACTCAATGCTTGATAAAAGACTCTGTTATCATTTACTGGCTGTCAGCTGGTGGCCAACCCTACCCAGCCCAATCCTTCACGGCCCAGAACAAAGAGGAGGCCAAGCCAGGTGTTGGAAAGGCTGGAGCTGCCCGTGGAATGGTGGAAGGGGATGGGGATGGGTGCCCTCACAGGTGCTGTCCTTGCAGCTGTGTGCCATGTGCTGTACGGGGAGCGGCTGGGGCTGCTGCAGGACTTTGTGGACCCCGACGCGCAGCGTTTCATCGATGCCGTGACCCTGATGTTCCACACCACGTCCCCCATGCTCTACCTGCCACCCGCTCTCCTCCGTCACCTCAACACCAAGATGTGGCGGGACCATGTCCAGGCCTGGGATGCGATCTTCTCCCAGGGTGAGTGCTCCTGCTGTGCCTGCACCTCCCTTTGTCATCCCAGGTCCCTCTGAGAGCTTGGCTCTATAGTGCAACCTCACGTGGAGACTTTCTCCTGGGTACAGCCACCAAGGTCAGGAAGTTTCCACATCTGGAGTTTGTGGGATGGAGCTGAGGGGAGCCATCCATGAGTGAGGATGACAGGCAGCATGTTGAGGGGAGCAGCTGTCTCAGGGGGGCTTTGGGCACCTGTGGGGTGTCTTCCCCTGGGACAGCAATGTCCTGAGGTGCCTTCCTCCTCCACTGTGTCCCTGGGGGAGGAAGGCCACTCCAAGCCTCCTTGTGTCCTCAGCGGACAAATGCATTCAAAATGTCTACCGGGACCTACGGCTGCAACGCAAGAGCACCAAGGAGTACATGGGCATCCTCTGCAACCTCATCATGAGGGACAAGCTGCCCTTGGAGGACATCAGGGCCAGCGTCACCGAGATGATGGCGGGAGGGGTGGACACGGTACAGAGCGGGCAGGGTGGTTGGGCAAGGGGGAAGGTCCTGGTTGGTGCTGAGCTTTGTTCCTCTGCCCTTCTCCAGACCTCCATGACGCTGCAGTGGGCCCTGTTTGAGCTGGCACGGTCCCCAGGGGTCCAGGAGAAGCTTCGGGCAGAGGTCCTGGCTGCCAAGCGGGAGGCGGCGGGGGACAGGGTGAAGATGCTGAAATCCATCCGGCTGCTCAAAGCCACCATCAAGGAGACTCTCAGGTGAGGAGCAGCCCCTGCTGGAACACACCCCCAGCCCTTTCCCTTCCTGAACTGTCATAAATCCAGAGGGGGATGTGGGCAGGCCTGGCTGTCACCCAAGATGAGGCGTGTGGGATTTGTCCCTGCAGGCTGCACCCCGTGGCTGTGACTCTGCAGAGATACACCACCCAAGAGGTCATCCTCCAGGACTACCGCATCCCCCCCAAGGTAAGCATGGGGTCCCTCCTCACCTCAACCTGGCTGTGGGACCTGGGTCACATGTGGGGAGCAGCTGGGGGGCTCAAAGCCATCCTTGCACCCCAACAAATCTACGTGGAGAGCCCAGCCCCACAGGGCTGATCCCTCTCCCTGCAGACGCTGGTGCAGGTCGGTCTCTATGCCATGGGCCGGGATCCCGAGGTCTTTCCCAAGCCTGAGCAGTTCAGGCCCCAGCGCTGGCTGGAAGGTGGGCCCAAGCACTTCCAGGGACTGAGTTTTGGGTTTGGACCTCGGCAGTGCCTGGGGCGCCGGATCGCTGAGCTGGAGATGCAGCTCTTCCTCATGCAGGTGAGCATTGCCCTGCTGGGGACACCAGGGAGGTGACACGTGGGTGTTGGTACCTCCAAAGTTTTCTGTGGAATCACGGGACGGTTTGGGTTGGTAGGAACCTTAAGGATAATCTTATTCCACAGGGAGAGGCACCTTCCACTAGACCATGTTGCTCCAAGCTCTATCCAACCCATCTGCTCTGTTCCCTTTCATTCCAGATCCTGGAGAACTTCAAGATTGAAACCATGAGAGCAGTGGAAATTGGGACCAAATTTGATCTCATTCTGATCCCAGACAAACCCATCTACTTGACCTTACGGCCGCTCGAATCCCGGGCGTGAGGAGCCTGATCCCGGGTGACACCCAGTCTGTCCCCATGTGGGGGCATCCCCCACATCCCAGCAGGCACTTTCAGCTCCTTCCAGCCAGCCTCCAGCCTGGGGTTGGGATTTGGGGGACGGCTGGGACGCTTTCAGGGCCACAGCCTTGTCTTGCTGCCTCCCTGCCTTGGCTCAAGGCTGCGCTTACGCCACGGGGGAGATAAACTGGAGCCACCCCAGGGGAGGGTGGGGTGGTACTGCTGCACCCTTCCAGCTGCGTGGTGGTCCCTCACTACCTCTCCAGGGGCTGTGGGTTGTGCTCCTCCAACACCCTCAGATGTTCTGCTTTGCCTCTGATTTCCTCTGTCACGGCATTCCTTCAAAAAGCACTGGCTCCTTTTTGCCACCCTTGGGTTTCTCCATCTCTCTCGGAGGGCACTGGTTAGGGAAGGGGAGGCAGAGTGTGGGGTCTTCTCCGGGGGGCCATGGGGATTGCTGTCAGCTTCTGGTGAGGGACAAGAAAACGTCTTGGGGAGCTGTAATTCTAAACCCCCCTTTCTGTGGGTGAGAGAGCTCTGGGGTGGGGGTGGGGGGGATTCTGAGGGCCCCAGGGACCACCCTGCTCCCTCCCTCTCGTCCTGCAGGGAAACTGAGGCAGATTCCCCCAAATGTGAGGGTGGGTATAGAGACACACCCCTGCACCCATCCCTAAACCAAAACGGTGGTTCTGAGCCCAAATCCTGCCCCCTGGCAGCAAACACTGGCTGCCAGCCCCCATGTGGGGTTTCCTTGGTGCCCCCTGTGTGCTCACCGAGGAGTGGGGGAAGCCATGTTCCTGCTCCTGCTCCAGCAGACGAGTTCCAAGCTCCTGCTTCTCCTGGCTCCACCTCACCACCTTCTCCAGCTGGGACAGACCCAAAACAGGCTGGGTCTCCCCAGGAAAGGGGAGCCAGAGGTGCCTGACACTCCAAGCACCCCACCATCAAGTGGGGTACAGAGGGGTGATGCCCACCTGCCTCTCCAGCACCCGCCTACGGGTTTGTGCCTCCTCCAGCCTGGTCAGAAGAGAGAGCTTCTCTGTGCCCCCCAAAACACTCTGTGGGCACAGGGTGAGGAGGAGTAGGAACAGTCATGCTGGATTTCCCTGCTTTTCCCCCTACTGCCCCACTGAGCTGGAGATGCCACCTTGGTGATGCCCCCAGGTGACCCCCCCGGCGTGTTTTTGGGGGTGCCAAGGCTCTGCCCCCCTCCCCGGTCTCAATGGCAAGGCTGAGGGCTGTGGGGCAATGGGGGGCACAGGGTGGGGGGCCCTCACCAGCTCCTCCCGCAGCTGCCGGTTCTCGGCCAGTAGCTCAGTGTACACCTCTTTGGAGAAGGCATCACCTGTGGGATGGGACGGGGGGGACAACACTGGGGCGTGTCCTGCACCCCTCCCCGTGCAGGGATGGAGCCCTTGCCTCTCCCATACACCGGAATGGGTGCTGGGGGGCTGAGCACCTCCTGATCCTCACAGGGAGCCCAGCAGATGATTATGGGACCCCCCTGAGGGTCCTCATTCCCTCTGGCACCCACCTGCTGGTTTCTCCATGCTCCTGCCCACCGCGCTGAGTCTCTCCTGCAGCACCCGCTCCATCACCTTGATGACCTGTGGGGGAGAGCAGAGCTGCCCCCATGTCACCAGGCTTTGGTGATCATCTCATGGAGAGGTGGGATGGACCAAATGGTCCCATCTGCTCCATGACCGACCTTCTCCTGCTGTTGCACCGTCTCCTCCAAGCGCTTTGCCTTGGCCACCTTCTCCTGGCACCTCCTCAGCACGGCTTGCTGCAGTTGGTGGGCTCTCTGGAGCAGCACCAGCTCCTTCTCCCGGTCATTTTTCTGTGAGGGAGAAAGGGGACATTCCCCCAGAGAGCTCTGCGCTCTCAAGCCTTGGGGCATCGCTTGGGAGAACCTCGTGGATGGGCTCCTGGGGCTCTCAGGACCTGCTTGGCTTTGGGGGTGGTTTGTGATGCTGCTTTTCCAGCCCAACTCCACCCCCCTGACAGCCTCTGCTCTCATCCATACCCGGATCAGCTCGTTCTGCAGCTGCTGGACACGATCCTTCAGTCTCCTCATCTCCGCTGTGCCGGCCACCAGTTTGTGCTCGAGGGTGGCTGCAAGAGCCCGTTCCATGTCCTTGTCACCCGGCTGGGGGACCGGGGAGGGGGTTCCCCCAGTTCCCCACCACTCACCGAGCCTGTCCAGCAGCTCCTCCCGGGTCATGACATGTGGGTCAGTGCCGCGGAGCAGGGTGTGGCCCAGCTCCTCGTGCGAGGCCAGGCTGTGCCGCAGGTGCCTGTTCTCCACCTCCAGGCTGCTGACCTGCCGGCGCAGGGACAGAAGGTCCCCTGCCATCCGCTCCAGTGCCAGCCGGTAGCTGCCCACCTCCTGCCATCCCAGAGCAGAGCTGCTGACACCCTGTGGCAGCCAGGGTTGTCCCCAGATCCAAGGGTATACGTGACTTGAGGGTCAGACCCAACATGGAGGAGCTAAGAAACATCCAGGTTTTCCACTCATCCTGCCACCATCCATCCTTCTCTTTCCCGTCTGTCCATCCATCCACACATTCATGTGTCAATGCTTCTTTTCTCTTCTCTGTCCATCCATCCATCCTTCTCCAACCTCACATCCTTCCCTTATTTCACCACCCATCCTTCTCTTCCCATCTATTCATCCATGCAATCATATATTCATCCTTCTTTTCTCCATCCATCCTTCTCCAACAGTGCATCCTTCTCTAACCATCTGTTCTTCTCTTCTCCATCCATTTATCCATCCGTGCATTCATATATTCATTCTTCTCATCTCCATCCATCCTTCTCCAACCACTCACTCTTCATTTCTCCATCCATCCATCCATCCATCCATCCATCCATCCATCCATCCATCCATATATTAATCCTTCTCTTATCCATCCATCCTTTTTTCCTCCAACCATCCATTCTGTCCTTTCAAACCTTCTCCTCTCCTTCCATCCATCAGAGCACTCCTCCATTTTCCCATCTTTTCCTACAGCCCCCTTGGAGGAATCTCCCAAGGATGTGGGATCTGGGAGTCACCCCCAAGCTCTGAGCCTTTTGTGACTTTACAGGTCTTTAAAAGAAGGGAATGGGGTGAAGAATAACAGAAAGATCGATGTTTTTAAACAGGTTTTTTGGCACCTGTGTGCCTGGGGGATGCCTTGCCAGATGATGCTGGGGGAAGAAAATTTCCTAAGGATTTTTATCTTTCCAGGCTGACTGTCCTGACTCCCTCCCTGCCAGGCTGGGAGGATCCTGGCAGCAGGGTCCTTGGCCTGAGGGAGCCGTGTGCCTCCAGCTCCCCTGGTCTCCCGATCCCAGCCTTGGGAATGGCCTTGGCCAGCGGCCCAGGGGGGAGCCCAGGGCTGTGGGGAGGGGCTGCATCAGCATCATGTAGCCTTGGGAAGGGGGGGAAGGGAGAGCAGGTGCTGCCAGAGCTGTTTCATCCAGGCTTTGGTTCCTTCCCAGGATAAAGGACCCTCCAGTCAAGCTCAAGAGCTGCTCCCCCTACCCCCTCCCAGACCTGCACTGGTTTTGGTCCCCATGGGAGCCAGGACTCTCCTTGGAGATACTGCTGTCCCCCCACCAGTGTCCTCCCTGGCACTCACCAGCTCCTGGTGATCTCCAAAGATCTTCTGGGACCTGTGGAACCAAGGGTGGGGGAGACACTGTGAAACACTGGCAAAACTTTGGCCAAAGAGCTCTCCATGTGAGACAGGAGCTGGTTTGGGGTGCTGGGGTGGCAGATGGGAGTGCAGGAAGGGTGGGAGGTGGGAGGAGATGAAGAGTAAGATCAGCAGCATTGAGGCAGGAGGAGAAACTGCTGGGGAAAAATATGGGGAGAATGGAGGAAGGAGGAAACCACCCCAAGGAGGATGAAAAGGAGCCAAAACCACCGTTGTCCCCATACCTCTGCTCTCCATGTGGGAATGGCTGCTTTCCAGGCAGGAGACTTGCCACAGCATCAGCTGCTGGGAGGGACACATCATCTCCATGGAGCTGGCAGGAGACATCAGAGCAGAGGGTGAGGATGAGGAGCAGGCTGGGGAGGAACAAGCTCCTTCATGCCCATCCTCACAGCTGGGAGCAGCTCTCTGGGCTTTCACCTGGATCAAAACACTTTTACCATTGTTGCTTTGGGATCAGGATCCAGCTCAGCCCCAAAACCTCTGGCATGACTGGCTGCGAAGCTTCAAGAATCCCACTCTGGGGCTCGGGTACAGGGTGTGGCCAGAGGGTTGGAAGACCTTCTCCTGAGGATGGGGGTGCTTAGAAATCCCTGACTTTGAATCAGGGGATCATTTAAGCCTAACGGGTCCATCCACCCAGCACTAAACCACATCCCCAGGTGCCACCACTGCACGTAAGATGTGGAAGCATCTCTGTGAGGATCATTCCACAGAGGGATTGTTGAGCCAGGCACCCTTGCTAGGGTGTAGCACGGATCTCTGGGTCCTTCCTTCCCTTGGTGACACCAGGTGACATCCCCATTCCCCCCCACCGCTCCCAGCACTCACAGTGGAGGAGAAGGGTCTATAGGAGAGCATCCTTCCTGCTCCTGGGGTGTCCCAGCTCGCCGTTCCCACAGTCAGGTTGTCACGCTCCTCCTGCCCCACACAAGCCACCTTTGGGCAAACTCCTGTTCCTGTGCCACCACCTAAGCTGTGGCAAGGGGACTTGCAGTGATGTTGGGGGGCTGTAGCATGAGGAGAAGGTGATTTTCCCAGGCTCCTTCCACTGGGAAAAGGATTTAGGTGGCACGGAGCTCCTGTCATGCGCTGGCAGCTGTTGCTACAACACAAATTGCCTCTTAGCAACTCCTCCCTGAAGCAGCTGGGAGGCTGAAATCACCCATCTGTGCCCAGGAGCAGAGAGGTGCCCTGGGCATCCACATCTCTTCCCCTTCAGCATCCCACTGACACTTCCAAAGCCACCAGAGCTTGTGCAGATCCCAGCCCATTGCTGCTTCCAGCCCTCCCTTCTCATTCCCATCCCGATTTTAGGGCTCTGTTTGCCTCATTCCCTGCTCCCAGCAGCGCAGAGCCAGGGAGGTGACTTGCTGGTGGCCATCCCTGGATCTCAACGCAACCTGGGGGACTCCAGGGATGACAGCACCTCATTTCTCAATGCATACAAATCCTCTGCCTCCCCAGCACGATCCTCTGATGTTTTGAACATTCCATTACCTTCGGAGGACCCCCATCTGGGAGATGCTGGATGGCATCAGGATTCAGCTCCACCTTGGAGTTTGGCCTGGGAAGAGTTTGCTGGATAACTCACTGAGCAAGCCCCACTTTCACCCTGAGACTGAATTTAAAGTGTTCTAAGGCAAGTGATTCTTGTCCCAAGTTGCCCCTCAGCCCGTCCCTCTTTCATGGTGCCCACAGAGACTCCTGTGTCTCCCACCTGCTGGAGGATCCCCCATCCACCTCTGCTGCGGGGTTTGCCAGGGAACAAAGAGCCTGGTGTGTGTCCATGGAGCCCCCTTTGCTACCTCATCCCATGCCATCAATTTTTCATCAAGGAGATGGTGGGAAGAGTGCAATTATCTGCTCCATCAATAATGCACTTGCCTTGCCCGGACTGCCTTCCACCACAGCTTTTTCAGGCTCAAGCTACACCTGCAGAGCCTGGCAGAGCACCCCCAGCCTGTATTCCCAGCAGAATCCCACCATTCCAGCAGGCATTATCACTCCAGGGACAGGCTTAAAAGTATTTGAAGACATTTTTCCCCCCTACATCTCCTATCTCAAATCCATCTGGAGATCGTTGCATCTCTCCTTCCCTCAGGGGTCCGGGATGAAAGGCTGGGAATCCACGTCTGAAAAGATGGAAGCTTTGAAACTCCTGGCACTCTCTATTTATTTTTTAATAAATTTCTTTCCNCCCAATGAGCCACCCCCCCTGCTTCCCATATTTGCTTAGGCCGAGGCTTTTTTTTTAATATTTGCTTAACAAATTGCTCTGAGATACTTTGATGTACCAGATTAGCTTCGACTGCTGGAATCAATCCATCTCTAGATGGAGCAGTCAGCAGCGAAGCGAGCCAGGGCTCTGCAAATAAACCTCTGCAGGAGGCAGGAAGGTCCAAAAACTACCAAAAAATAGGATTCTGCCTCCACATCTGGATCCCATCCCTGTCTGAGGAGGGGACAACTTGTTACACACACGAGCATGAAGGCATTTGAGTTTGCAGCCTTTGCTGCAGCACAATCTCCCTCCAGCTCAACAAATGACACAGCCATGGATGAGCATTAAGCCTAATTCCTTAATTGTTAGGAAGATGGGATAAGCTCGGATTTACATATCTGAGGGGAAAAAAAGAAGTTGCTGCAGTGGCTTAGGAAGATCAGAGGGGGGGAAAAAATCCCATTTCCCCCCTCTTTTCTGTAACAAAAGCTCATGAAACCATCAGGAGATGGGTTTGTTTTGCTTTGCCTGATGCTCCCATCAACCTCAAATATTCCCTTGGGATGCAGGTATGGATGGAGCTGGGTGTGATGCCAGGGCCCTGATGGTCCTTGGTACCCAAAGCACCCTCAGAACATCTGGGTGGTTGGATCAGAGGGGGAAAATGTTGTTTCCCTCCCCCCTCTACTTCTAAAATCACAGTGTTTTTATGGGGTACTCCGATTCCCAGGGGAAAGAGACATTTTTAGCCTCACTGCTCCCCTCACACCTTGCAGGATGTGAAAGGCAGCACATAAATTGGGCTTTATCTGATTAAACCAAGGATGAACTCCCTTCCCAAGCACCGGGGGCTTGTGCTGGGTGGGGTGCGTGTGTGTGTATGTGTATTAGCCAAAGCATTACAATTCAATTTAGGAGTTAATTGGATTGCACTGAAAAGTGCTTAATCTGTGCCACGTCCGTTTAATAGAGACACCAATAGAGACACCACATCTCCTGCTCCCTCCCCAACCTCGAGGACGAGTTTAGGGTGGGCCGTTGCTCTCCAGCCCCGAGCCCAGCTGCTGGCTGCTGATACCGTGTTTTACAAGGATATAAAAGCCTCTGGATTACACCGGGTAGCTCGGGGAGGGGGGGGGATGCTCCATGGAGAGGTGGCTGCTCCGTGAGCTCCCACCCCACCCGCCTGCTTCCTGAAGATAAGGCTCAAGGAAGCGGCTGTGCCACCAGCAGGGGCTGTGAATCCTCTGCGAGTCGCTGCCGGTTTATTTTCCTCAAAGAAAATGAAAGAAGGGAATTAAAAAAACAGAGGAAGACAAAAAAGGGGGGGAAAATTATATATGAAGAAGCTCCTGGCTTCTGAGAAAGTTTCCCCCCCCCTCCCCTCATCCTGCTGCTTTTGGGAGGGATGGAGACACTGAGAATGATGGTGAGCAGTGGGAAAGATCCTACCAGGTTGGGTTTCTCCTTCCAGCATGGATCAGAGTGCTGCCACTCACCTACGACCACAAATGGGGACCAGAGCTAAAAAGTCTCCCTCTTGAGATCAAAAAATGAGGGTAACAGATTCCAACTGTTCCTCTGGGTTCCCACTGAGTCTTGTGAGGTTTCTTTTTTCCTCCCTCATTTGTGTTTTTAGATAAACCCTGGGGATGTGAAGAAATGAAGAAATAGCCCCCAAAATCCCCAGTGCCAGTGGGAGATGGGGCAGCACTTGGCAGCTCCATAGAGAGTTGTCCCAATATATATTCAAAAAAATCTATAGAAGTTAAATGCTCTCCCCTATCCCCACACTTTTTAAGTGCCCTCGGACCAGGAAAGGCTGAGAAGTCCCTAAGCAAGGAGGGCTGGGCACCTCTGTGCCCTGTTCACCGAGGGTTTAGTAGCACTGCTGGGACACACATTCCATCTCATGCACCCCCAAACACATCAAAATGGCATTTTGGAGGCAGTTTTCTCTCTTTTCCCTGCTGGTGTCCCCAGTCCCCACCCCACAATAAACCCCTTCAGCCACCCACACCCGAAGAGGAGAAGCCCATGCAAAGCCCACCTGTTTTCCATCCTTGCCCAGAACCTGCATCACCAAAAAAAACCCCCTCATGCAACGTAGCTGAGGCACTTGGGTATTTAAGGCATTTGGATATTAAGGCATTTGAGGTGTTTAAGTCCCACAGCCTCCCCCAGCCCTTCACCCTTGTGTTCCTGCCTCTCCAGCACCCTCTGCTGCTCTCCAACAGCCATGTCCCTCTGTTCCCGTCCTTCTCCTCAAGAAAACACCTTTTCCAGTTGTTTTTACTCTCCCCGAGCGCAGTGGGGATATTGCAGATGGATTTGGGGTGGCCGGCAGGTTCCTGCTGTGAATACCTTACCGCTGCCGCTGTCCCTGGGGTGGCGACCTCTGGGGTCACATTAAGCTCATTTATGGGCCTGTTTTATGAATTGGTTTAATCCTGCTGGGGAATTTCCTCCCCCTCCATGTACCCACCCAGCCTGCCACGCACTGAGCTTCGTGCCCGCGGGTGCGGGGGCACCCGTGGGTACCGAAATCCCGGCAAGCATCCCCGGGCAGGGCCAAGCGAGGCATCCCCATCCCAACCGGCTGCGTTCCCCCTCCCCAGGGGTGGGATCCGGAGGGTGGGGGGCTGTCCCCATCCCGGCGGGGCTGTCGCTAGATGGGGCTGGAGCCCCGCACGGACAGGCAGCCGCCTGAGCCTTCAGCACCCCCCCCCGCCGCCCCACAGCGCCTTCTTCAGCCTCTGCAGCATCTTCATCCCCTCTCCCCTTGCCAGCAGAACACTCTCGAGGGTCCAGCAGCACCACACCGTGCTGGGGGTCCCCTCCCGGCTCACCAAGGCAGCAGTGGGTGCAAAAGCCCCCTCTTTCTGGGTACAACAGAGACCCTGATGCTGGTGGGGAGCAAGAAATCCCACCCCCCCCACACATCCCCTACCACGGCTGCCTCTTCTATGTGATGTTTTTGGGGGACCGTCTGCACATCTGGGCTCTTCTCTTACGTGATGGAGCTGGGAACAAAACAGCAGCACGGAAAAAAATAAGGCATTTACGTCTCCCAGCGCCACAAGAGACCCTGTGGCTTGTAAATCCCCCGGCGTCGACAGGTCAGGGAAATGTGTGTGATGGAAGTGGGGAAAGAAAGGCTTAAAGGAGAAGCAAATGTTTGAGGAGGCTGCAGAAAAACGCCCCCTAATCGTTAAGTGCTGCTTGTAAATTATTCATCGGCTGGTAAGAGAGGCACAAATCTATTCCAGGAGAGGGCAGAAGGGTAGGAAAACATGGTTAGGCTGAGCCCAGCGTAAAGCTCAACCTAAGGTCGGAGAGCTCGTCCAGCAGGAAAACTTGGTAAGCCCGGGGAGGGGGGAATGTTAATGTCCCAGCACAAAGGATTTCCACCCCGTGGGAGGTGGAAAAGCAGAAGGGGTTACCCCATTCCCCGTAATATTCCTCCTCGCTTTGTTTCCCCACTTTTTAATGAAGGCATTAACGAGCAGATCTGGAGCAGGACCTCCAAAGCCGCGGGGTAGGGATGAGGATCCGGGTTTGATCAGTCCGAGCCGAGTGGGAAGAAATGACAGGGCTGTGATCAGGCGGGTGTTCCCCCTCCCCGACCCCCNACACACGCTCCATTAGTAGGGTGTCAGCCCCGATTCCCGGGGCTGTCAGGAGATGGGCTTTTCAAGCAAATCCCCCGTGCCACAGTGCAAGCTGAGTGAAAATAATTTGTGCTTTAGGGGGAAGAAAAAAAACCAAAAAACAAAGGAAAAGAAAACGGCAGCCAAAGGTTGCAGGGGGGTGGGAGGAAATATTAATCCTACCAACGACGTGTTTTTAGCCAGAAAAAGAGAAAATACTCATGCAGGAGTGCCCAGGGCTTGTGCAAAACCTATCTGGGCTCCAATTGCCCCGCCTAGGTCTTTAAAATTGGATGATGGGAACGTTCTTGAGATCAGTTCCCACCCATCCTCACAAGGCTGCTCTTGTGAGGATGCACTGAGCTGGATTTGAGGCTGCTTGGAGCGCCGGTGCGAGCAAACAGCAATTCCAGGGCTGAAAACACATGGCACAGAGCAGGTAGTGATGCCAGGGCTGGATCCTGTGCAGCTCTGGAAGGTGCTGGGAGTTCTCCAGAGCCCCGGAGTCATCACATCCATCAAACTGGGAGCTCACATCCCAGTGGCATTGAAGCTGTGCTGTGGTACCTGCCTCCACACGCCCCATTACGGGTTCCTATTAGGTTGGGCATAAAGAAGCTGTGGAAAGGGAAGTCATAAAGCTCAGTGGATCAGAAGAATTAAAACAGCTGGAGGAAAAACAAATAGCTTTGCTGTAGTATTATTCTTTTCTTTATGGTGGTTATTTTATTGCTAATTTTGCTCTCGCCGTGCTGCCTGAGTTTCAGGTTGAAGGTGGGGTCTGGGAAGCCGCTGATGTGGAAATAAGTGGGGTTTTGGAAAGAATGGGCTCCCTTCACTCCTTCCCTCAGAGCTATTTAATAAGCAGAGCTGGGCTTTAGCAACCTGTTCTTTTTAAAGCCAGAGAGCTTAAACTACAGAAAGATACTGGGACTATGAGGGCAAGGTTTAAATTCATCCAAGGGCTCCAGCTGTCAGTACAAAGGGCTGGAGGAGGAGAGCAGCTGGCTTTTACTTTCTCCTGGAGCCAAAAGGTATGAGCTGGAGGTGCCTGGGGTCTCTAACATAATGCAGTGGTAATAGGAGATAATTTGCTAAATGAATTTGGAATTGAGTGATTAGATTGGAGCTGGTGCATCGAAGTGCTGCTCTCAGCAAGGTGATGGGATGATGTACCCCCTCCAGTCCCTGTGTCACCCCAAAACAGCTGCATTCCAGGGATGCTGTGATCAGGCTGTGGATAAAACCAGCCACTCCCAGCAATGAATATACTGGGAGAGAGATTAAAAACGGGCATTTGGGTGGGTTTCTCACCGTTGTGAGGACGGTGTGTGCCATTGTGGAGGCTGCATGCCACGGGCACGGTGCTGGCTGAATGCTCTTGTGGGTCCTTAGCTGGCAATAATGTGGACACAGGGGGGTTGCCTGTGGCTCTTCCCTGCTCTTGAGGGTGCTGAGGGTGACAGTCCAGGCTGTCTGATGGCATCAGGAACACTGCTGGTCTCTGGAGAGGGAGAGGCAATGCTCTCTGGGATGGATGGATGGATGGATGGATGGATGGATAACGGGGGGCAGCTGGGCTGAGCTGCACCCACCGCATGGCCACTCTCCACACCCCCAACATGCCACTGGGGTGATGGGGAAGAGCTGTGGGTTGGCCAAAAGGAAAGCTCAAGGGGAGTTTTGGGCACTCCCTGGAGTGACAAGGTGAGAAGGAGCAGGAGAAGGAGGAGGAAGCAGTCGTGTGCCTGTGGTGGTGGAAATAGCAGGTCCATGCCCATCCTCAGCCTTCAGGTGGGTATCCAGCTCCTGCAGGTGCAATGGGGTGATGCAAACCACTTTGCCATGTGGTGCTGCACCCACCTTTGGTGCCTGCTGGCTGAGGCCCCTTTAGCTCACCAGCAGCCCCAGCCAGAGCCCTGTCGGATGCTGCTGGCAGCAGTAATGTGATTTCCCTGCCCCTCACTTCCCACTCCTGGCTCTGAGCATCCCATCCCGCTCTCCTCCCGCCAGCCTGGCTTTTATAGACTCTCCTCTAATCTGGTTAGGAGGGGAAGAAGGATCTAATGGAATAAACAATGGAGTCCACGCGCTCCTCGCTGCCACCTCAATGGCAAGGTCACAAACGGGGAGCTTCACCCAGTCCGGCCCATCCCGGCTCCCAGGGTGATGAGGAACTGCACCAAGCCATGGTATCCCTGCCCCCAGCTGGCAAACCCTCGCTCTCCACCTCCCAACTGCTCTCGCGTCTCTGCCAGCTGAACAATCAGCCTGGATGCCCTCTCCAAATTGGCCATGCCCTCTCCAAATTGGCCGCAGGGCGCGGGTAGCGGCAAAGTGGCCTTCTCTGCGTTTTATTCCGTGCCTGCGCTTGGCCTCACCTCATTAGCGTGGCTAACGAGGGTGGCAGCATCTCCCCTCTCTGCTGCAGGAGGTGTCCGGGGGCGCCCCGTGCGCTTCCCCATCGCCGCCTCATTAACAACATCAGCAGCATCACCCCCCGAGCTGCCGCGTTCCGTTCCGCTGCCGGCCCCGAGCTCCTCCAGCATCAAAGCCGCCCCCCGCCCCACCACTCTTCCCCTTCCCGAGGGGGCAGCATCATGCAAAATGCAACAGTTTAGGCTCTGGCTGCAATTACAGAGGCCGGGGAGCAGCTGCTGCCGCCGCACCGGACCCGCGGCCGCGGCCACCGTGGCCTGTCGCAGCCCGAGCGAACGTGCTCTTAATTCAATTAGCGCTGCCCTGAACGCTCCCCGGGGACAAGGCAGCGGGGAAACAACCCGCTCCCCTTAACAAAGACATTCCCGGCTCGGCCCGGCTCTTCCCGGCCGAGATTCTGCCTTTTTTTGTAGCGTTCCACACAGTAAGAGGAATGGGGGGGATGTCAATCAACAGCTGCCGGCAGTTTGGCTTTGCTGGCTCGCCAAGAAAAGGTGCTCAGCAGGGAAGGGCTGAACGTAATTTTTATTAGGAAAAGAATTCTTCCCGGTGAGGGTGGGCAGGCTTTGGCACAGGTTGGGCAGAGAAGCTGTGGCTGCCCCATCCCTGGGAGTGTTCAAGGCCAGGCTGAACGGGGCTTGGAGCAACCTGGCATAGTGGAAGGTGTCCCTGTCCATGGTACAGGGTGAAACTGGATGATCTTTGAGGTCCCTTCCAACCCTAACCATCCCATTATTTTATGATTCTCCCAAACCAAACCTTTCACCCGGGTCTGCATCCTGATCCGGGGATAAAAACCCAATTCCCGTGCTCCTGGAGTTACAAACCAGGCTGAAATATGGGGAAACACACGGCAATTCCCCACTCCACAGCCAATTGTGAGCTCATTGTTCTGGCCAGCCCTAAAGGTGGTTGATGGCCAGGCTGGCACGGTAACAATTTACACCCTGACGCTGTGTCAATTTACGGCAGGCACCAATCTGCTCCAGGTTTGGAACGGCAGCAATCACATAAATTAAGGCTATTTAAGCAGTGAAATAGCCAGCCTGTTGATTTTTTTTTTCCCCTTGCCTGGAAACCCCCCCCCGGCAGTAGGTTTTCCCTTTTTTTTTCTTTTCAGAGGCTTTCACGGTGTGCCAGCACGTCCTCAGACCCCCATCTCGGGTAACATGAACAAAGGCACTCAGCAAAGCGGTGGCAGAGGCTTGAGGTGACCCTGAAGGTCCCAAGTGCCAAATGAAGGGGCTGAGCAAGGTGGGGTTGTGCCAAAACAAGGCGTAAAACAAGGCCGGTTGTTAAACAGGGGATATAAATAAAAATCCGTTAGTAAGAAAGATGCCTCCAGGGTGTGTTTTCCAGCCCTTGGATGACGCTCAGAATCCCCCAGGGAATGCATCCTGCTGATCCTGCACGTGGCTTTACCCCTGGCTACTGCATGGTCAAACTCATCTCTCTTTTTTTTTTTTTTTGTGCAAGACACCAAATTTGGGGTGAAAAAAAACCCCCTGTCACTGAGGATATCTTTTCCCAGCACGAGGAATTGGAGTGAGCATCTGAAACCAAGCTCTGGACATCCAGACCCCTGGTAGGAGTTGGTGAAATCCCCACAGAAGCCATGGAGCAGACAAAATTTGCACCCAGCTTCAAGTGTGCCGGGTACCAGATGGCACCTCGGGTTTATTTAGCTGCTGTTTGTTATAAAGAGCCCAGCCAATCTGGGTTATCCATTTTCAGCTCTCTGAGATAAATGGAAAATAAGAAAGGAAAGGAGATGAGCTCAGTGAGTTTGTTCTCCTTGGCCATCAGCTGCAGGGGGAGGTGTGGGGGTGAGAAATCGTGGAGAAGGATGGACGGGGATGCTGCAGCTCCTTGCACATGGAAGTGGGCAGGGATGTTGGGGTTCCTCAAACCCCAGGGATGGGCAGGGATGCTGGGGGCTCCTCAAACCCCAGGGATGGCAGGGATGTTGGGGTTCCTCAAACCCCAGGGATGAGCAGGAATGCTGGAGCTCCTCAAACCCCAGGGATGGGCAGGGATGCTGGGGGCTCCTCAAACCCCAGGGATGGCAGGGATGCTGGGGGCTCCTCAAACCCCAGGGATGAGCAGGAATGCTGGAGCTCCTCAAACCCCAGGGATGGGCAGGGTGGAGCTTCTCAAACCCCCGGGATGAGCAGGGTGGAGCTTCTCAAATCCAGGCATGGGCAGGGATTCTGGGGCTCGTCAGATCCAGGCATGGGCAGAGATGCTGTGGGTCCTCCCACCACAGGGACATTCCCCATACAAAGGCCCAGTGCATTGCCAGGTTCACCTGTATTGACTGTCTGTGCCTCTTTGCCCCCATTTGGCCCCTTCTCACTGTCCCAAAGCTGAGCCCAAGACTAATCCATGAGCTGAGGAGCTGAAAATTAAGCCTTCCAGCATCTCTTGAAGTCTAGGGCTGCCCAAAGTGGGACAGTCTCTGCCCTTGCAACTGCAGCATCACCTCCCCTGGCTGCTGGTTTTGGGGTGCTGCAGATCACACCCAGCCAGCCAGCTGAAGCATCTTCCTAAGAAAATCTTGACACATCCCCCCCCCCCCCCCCCCNCCCCCGGCAGGAAACGAGGAGCAGAACCTGCCCTCACCCTGCTCGGTAGGAATTCACTCACTGATTTGCCTCGCTCCAGGTCTGTCTGCCTGGATTGCTGCTGGATGAATTATCCAGAGCCCAAG
Source organism: Scytalopus superciliaris (assembly GCA_013400415.1). Classification (NCBI taxonomy): domain Eukaryota; kingdom Metazoa; phylum Chordata; class Aves; order Passeriformes; family Rhinocryptidae; genus Scytalopus; species Scytalopus superciliaris. Next base: position 68,324 of record VXBX01009225.1, read on the forward strand.
GCTTGCTCTGGCTTTCCTGCTTTTTGTTCCCACTCCCAGCCCTTACATACATTAAGGAAGGAAGGGCTGGAGCAGGGGAATGGGAGAGGGTTGAGGAAGACGAGAGGGAGAAAAAAAAAAATTACAGCTCCCAGATCAAAACAATAATCAGCTAAATGAATTCTGCAGCGTTTTCCCGCATGACTGAGAGTGATAATTTAGTGCAGCAGCCAGCTGGAAGCAAAAGGATTAATTCTGCACTTAGTGACACCCATGTGAATAATTCATCACACGCAGACCCCTCTTTGCTGACCCCCCTGGGCAATCACTCCAAAGCCCCCCCACCAGCCAGCCCCTCTCCCCTGCAGCTCCCCGGGGATGCAGCATCCAGAATGGACCCAAGTTTGCTTTAGGGAGAGGGGTTTTGGTTTGCAGATGGGAGCAGAGCCTGGTGGCTGCCGTAATTAAATCGATTGGGCTTGTGGCCACATCCAAACCTGCCCAAGGACCTGGAGCCAAGGGCTGGCGGGGGTTCCCTCCTCCCTGGGAAGAGCAGCCGCGTTCCCTCCCTGCCGTGCCATCCCCAGGGATGCTGAAGGAAGGCAGCTGAACATTTGTCACCGTGGTTAACCAGCCTGGCCTTTCTCCACTCAGAGATGGTGAGCAGCCTCTCCCAAGTAGCATGCCTGTGCCCTGTCTCCAGGCAGGATTTCCCGGGAATACGAGCATGTGATGAAATCCCTGGGAAAGCGATGGATGCGTGACGGCAAAAACGATGCTGCCCGATGACACAATCCAGAGCCTTGGGACAACATGCACGAGGGACAACACCCAGATCCAGCCCAGCTGAGAGGTGGTGGCAGCTCTGAAGAGATGTCCACCCCATCCCCATTCCCATCCCTCCTCACCTCAGGATTTTCCATCCCCAGCTTCTCAGCTCAAACCAAAGGAGCTGCAGGCAGAGCCCCATGGCTGGGATAGTTCCAGCTGTGGTTTGGAGGTCAGTGCCCTGGTGGCTTTGACGTCATCTGGATGCCATCCAGCTGTGGTTTGGAGCAGAGATCCTGGCTTCTCCTGGGATGTTTGGGATTTCTGTGCCGGGCTGCTCACCCAGACATGGAGGTCCCATCATCCCACCATTCCCTGTAGGTGCCATCACCTGCCCAGTGTTACCCCACAGTCCCTGTTTCCCTGTTTCGCCATCCACAGGCATCCCGCTGCTCCATGCCACCAGCTCCTGGAAAACATGGATGCTGAGGGGCAGCACAGAGTATCCCACGGGAATGAAGGTGCCTGGAGCACCCCACACTATGGAAGGGATGAGAACAGCTGGGTGAGGGCACAGCAGCCAAATCTGGGATGATGGGGAGCATCTCTGGCGGGGTCTGAGATCTACTGGCTTTGTAGGGATAAAACACAACTGTCAAAGCGGTGTCTTTGGAGAAGATGGTGGCAACATCTTGGCCTTGGAAGAGGAAGGAGGCATTCCAGGATGGCTGCTCTTGGGGACCAGCTGGCTGGCATTTCTTAGGAGACAACAGGAAATTTTCTGTTTGTGGGGGAACACAGCACTCACGTTTTGCAGGGGTTCAGGGTCCGTCTCTCACCTCAAAACCCCTTCCCAAACACGAATTCCAGGTCTCCTGACAGATATTGAACAGCGGGAAACATGTTTATCCCCAGAGATGCCATCCATTGTTGGAAATGGCATCACTCTGTCCCCACCAGCAGCTGCTCCCCTTCACGTTCGGAGAGCCCCTCCAGCTTTCCAAAGGTCAGCCTTAACGCCGACTTCCCAACGACAGGAATTTATTGACAGCAACTCCTTTTAAATGCTGTTACTCCCTCCCTTCGGCCGGCATCTCCCAGCAGGGATGAGATGCTGATTGGCTTTTCTGCATCAGCACATTTCTGCTTTGTTGGGGTCTCCCTGTGCTCACGTTTTGGGATGCTAATGGGCATTATGCACCTCGGAGAGCCACAGAGGTGCATTATCCAGCCTCGGAGTGTGGGGAGTGTGGGGTTGGGATGCTTCAGAGCCTGAAAAATCCTCCACAACGGGCTGCATCGGGCAGTGCTGGTAGTGCTGGCTCAGCTCTCCTTCAGGAATCTGTCAGGGGCTCCTTAGGATTTTCAGCTGGGTTATAGCTTGGTCTGGCTGCAGGGAGTCCAGGTTGTGTCTGGAAGTCCTTAGGAAAACGTACATGGGTTGGAGCAGCTCACAGCAGCCAGAGCCAGCTCAGCACCCTCCAGCCGCTCCTCTCCTTTCCCCACCCACGGGGCTGCTTTATCAGCTTCAGAAAGCCCAATTTTGGGGGGAAAATCCCCTCAAAAATCACAAAATGCCACCTCCAGTTACTTTTCCTGTACGAGCCGCTGGAGATGGTGCCATTTCAGCCTCAGCAGGGAAGGGAAAAGTCAAACATGGGAACATATTGCTAATTTGACCCCAGTTTTCAGCGCTCCTGAGCCCACATTGCTCCTCTCGCCATGGAGAGGGGTGGGACATGACATTCCCAATTTCCCCCCCTGATTTTGGGGGCAGGGGGCAGGATGCTCTGTGCTGGGGCCAGGCTGTGTCCCAGCAGCTCGGCAGGACAGATGGATGCTCCGTGACGGGGCGTCACAGCCGATTCACTGATTTGGGCAGACGTCTTGGCACAACAACTCTCTCTGCCAAGGGCCACCTGGAGGAACACAATGAAGGGGATGGGGAGGAGGAAGAAGGAGACACCTTCATCCTTTTTGGCTATCCCAGCTCATCTCCCAAGGGCTGGTTCAATGGCAGCATCGCTGGCAAGAGCAGAGGTAGAAGAAGCCAAGACCTCTCTACTGCCTTCCCAAGGGATGAGGCCATCCCTGCTCCTCACACGTGCCTGTCTGGGTGGTGCAGACCTCAGACAAGAGTGGAAAGCCCCAGATAAGTAGGTTAAACTGGAGAATGCCCAAGGGAAATAGCCCCAAAGGAGACATCTTAGAGGGGAGCAACATGACAGAGGCTTGAGCTTGGTCCTGGGAGGACAGACACAGCATGGCTTTCTGTAGGAGGCCCCATGGATTTGCCATTGCCACCAGCGTGTCCAAACCCATCCCTTTGTGAGAAAGAGGATGTTGGCCTGATGGGAACAGTCAAGGAAAGCAGAGCACCCGACACTCTTGGAGGCAGCTCTGTGCAGGTCTCACCTAACTACTCCTGGCCAGAGAGACCACATCTCCAGGCAGAGAAGGTTTAATGGCCCAGGAAACCCAAAAAAGTTCCTGCTGAAGGTGAACCCAAGTGCTGTTGGCTGCAGATGCTGATGGGAGCCGACAGGCGAGAGGACACACAGGGCTGGCAGAAGTATCGAATCCGATTAGCCTGCCCAGACTTTCGCTCAGGGAAAGCCATTAACCTCTGGAACTGGAGCAGCAAAACTCCCTCCTCCTCCTCCTCCTCCTCCTCCTGATGGCTTTCCCCCAACATTCCCTCCCAGGCATTAAGAGCTCATCCTCCTGGGAGGGAAGCACATCCTACAGGTGGGGAAACTGAGGAAGGAGATGGGGGTGCGTGCAGCTCCCCAGGGATGTGCCGAGACAGACAGCGCTGTGGGCATGGAGGGAAGGAGAAGGAGGAGGAGGAAGAGGAGGAGGAGGAGGCAGCAGCGTGCACACAGGCCAGATGGTTGGGTTTAATCACTCGTCCTCCTGTGCTGGGCTCCCACCGCTTGGCACTGGCAGCAGTGCCAGGAATGCGTGGCTTGGACCCAGCGCGCAGATCCCACAACTTCACGGGGGGCTGTGTTTGTATTTATCCCTACAAATCCAAAATAAATACATTTTTCCTGCCTTTACCAGAGAGAAATATCCCTGGGAAATGGCAGCCTAGGGGTTGCAAAGAACGGAGAGAAGATACCAAATATCTTGGGCAGCTGACAGGAATTTCCTTCCTATATCTGCTCTGGAGTTAACGTGGGTAACTCATGTCCTGAATCCATTGGCATGGTGGGGTTGGGGGTGCACAGCCCAAAGTGAAGGGTCCCAGTACTCCCTCCATGTCCTACCCTGCAGGAACAAATGAGGGAGACAGAGGAGGGGGCAGGGATAAACCAATAATTATTGTACTGACTGAAACACACTAGTGATTTTTATGATAATTCAACGCCTCACGGGCGACTTGGCATTTGGTCGTCCTCCTCCCCGTAATATTTTATTTATGGGCTCCCTGAATGTGTTGATCCAGGGTGTTTCATTCTGAGCCCAGCAGAATTCAGTGCTTGGGGGAGGAGGACCAAGCCAGAGCTGGGGCGGGGG
>VXBX01009225.1:72819-118857 GCA_013400415.1 Scytalopus superciliaris
GCGGGGGGGGGCCAGCTGGATCCATCCTCTGGGTGCAGCCACACAGGGGCTGGCACTTTGCAGAGGCGAAGGGACGGAGCAGCTCTGCTTTGGAGGAGTGGCACCTTCACTCGGGCTCCTGGCTCGGTTCCTCCCTCCCGCTTCCTCCCTGACCCAGCATCCCTCCAAGTCCCCTCCCTCCCTCCTTGCCAATTTTTTGGCAGCGCTCAGGAACAAAAGAGGGGCCCTCCTCCCACTCGCCAACGCTGATGCTTCGTGTGGAAAGGGTATGTTTCCCTGGCAACAGCTATTTTGAAGATGTGTGTTGTGGTACTTGAGGCCCGGGGAGGAGAAGGTCGCTGCCTTCGAGAGGCGGCTCTCGAGCTGGAGGCGGGAGCAGAGCACAGGGAAAAATGAAGGGCAAAGGCACAAACGGGTGTGAGGATCACAGCTGATGCTCAAAGCATCACTTTGCCCCAAAAAATTTCCCTGCACAGGGTGCTCAGCTCCCCTGTGGAAGGAGAGGGATGCTCTGTGGTGCCTTGAGCTCTTGGTGCTCCCTGTGGTTATCACTCACTTGTACTCCCGCTCATAGCTCTGGCCACAGCAATGAGGGTCCCAGAGGGGTGACAGACCCTCCTCAACACGTGGGAAGTGGGGGGTCCACACTGAGGGGACAGAGAAGGTGGAAAAAGCTGCCAGAGCAGCATCCCAGACCCTGCCACCTCCTGTCCCCAAGGCCACTTCTCACCTCTGAGGCCACATGGCTCAGTCTGTCACAGCAAGGAAGGAAACTCCTTTAGAGGGTGATGGTGACATGCAGAACCATCCCCACAGAGTCCTGCATCCCTGCCTGTTTCTGGAAGAGAGAAAAGCGTGGGAGGAGGAAGGTCAAGGCCACCAAATGCAGGCACTGGGCATGGACAGCCCACTGCTGGCAATAAAGCATCCACTGGTAATTAAAGCTCACTGCTCCCCAGGGATTTCCCAGAACAGATCAATATAATAAATCCCTCTGTATTTAAATATTTCATCTTTCCCAATCTGTGCAAGGAAGAGGAAGTTCATTTCTGCCAGCCTGAGTGTAGGGGATGTCGATTTTGGGGCAATATGGAGTGAGTTTGCCAGGCCTCAGCTGTACAGGGTGCTACTGGCCAAGACCCTGGGCTGGAGAAGTGCCCATGGAGGGGTTCAGGAAGCTGCTTCTCTGGGGGTTGGATACCTGTCTGCATTAATTAATGCACAGCAGACCCTGTTTAATGAATGCTCAGCAGACCCAGCTTAATGAATGCTCTGACATACGGCCCTACCCTGCATCTCCTTCCCAGCATCCCATCACTTTTCCACCACGTTTTCCCACCGGGGAGAGCTGAAAAGAGCCCAGCACAACTCTTGCCTTGTTGTCACCTCACAGGAAGCTCACAAGCCTCTTTGAACACCTTCCTCAACGTGCCAAATGCAGTTTTCCCACCGGGATTACAGAGTTACACAAGGCTCCCTTTGCCCACAGCCCCCAGCTCCAGTTGGTGAAAATCAAAATATAAGCAGGAATAATGAGGAGCAGGATGGAGGGGTTTGTGCTGTACTTGCCAGCACCAGCCTGCAGTGGTGAGGTTGGAAGGGCTGGAGGTGCCAGACTGGCAGCTGGAATGTCCCCAGTGCCTCCTTGGTGGCTTTGTCTTCCACAGTGAGAGCCAGCACAGGAAGGGAGAGGGTCAGCTGTCAGGATGAGCAGGGCTGGCTGCAGGGTTTGGGAAAGAGGAGGGATTTGGGGAAGAAGAGAGATTTGGGGGAAGGTCTGAGTGAAGAAGGGACAGAGACAGTGGGTTGATTAATGTTCAACAGGCCTTTCCCCTCCCAAGGCCATGGTGGAGTGGACAGGAGCAGGATTTATATCCAAACTGAGATAATACAAACACACACACACACACACACACACACACAGGTGTATCCCAAAGAGACATGAAGAACATGTCCCAGGCATCTCCAGGAAAGCAAAGCTGGCACCAGTGCAGTTAAAATTGCCATCTGAGAAGTGAAGATTTCCTGCTGATCCATGTAATCCACCTCCTTGCCTGCAGCCCTCCCTGCCCCAGGGTCCACAAGGAAATCAGCCCTCTTAGTGGTGCCTGGTGCCCATCTGTCCCCTGGCACAGCAGCATCACCGCACGGGTTCTGGCACCCCCCGTTCTTCCCTCAAATTAAAGCAAAGCTGCAATTTATTTGACAAGCAGGAGTAGGAGCCTTTTATGGGAAAAAAAAAAAAGAGGAGTTGATGGAAGGGAAAAACGCCCTCTCTTTATGCTGCCATCAAGAGTTGGGCCTCCCTTCCCCCAGCTTAATGACTGCGCCGAGGCACCTGCCTTAACTCCTGCTTAGCCAACCTGGCAATGGCACAGGTTGTGCCTGTCTCCAGAATGAAGATGAGGAAGGCAAGCTCATGGTCCGTGCATTCCAGAGCTTGGGCTTTTCAGCAAGTGCTCCATTTACACGGAAATGTTCCTTTTTCTCCCAGCCTCTTGTGGAAGGAGCACCAGGGAAAATGCTCTGGGGCTGAGTGAGACGCAAGAGGCTTTTCTGTCGTGGCCAATGGATTTCTGGGAGATAAAAGGATGGAAACTGTATTGCTGGGCAAGAAAAGGTGTGAGCTGCACCTGGGAATGGCAGCTCCAGGATGAATATCTAGGGGATGTACGTGTCCAGACATCTGGGGGATGCTGGGGGATGGAGGAGCAGGCCTGGAGGTCCCATCGGGTCTCCCTGATTTTTCTCATAGTCCCATATGGGGCAAAAAGTACATCAAAAATCTCCTCAATGTCTTTGAGGTCAGGGCCTGGTTGGATTAGGCATGACGTGAACATTCCCAACCTTTGTTTCGTAAGGAGCCGATTTTATAACCAAATCCTTGCCCCTAATTCCACGAGTTCTATCACAGTTCCAGACTTAGCAGCCCTGCGTGGGGAGTAACAACACCAGGATGTGCTTTCAAACCATACAAAGGTGTGGGATGGTGCGGGAGCCGCTGACCGGTCGAGGCGAGCCCCCAAGGAACCCCCCACACACGCACACAGGCAGTGGGCTCCAAGTGAGCTCCAGTTTATCTGAGGCAGACGTTTATATAGGGCCGGGCAGGGCGATTATGGGATGGCGGGTAGCAACAGGGACGGGATTGGGCAAAACAGGGGGCGGAGAGAACAACCACGGCAACGGGACAGCCAACCAGAAACGGCTCCGCAACAAACCAATGAAAACCCAGCGTTCGGGGAAACGGCGGGAAAACCTGAGGGAAAGGCGGGAAAACCGTGAGGGGAAGAAGGGACAAAATGGAGGACTGTGGGGGTAAAACAACAAGAACAACCGCCACGATGGCGCAATAACGATAACAGTACAAAGCACTAGATACTGGCAAAAGCCGCTATCAGCTACTCTTTTGAACAGTCCGCAACACTATAAGTTTCTACTTTGGGAAAGTCCAATACCACTCCGAGGAGTGGTAAATCTCTATTTTAGTGACAAGTCCCATACTCCGCCTCCTTCGAGAACGTAGTAAGTTCCGGATTCCTTCCTTGTTCCACGGGGTCCTCCTCGTATGTCCACCTGGTAAAATGCTGTTTCCAGGCCTCGTACCCGTTGCATCCCCCAACAGGATGGCAGTGGGAAAAGATTTGGGGTGCTCCCCACTCACACTGATTCCCATGAGATACTTTGGAGGATGCCTGGAGGATCATCACTTGTTCCACCCTGGTCCTGTCCCTCCTGGTCCTACCCACAAGCTCAGGGCATGTCTCATCCCCTCTGCTCGGGGTCTTTTGGAGTATGGACTCGTTAATATCTCCTATGTCCTGGTGCCCCCATTCCTATCCCAATGGTCCCCTGATGCTCTCACCTGCCCAGCCCACAACCTCAGCATCCATCTCCACCCTCACCTCCTCCTCCTCCTCCCAGGTGGGTGCACGGGAGGGCACTGAGGATGCACGAGACGCCTCTGGCTTTTCCTCAGCCCCTCCACTGGTCTTACTGGGAGGAGAAGGGGGTTACTGGGTGAGGAAAGGGGATGTGGCATCAGGGAGAAGGGAGAGGGATGATTTCCCAGCCCTCAGCAAAGTCCTGCCCCAGCTCTGGGGGGGCTGTGCTGGGGATTTGGTGCTGGTTTTACTCCTGGATCCTGCCGAGCCCCCAGTGACGGGGTTTGCAATCCCTTTTATCCAAAAGGCTATTCCAGACCCCGGAGGTTAATTATCCACAGTATTGATGAAGGGACAGGAAGGAGGCTGCTGGCAAAAGAGGGAGAAGATTGAATGTTAACGACTGTCATCATTAGCCTCAGCGTATAACGATGTTGAGCAATAATTATGGTTGTGTTTGCTGCTACAGACCTGAGTAATTCCTCCTCTGGCTGGTGTCACCATGAGGGCTGTTTTGGGGTTGTTCCTCCCACTTCTATCAATTAATCATCAATTACACATTAGCTTGGCTAATTATAATAACACCCCACACACTTTTAGTAGGGTTGGAGGATCTTTTTGGGGTTCTCTACCGCCCAGCAAGACACTTGGTGGTATCCCGGGAGTCCCAAAACCACAGCAGAGTCCCACTGCCTGCTGATGTGGTGACCTCAAGTCATGAGGTGAAAGGGGGTGATGACTTCCCATTGTGTCAGAGATCTCAGCCCTGTGAATGGGTCGTTTTGGATATTAAGGTGTTAAAATGCCCCGTGCTGGCTCCTTCAAGGAAAGCTCTTCCTGGGGCAGAGCCAACCTGGTTCCTGGGGAGAGGTTACCAGGGCACTGAGAAGAGATGGTGGCACTGGAGACTCCAGTTCTGGGGCAAAAGAGGTTATAAGTTATAGAATCATTGAATGGTTTGGGTTGGAAGGGCCCTTAGAGAGCATCTTGTTCATAAAGGCCCTTCCAACTGTAGGGTGAGCTCCGGGTGGGACCAAGCATCATCCCAGATGGATGGGAGAATGCTTACAAGACCTCTGTTCCCTCTCCTAGCTGAAGAGATTGGTCTCATGGACCCTCCTCCACATCCCATGCTCCTCTCCCACCTCCCACATGTCCCCTTCCCCACCAGGGAAGCCCAGCTGTGTCCACAGGGATGGAGCTGGCCAGCTTTGAAAGGTGGGAATTAGCACCATTGTGGGGGGGGCTGGAAGAAACTTGGCTCTCCAGTAATGAGCTCTGTGGGGGATTCCTCTCCCAGCAACGTGCTCAGAGTCCGAATGAAGCCAAAGCTCGGCCGGGGCGGTGGGAGGAGAAGCGGGAGGGTGAGAACCGGCTGCTCCGGGCCCCCTTCATTAGACACTTGCCTAAGGATGGGAGAGCATTCAAAAGGAGCTGCGAAGTGGGGAGGGGGAGGAAAACAACCCACAGCCACACAACACGGCGGGATGTGCCTCAAAAATCAAACGAGTAGTCTGGGGGCAGTGAGAACGGCGGGTTTGATGTTTCCTCCTCCTCACAACCAGCTCCGGACCCACCGGAGGGGCAAGAGCGGGGCTTGCAGAGGTGGGATTGCACATCTGAGGGCAGGACACGGCTGGGATGCACTGAGCGCTGCTCCTCCGATGTTCTGCATCCCTCCCTGCCGACTCCGGGGCCGCCCCTTGGCCGTGCCGTGCGGGCGGGATTGCACCACCCACCCGTTGCTGCGATAAAAGGTAAAGATAAAAGATAAAGACGGCCGCCCCCGGGGAATTATTATCCATCAACGTCTCGGCTGCGGAGCTTTGAGACGGCAGCACGCAGCCACCCCGCTGCTGTGCCACCAGGGTGCCCCGCAAAGGGCTTGGCAGGGCTGTGCCCAGCCTCCCGAATATTTATTTATCCGGCGTTAGAAGGTATTATCTCCGCGGGGTGAGCTATTTCTTGGGGCTGATATCCCAGTTGTTACACCGCTCCCCATCCTCTAAGCCTGAGATGTTCCATCTTCATCCCGCCAGGATGCTGTGGCGAGGAGGGGCCGCTTGATCTCACACCCCCACTCTCTGGGTTTATGGGCCGAGTCCCCGGTTTCATTCTGATCGCTGTCGAAAGGTCTTACTTGCGGGAACACCCAATTTGGGGAGCATCCCATTGGCACCACGACCTGGACCGCTGCTTTCCCAGCACCCGTGGGCAGGGGGGATGTTGGAGTTCCCATCCCCCAGGCTGGGAGCAGCTGATGCATTCAGCAGCAACCTTGAGTTGCTTCCCTGGGTGATGAAGAGGAGAAAGGAAGGAGCGAGGAGGTCCTTTCAGCCGCCCGTGGTACTTAACAGAGAGGAGAAGCCGGTCGGGGCCGGGCGCTTTGTGCCACTAATTGCAAACGCGCCTGGCTCCGGCACGCCAAGGTCATCCCTGCATCCCGCCGGTCTGAGAGCAATTTACCTGAGAGCACAACGGACTGAAAGGAAGGTGCAGAACAAACCCCCTGGAAGCAGGGATGGAGGATTTGCTGAGCCTTCAGAGGATGAGGAGCGGATCCCCAGAGCGTCCCTGGAGTATCTGGGGCAGGGTGAGCCAAAGCCCCCTGTGGGGGATGTCCTGCTCCTCAAGGCGTTTAAGGCTCGCTTTGCTAAACATTTCCCTCCCCGAATCTCTGGGAGCGATGCACACAGCCAGAGTGCTGTGGGATGCTGAGGCTGCACACAAGTGACTGGGCACAGCCACAGAGGGCAGTGGTGCTGCTCCCTCCCTTCCATCCCGCTTGGATCACATCCCTTCGAGGGGTGATGCTCTGTGTGCCAGCACTTCGAGCTCGGGATGGCTCTGCTGGTCACCACCCAGCTGGTTTTTTTGGGGGGGTGGGGTGCCAGCAGACCCCCCACCAGCACATCCTCCTCCCACTCCTCCCTCCCATTCATAAAGCCCCACCTTTTAACTACAACATGCTACTCTCTTTCAAAAGCAAGTGCCCTGAAAAAAAAAAATAACCAGTGATTCCTTTCTGCCTTGGCTCCCTCACTATGGTTACTAAAAGGCCCCTCATGTGTCCTGCATCCCTAATACCCACCTCCCCTCCCCTCCATCACTCCCCCGTTACCATGGCAATGCAGTGATGGAGCAGCATCAGAATGTAAAGAGATATGCAACAATCACACGCTACCCTCATGCTATCATTTGGGATATTGATGTTTAAATCTCCGGAGATCATCTGGCTATAATTGGTTTATGGAAATAGAGACAACTCCTGATGTGGAGTTACTCAGGCTGTCAGGGTGGAGGGCGGGCCCTCGGCATGGGGAGTGGAACTGAGGGGATGGGGGTGATGGAGGGCTGAGAGTGGGGGCTCCCAGGTCAAATATCAGCCAGCCCCAGCTGCCAAAATGCTGCTGATGGAGAGCTGCATTCCCTCTGCCCGGGGATTCCTGGCACCAGGCGCTCTGTCACACCGTGGGACCCCCTTTTCCTACAGAGCTCAGGGGTTTCTACACTGGAAAACACACAGCAAGCAACAGTTTGCTTTACACAGGGAGATGTTTGCAGGATTTCACAGTCCTGGCTGCTGATTGTTCCCAGCAAATGAGCCCCAGCACTGCCACTGATGGATGTGCTTGGGTACCAGCCTGCCCAGCAGTGCCCTGGGGAGATGCCCTGGAAAAGCCATGCTCTGCAGGCAGGCACAGCTCTGAAGGCACTGACAGCTGCTTTTCTCCCCTCTGTCTCAGGGAAGAGAAGCCCCTCTGCCTCTGGGATGGCAGAGCTGAGCAGGGCGGGCTCCCTCTTAACACAGACCAAAGTCTGACCGGCTAATTGAGTCCCCTGGCACATGCATAATGCACGAGGAGCCAAGTTCTCCTCACCCAACATCCTGTTTTATTTATTAAAACACTCTTTTATTTATTGTGATATCATCCCCAAACCCAGGCAGCGTTACCCTGTGGATTCTTTGACATCATTTTATACTTTCAATATTAGGAACACTTTCTTCTCAACATTCCGGCGAACTGAAGTGCCTCATGCCTGCCATCCCCCATCGCAGGGAGGAGTCCTGTTTCCTCATCCTGCATCTCACAGAGGTGATGCCAGAGAGGATCCCCCCTCCCTGGGGCTCAGGAAGAGGGTGGCAGCTGCCAAACCCTTTCTCTGTGTCCCCATGGTGCCTGTTGTCTCCCTTGGGAGACGCTGGACAACATATGGCCGCAGCATCCGGCCCTCACTTGTGGCTGGCATATTGCTGGCACTACAGAGGGCACTGGTGATGGTTTCCTTCCCCAGGCTGGCCAGGAGCTCCCCACCAGCCACAAGTGTGTGCCCAGGACCCTCCATCCTGGCAGGGCACTTGGATACCTGCTGGGAGCAGGTGGAGTACACATGGAGGTGGGGAGTGGCTGGCTGCAAAGCCGCAGCCATGTCCTTGTCACCCCACCTCGTGCCCATGGCCCAGCTCATCCCCAGCTCAGTGCTGAGTGCCCAGATGGAGGAGATTTCATCCCAGCACATCCCTGCTGGTCTCAGATGAGGGAGAGCAAGCTGGAGAGGTGGTGTCCCTTCCCATTCCCATTGCAGCTGTCTCTCAAACTTCACACCATGGATGTCACCGTGTCACAGCAAGGCCACAACGGTGCCAGGCTCTCTGGGAGGACACCCAACAGCACAGGGTGAAATCATCCCAGCATCCTTGCCCAGCATAATGCTGTGGTGGGCAGCTACACCCTGGTCCACAGATCCCAGGCCAGGCCTCCAAAACAGGAATTAACCATCTAAGGCACCTCTGTACCCCAATGTCCCTCTGATCTGACAATAAGCCACTCTCCCTGGGTCCTCTCATCCCCCTGCTCCCCTTCTCATGAGCCCAGGCATCTCTGCAATGTACAGGGACTCCCCAGGAACTGGGATCTCAGCCTAATCCAGGAGGGAAAGGGGCGAGTGCAGTGGCTCCCCCCAGCCCAGCTCATTAATTCCCACCAGCTGATGTGCTAAGGAGCAGCAGAGCCACAAGCTGCTCCTCACGCATCCCATTCCTGCTCCCATCACACCCTGGCCAAGTGAGAGACGGTGCCGTCCCCCACCTCCTGCATCCTGCTGTGCCACTGTCTCAGGCAGCACGTGGCATTAATCCATCTGATAGCTCGCATTTCTGGGGACAAAAAGGGTTAAAACCCACCCTGTGCCGTTTCAGACCCTGAAATCCAAGCCCTTCGTGCATCCTTTGGACCTCCTGGGGTTGAAGGAAAAGCTCCAGCCCAGCAAGCAGCCTGCAGGCTCCTCAAAGCTGATGCCTGCAAATCCCCTCTGATGCCTGGCTGTGCCTCTAAACCCAGTAATGAGGGATTGCTTTGTCCTAAACCCCACTCCCTTGTCTCTCCAGAGGCTGCCCCACTGCAGCACGTGGTTCTCTTGGTGACCCACCAGCGTGGGGGATATAACATGGCCAAAGCTGAGGCTCACTTGTGGAATGGAAATCTGGCTGCTCTGAGCAATAGCAGTGAGCAGAAATATTTAAATCAGCGTTTTCCCCCGGTTTTGTTTTGTTTTGCTTTGTTTTTTCCCTGTCAGCTCAGAAGCCAGTTGGAGCCTGGGGCTGGGACAGCCTTGGTGTCAGTCACAGCCAGAAAGTGACACCAAAGGAGCAGAAACAGAGTGGGGGGACCTGCAGAGTGGAGCGGGGAATGGATCCCAATCCATCACCAAGAGAGGGCAAGGATTGGTTGGGATTTTTGCAGGAACAGGATGCCGGATTTGCAGGCAGGAAGCAGGCACAGGCATGCAGGCAGGGATGCTCTCCCTGGAGACCCCTCTCTCCTGTCAGGAAAGCATCTGTTCAGCCTCCAATTCTGGAATTTCAGTGAAGGGTTTCACCCCAAATATCACAGAATCCCAGTACGGTTTGGGTTGGAAGGGACGTTAAAGTTCATTTCATTCCAAACCCCTGCCATGGGCAGGGACACCTTCCACTAGACCAGCTTGCTGCAGTCCCCATCCAACCTGGCCAAATATTCACTAAAATCCCAATCTGGAGGAATTCCAGCTGGCAGAGCCAGGAAACAACCTTGCTTTAATTGCACAGACACCTTGAAGCTTGCTGATGGAGCCCTGGACCTAAGCTGTGCTGCTGGATCAGCATCCCACCCCCATCCTTATTTACAGCTCCAAGTCACTATTTTGGAACATTTTTTTATATTCTCCCCATTTTCTTTCACATTCCAGGTAACAGAAACAGGTTTTTTAGTGCACAGCTTCATACCCAGCACAACATTTACATCTCCCTTAAAAACTAACCAGGTTTTACCATCAGCAACAGTGACAGCGGGATAATTAGTGAGGGTTTTACTCGAAAATTCACAAGTGGTTAAGCAAAATAAAGCTCATTTTAAAAATAGCAGGTGTGAACAATACCAGGCTTCACAGGCAAACCAGTACCTCAAACCCTCAGCAAGCCTGTGATTAACTACCCAAACCCACCCAAGTCATTATTCAAAGCCAGGGGGAGATTCAGTATTTCAGAAAGGAAGAAGCATTTCTACCCTACAGTTCCAGGTAAACCCCACACTTGCTTTTGAAATCTTAGTGGGAGTAAAGCTTCTCCATCCTCCCAAGCCACACATTCTCCCCCAGGAATTTGCAACCTGTGGCTTGCAGAGGTGGAGATAAAATACATTTCGAGTTGTGCCCAAGCTGGCGACAGCACGTTTTGAGGACTTTTGGAGAATCACCAACTCCTGCAGAGCATCCCAAGCACTGCCCTGATGCCAGGCAGCACCTTAACCCCAAGCTGCCCTTAAATCCCCCCTTAACGATGACTATTAATTATTCACACTGTGTTGTTGTGGGGAGGTTGATTAACGGCTCCTGAGCTGCCGTCGTCATAATTTGTTTTCCTATCAACTCTTTTTCATCTCAAACGAAGCGCTGGGGCCCAACAGCTCCTTTTCAGCAGCGCTCAGCCAAGATTAAATTGCTTCTGGCTGCAAGCTGACAAGGCATAAATAGCCTCAAGAGCCCAGTTTTTAGCTGAGGGAGGACAGGCAGGGCTGGGAGCCAGCAGGGATCCCCAGTCATGGCACTGTGGGGACTCCCCCAGCCCCTGCCCACACCTGCAGACCGTGGTTGTGTTTTCCCCCTGGAATAAGGTCGGTGGTTTGGGGGTTCTCCTTGAATTTTTATTTCATGGGGCGGCACAAGCACGGAGTGAGAGCCTCGGGCTGTACACCTGCAGCGTTCACCTCCTCAAATCCAAACCCAACCCTCCCAGAGCTCCTTGGGATGCTGCAGGAAAAGACACCAGTCCCTGTCTTACCTCAGAAGGAACCCTCGTGGTCCTTTGTAGTGAGCTCCCCAGCCAAAGGCAGGAGCAATGCTGTCACAGAATCATCCCCAGCCCCCAGCTCCTCCCTGCTCCTGGCAATTTATGAGTAGCTGTTGGGAACGTGTCAGCTTTATCCTCCTCCAGAGACTCCATAAAATAATAGTAGGCTCCATGAAGGAAGATGGACTGGAGCTGGTGTGAGTTTTCCTGTGTGATGTCTCCCCAGGCTCCTTTCAAGCCTCCTTACAGCAGCTAAACACCAACAAGCCAGATTTTTCCCAGATGGGACATAAAGTGCCGCTTGGATTTTAAACAAGCAGCAGGATCAGGCCACGGGTTCCACCTCCATGGTGGGGTTGAAGATGAGGAAAGGCTGGAGCATGGCCAGGATTCTTCAGGCTTGAGCCTGGAGTACGGTTTGGGATATCCTGAAGATCATCCAGTACATCCCAACGATGGTCCAGCACATCCCAGAGCACAGACAGCTGGAGGTTGTTGGATTCCCAAATGTCCCTCTGGATGCCTCAGCAGATCCAACCACCTTTCAGCTGGAGCTCAGGGCTCTGGCATGTCAGAGCACACCTGGGACATCACAGAGCATCCCCCGGTAATGGGGTGGGCAGCCAACTAACAGCTGATTGGCTCCAGCCTGGCACACACCTCCGGGCACAGGGAAACTGGCAGGGGGAGAGGGATTTGAGACTTCATCACGCACCAAAATGGGGTGAAAAATGTGTTTACAGCAGGGTGGATTCTTCACCTAGCCCAGCCTTCTCCCAACATCCTGGCTGTATGGATTCCTGGGGCTGGGAGACAGGTTGCATCTCAGCTTCCCCACACCCCACCCTGGCTCTGTGTGGGTCCCCAGGGTGTCGGGGGGCAGAGTGACACCCCATATCTGTATGGATTTGCACCCCCTCCCATCGTGGCTCCTCATCTGTCTACGCCACTCTCGGAAGCAACCGGAGCCCGGGCGCTAATCAGATTTGAGGCTGTGAAATCTCATTTGAGGCTCTATTAATGCCGAGCTGGCACGACACAGGCCCCGGCCTGTCTCCGACGAGCAAAACAAGGCGAGCAATCTAGCCGGGGAAAAAAAAAAACGCAGCTCCCGGAACGAGCTCGGGGGAGCCGGCCAAACGCAATTACAGTTAAAAGGAAGATTAAAACAGTATCAGAGCTCCTCTTCCTCTGACCCCCTGCTCTCGCCCCCGGGAGAGGAGCATCCAGCTGCACTCGTAGGCATCCCCAGCAGGGGTGGGATTGCAGCAGGATGTGCTGCCCCTTCAGAGCAAATTGCACGGTGAGTGTCACGATCTCCCCGTGTCGGTGGGATGAGAGTCAAGTCATCATGGAATGGTTTGGGTTGGGTTGGAAGGGACCTTAAAGCCCATCCAGTTCCACCCCCCTGCCATGGGCAGGGACATCTCCCACTAGATCAGGTTGCTCCAAGCCCCGTCCAACCCGGTCTTGGACACTCCCAGGGATGGGGCAGCCACAGTTTCTCTGGCCTCCCTCTTCCTCAGAGAAGAATTTCTGTGGTTTGCTGACACAGCACGGGAAAGGGATACCCCTCTGGGCCCAGAGGTGGATGCTTTCTCCTTGTTTGCTCAGACATCATTGTGTTTTTCCTCCTGGGTGCCAAGGAGCCGCTTGGCACGGGATGGGAGGAGAACACAGCCCCCTGTAATGACACCTATAACCAGCACCTGCCAGAAAACCCCTTATGCTTGAGTAACAACCTCTACAACGCCACAGTGCAAGGCCATCCCCCAGCCAGCACCCCCTCAAATAAAGGAGGCAGTGCACACATGGTTTCCATTTCCAGGAGCCCACAAGTGCATCCTCCCCCCCTGCAAAGGCTCCAGACTGACAAGCACAGCTTCGAACAACACAAAAACACCCATATGGCTGGAAAACTCCCCAGCTCAGGTTTGAAGCAAACCCAGCTGCATTCCAAAGGGGGATTTTCCAAAACCTTTGCAGCAGGTTCAAACCACCTTCCAAGGAAAACCACGTTTTATAGCCCTTTAGTAGCTTCCCGGCAAAACAAAAGCGAGAGGAAGACAAGGAAAACACTGTTTTATTCATCACTTCATCCTGTCAGCCTCCTCCCTTCCCGCTGCTCCAGTAATCCCCATCCCAGCTCTTCTCCCATATCTCACCCAGGCACGGGGAGACTTTTTTTCCCTCGGATTCAGGCCGAGATTGATACATTCTGCTTATTATTATTATTATTTTTAAGCAACTTGTTTCCTCGAGGGGAGCCCGCGGGAGCTCGTTAGAGATCACAGGGCTGTTTCGGGGCGCCGGGAGGGAGGATGTTCTTCCCCCTTGGATGTCAACTCCAAGACAATTTCCCCGGGGAGCTCTGTAGCCGCCGGCTGGGAATCCCTTTGGGCTAAAAATCACCAAATTCATTTGCCTTCCATTTATGTCGAAAACTCCCAATTCACCTGTCAAATAATGAAATGGGCCGGCAGCCCCAGCCCCACCTCGGCTGCTCCATTAGGAGAGTTTGACACTTTCTATATTTATCGGTGTGATTCCCTCCCCCCCGCCTCCTAAAAAGGAGCAATTTTCTCTTTTTTAACCCCATTTGCTTTCCTCATCGAGGCAGTTATCTGACACTTAAAGGGACATGATGACTGAAATTGCAGGAATTAGAGCCAACAGCCTTCGCCTCCTCGGAGCAGTCAGAGTTTATTCTTTACAGACGAGCAAATCACAAAGCAGCTTGGAAAACCTCTCGAGGATCCGTCTTTGCCATCCGAGAAGATTCTTTTCCCCCCTCCATTTTAGCCCAGAAAATATGAATTGCCACTCTTTGCTGGCCCATCTCCCCACCAGATCTCCACCTGGGTAGGGGAAAGCATGCAGGGAATTCTGGATTAAGCTGGGCAGTGCTGCGATCAGGAATATGATTTCCCTGCCATACATCACCAGCAACACGTGTTTTCACATCCTAAATCATCCTTAAATCCGAGCTGTGCAAGCAGCCCTCCGAGTTGTTTGCCTCGGGTCCCCTTTGGCTCCTGGCACGGAGTTAGATGATCAAGGAATGCTGAGAGGCGAAGCCTCCAATGAACCCATCAAGGCACACTCCTCCCTGGGCTGACAGCTCTTCAAAGCCCTACAAATTGCTTGCCGGAGCGCTATTATTCATCTCAGCCGCGTCTCGGGGTGAGCCCTGTCAGCGAAGTTTGTTTTTCAGCCTCATTGGGCTTTTAGTGAGTGGAGGCAGCCCCAGCCCCTCGCCCCGTCGCCAGGGCAGCGGGCTGGGGAGCAGGGCTGGAGCTGTTCCACCCTCCCTGTGACTGTCAGCAGGGTGAGGGATGGAGCAGCCGAGCCATCCATCACCCGGGAACAGGCACCTCTGCCCAAACCCCGCCGCTCTGCTGATGGGAGACAGAAGCTTTCATCCACCTTCCCTGCATGTCATGCGGGCCCTGGAGCCAGATCCTCACTCTGCAGCCTCTGCCACTGCAGATGGACAGCAATGAAAGATCTCATCCCCAAACCGACCCCTTGGCACAGCCACAAAGGAAGCCCCAGCCTGAATTCCACACAAAAGGGGCCAAAATTATTCCAGCTGTAGCTCAGAACCCCCAGGGACCCTCTGCTCAAATTCCTTCGGTGCTTGAGGAGTCCTGGCTTTACTTTCTATGTCCTGTTTAAAAATTAAAAGTGATCTTTACTCCTGGGGAACCTTTTGTCCCTCATCCCTGTGACTTGCATTGCACAAAGTCACTTGATGCCCACACAGGCTTTTCCAGGGAAGCTGCTTAGCTCCATGGGGAATCCAAAAGGATAAAGCACAGTATGGGCAGAGCCAGGAGCCAGCTTGGTTCTGTTTTTCAGACCCATTGAAGCTTCAAATGTCAGAGTGGCTCCATGGAGAATCCAAAGGGATAAAACGCAACATCAGTGGTGCCAGGAGCTGGTTTGGTCCCGTCCTGCAGACCTTTTGAAACTGTACAAGTCAGAGCAGTTCCACGGGCAAAGCAAAAGGATAAAACACAGAGTCAGGAGTGGGTCTGGTCCTAATCTTCAGACCTGGGGAAGCTACCCAACTCTGAGCATGGTGTGGACGGGCTGTGCTCCCCAGTGGGTCTCACCCCTCTCCCAGGATGCAGAGGGGGAACACAAGCTGTGTGCAAACCCCATCTGTTTGTACCCTGCAACTCCTTGTACCCTGACAGCGCCAGATTGCGGGGCTGGGCCGGGCGCTCCCTGCCAGCTGACACGGGAGGCTGGAAACAAACTGCGTGCTGTGGGCTGGCAACCAAGTTCAACTGCCAAGGGGATCTCCAAAAGCTGCCTCCTCCCCTCCCAGCAGCCCTGGGGAGATGAATTGGGAATGGCTCCTGGAGGGAGGGAGTGACTTCTAAGGATTTTAAAGACCTTTAAAGGACTAGGTGACCTTTAAGCACCTCTTCCAACTCAAACTCTCCCATGACTTCTGCTGGACTGGGGGCTGATTCCCTTTAACTGAGCCCTGCTGTGAGGTCTCCAAGAATCCTGGTGAACCCATTTCCCTCTTCTTCCCTTGCCAGGAGGTATCCCTGGGGCTGGCAGCTCCAAGCCTTGATTTCAGCCATCCTGGCAACAGAGAGATTATCCACAGAGGGTTATTGGTCTGCTCGGTGCTGTGCTGAGGTCCTGGGACAATTAGGGAGCTTGCCTGGCTCTGCAACACACACCAGGCATTTGAAGAGCCAGCAGAGCCTTCTGCTTCGTGCCTGGGAATACATTACCCACAGGTTGCAGGGAGATGAGGAAAAAAATCATTATCCCCGTGCCCTGGCCTTTTGGGGGATGCTCAGCATCCATCCATCACCCCCAGCATGCTGCAGAGGAGATTCTCAGCACAGAGGCAGCATCAAGGAGCTGTTCCTCCTCTTTGGGGAAAGAAAACAGTGGATGTGATACCTGGCATGCTGATTTCTCAGGGTACCAGCCCTGAGGTGAAACCCCTCACCACGCTGGAGTTGCCCCTCTCCAGCCCCATCATTATTGACTCCTCTAACTATTGATCACTTGAGTCCTGCCAGAATTTAGGACAACATTTGGTCTCTCAAACCTCAGCTTAGGGTTCACCTTCACAGGATCAACATATGATGCTTTGAGATGGTCGGGTTTGCACCACCAAGAGCCAAAACGCCTCCAGACCCACAAGCACCTCCCAGCTTGTTCCAGGCTGCAGCATCCCAGGAGTGTTTTTGGAGCTTAAAACCCGCACCTACCCGGTGCTTCCCCATAACCCAGCACAGCTCCGAAACAATTTGCCATCAATCCAGCCCGGGAGGGCAAGAGCCAACATCCCCCACTCCCGCCACCTCTCAGCTTTTAATCCTTAAATAAAATCCATCCTGGCAAACCCTTGCTGGGTGACATCAGCAGCAGGTGATTTATTGCGCTCCCTCTGGGGGCCCTGCGGCAAGATTGCATTTCCTAATGCCTCTCCTTTACGCCCCTGGCCCGGCTCCTGGTCCCGCCCCGCAGCCCCGCTGATTGCTATCGATTCCCACGGCTTCAGTCTAGACGTTTGCTGAGCAAACTCAATCAGACCTCGCTAATACGCACTTCTGGCCAGTAAATTTTGGGCAGATGAGGGCGGGAACGGCACATCGGCTTGAAAACCCAGCGCTGTGAAGGCTCAGCAGTCGCTCCAGGATGCCAAGGGTGCTCAGCATCCCGGAGAGCGGCTCAGCAGGGCTCCAGCACCCCGTGACTCCCTTAAAACACACATTCCAAGTGTCCCAGAGCCACCAGCTCCACGATCCCACAAAAGGAAAAGAGCTGAGGCACCGAGGTGTCCTGTGGTGGGCAGACCCTGTGCGGGGCAACCTGCAGGAGATGGGGATGACAACCCAGATTTGACCCTAAAACCTCACCAAGAGAGTCACCAGGATCAAGGAATTTGTGTCCAGCATTAAGGACATCCCCGTGACTGCACCCTGGCCACAAGCCACCCCCTGCAGTGTCCCTTGTCACCTCCTCAGTGCCAAACCCAGAGCTGGGGGACTGAGGGAGGGCTGCCAGCCCATCCCTGAGCCGGCACCGTCTCCCCGTGGCCCGGAGCCTCCAGACAACCAATCCCAGCATCCCAAACTCTCCCACCAGGACTCCTTGGAAGGAGAAGAGAGCCCAGAGCGTGCCTGGGGAAGGTCCATGGGATCAATCCCATCTCCAGCACTGCAATCCAGCTTTCCAAAAGTGATGTTTTCACAGGTGTGTGAGACACCTCCGAGAGCGGGACACACAACACAGCAACGGGCGTGTTATTCTTCCAGTGAGACGCAGGAAATGGAGCCCCCTGGGGTAAGGGTTGTCTTTTTTCCCCTTTGTTTAGACAGCTTTTAACACAACTTCAGGGGAGAAAAACGCAGCCTCTTGGATTGTTGTGGCCCTGCCCAATGATTGCAGCTTTTAAGTCCAGATTTGAGCTGCAAGGTGAAATGTTTAAGGTGTGGCAGTCCCAGATGTCCACCCTCAGCATTTTTAGGCGATGCCATGCACTGCCCGTGCCTGGCCAGACTGCAGGGATGGTGTTTTGGCACTAAAAATGCAAAGTATGGGGCCTCATTCCCACAACCAGCCTGGGGTTGTGATGAGCTGGGAGCAGAGCCGGTACCCAGGCTGAGCCAGGGGTGGGATGGAAGTTCCCATGTCCCCTTGTGCCCTTCCATTTCTTCTCCAGCGCTGGAAGCAACTATAAATAATAGAATTTTGTATTAATTTGTTAATTTCTCCACTGGCACTGGTGAGAAGGTCAGATCCGGGTGAGGAGAAGTGGAAACTGCTGCAACTGAGCACGGCAGGCACTGAGGAAGAGGAGGAGGAGGAGGAAGGATGCTCATTAGAGCCACCCCAGAGCTCCAGGGAGGAGCTGAATGCAGGATCAACCTGCAGCCTGTGCCTGTTAAAGAAAGGGTTTGAAGACTCAGCTTTAAGATCCAGAACCCCTTTCCCATTCCTTCCAGTGTTCCCTATAACATCTCCAACATTCCAGGGAGACATCCCAGCTCCTTCCTCCAACAGTCAAGCTCAGGACCTCACCCTTCAGAAATTAAAAAAAAAATCAAATAAGCAAAGCAAAAAAAAAAAAAAAAAAAAAAAAAAAAAAAAAAAAAAAACCCACCAAAAAAAAAAAAAAAAAAAATCCCCAACCAAAAACAGCCAAAACCTCCTCAATAAACAACTTTTAGTTTAGATTTAGAGACACCCCCTAAGCACCCTGAGGGATTGCTCCACCACAGCCCCGGTTGCCTCGGGAAAATAAAGAAAAGAACAAACCTTTAATTAATGAATTAAATTATTAATGAATTTTGTAACTGCCCGTCCTTTACAGGGAGCACTGCCCAGCTCCCAGCTGCCTCTGATGGGGACTGGCTGCTCCCAGTGCTTAAAAGAGAGAGGGAGAGGAGGGCAGGGAGATGCTGGGGAGCCTCATCCTCCCTGGAGGCCTTCCTGGACCACTCAGGAAGATGAGGGGGATGCAGGTGAGCTCAAAGTCCTGGTCTCACAGGTGCTGTAGGGGCAAGATGTAGGTCTTGTGGATGGTAGAGCATGGTTGAACCATGCTGTGGTGGAGAGAACCCCACAAAACAGCTCTGAGCATGGTTTGACTTTCCTCACTCTGCTTGTGTGTCTGTGATCTCACCAAGAGCCTGACAGCACCTTGAGCCTGCCCCAGCTTGCTGCTTCTCTGGACAAAGAGGATCATAGGGCCATTTAGGTTGGAGAAGACCCTTAAACTCAAGTCCAGTGGTTAACCCAGCACTGCCATTTCCCTGAGTGCCATATCTATGTGTTTTTTGAGCACTTCTGGGGGTGGTAACTCCACCACTGCCCTGGGCAGGCTGTGCTGTTTCCCAAAGCCACCCCTCAAAGCCATGGACATCTCTCCCTTTCGGCTTTTCCTCCAGCTGGAGCCCATGTGGGACCATCCAGCCAGTCTAGGGCCACGTCCTGACCCAAACAGACCTGTTTGCTCTTGTTTTGCTGGTTCATAGGAACTCTGCCCCTCCAGATCTGGGGTCTTCTACATTGGGGCAGTGAGGCATAAACAGACTCCGGTGTATGGAGCGAGAAGCAGGGGATTCCCAGATCTGGGAACACTGGAGCTGTGTTTGCTGCCTGCTGGTCCTTCTGGGTGCTGGATTAGGATGGTGGGGGTGCAAGAACAACAAGAACCACTGGTTATTGAGCCTGGATATGTGTAGATCTTGGGTGGAGGTGTTGAACCCCACTCTCCAAGCTGGACCTGCCCCGTCCACCCCATGAAACTCAGACAGCTTTGACTTCAGCTCACAGATGTGGCAGAGGTGTGAGTGTGGTACAAGGGGCTTGCAAGCCTGAGACGGGTTGTGCTTGCTCTAGATCCATGCTCCTGGGTCACCTCCCATATCAGACAAACCCTGTGGTGTCCATCCCTTCACATCTGGGCACGGTGAGGGGGAATTTCCTCCCATGGAAGGCGTAGATCTGGTTGAGGTGGCTCTGCTCAGGGGTGTTGGTGATGCCGGTGCTGCTCCGGACAACATTCCCCTTTTTCAGGTCTCTTCCCTCGGGTAAGCCTTTCTGGCAGTCTGGGACAGGTTTTTGTATCACCTCTGCTGGGATCAGGCAGCCAGGTTGGGATCTCAGTGCTGCAGGGAGGGCTGGGGGTGTCCCAAGAGCCAGGCTGGGACTGCAGAAGGGGAATTGAGGCCGCTGGGGTGCCTGAAGGAGGCTCAGGAGCATTTTGGGGTGGCCTTCTGAGTCTGAACCAAAGGGCTGCTCTTGCCAGAATTACATGGGCCCCTCTTTCCCACACTGGGGTGTGTGTTTCTGACTGGTGCAACTGGAGCTGAGCTCCCTTCCTGCTGAGCCCTCTGCTGAGCCAGCTGAGCATTCCAAGGTTAGTCCCACCACAGATATTTCGGGACTGATATCAAGGGGGTTGGTGCTCTGGGGCTCTCACCAGCAGAGCCCTGTCCTATCTCCTTCTCCCACTGCCACTGGGAATAGCGCATTCCCACAGGTTTTTTGGGATGATTCCAGTGAAATGTGAGCCAGAGCTGGGCTAGCAGGTGGCCCTTCTCTAAGACAGCTCCTCACTCCATAAACCCCCCCCACATTCCAAGCTCTTCACGCTGGTGCAAAGCTTGAAACAACAAGATTATCCTTGCAGGGGAGCGAGTTGAGGGATAAAGATTTTGTTGGTTGATTTTTTCACCCCCCTAGTACAGGAGCAGCCCAGGCACCTGCAAGGTATCCAGCCAAAATCCGAGGCAAAATCTCTGCCCCCCAGCATCCCTTTGGCTGCGTGCACGGGCCACGGATGCAGTTCAAAACTAAATCCTGTCCTCCCACACCTCCCTGGAAGCATCAATTGTATGTCTGGGACTTTCCTCACTTATTTAGGGGGGGGATAAAGACACCAGTTGATGTCCCACCTGGAGGACCTTGGCTGGTGGATTTAACCTCCCACCACGGTGAGGATGCTGTGGATGTCAGGATGAGGATGCTGTGGAGATCAGGATGAAGGCAAATGGTTTGTAATTCAGGAGTTTGGGGCAGTGAGCTGATGTGGAAGAAAAGGGTGCTCTGACTGGTGCAAAGCTTGAGCTGGTGAAACGGGGAGGTGGAGTCATTCCACTGCCAGTGAAGCCTGTTGGGAAGAATGCCAATGTCTCCAGGGGTATGCTGATGGCTGGATTGCTTCCTTGAGAGGGTTGAGAGCATAAATGCTTTTAGTGGTGCTGGAGGAACTGGTGGCTCTTTACCCAAAGCAGAGCTGTGCCGGGGAAGGTGCTTTATTCCCAGCCAAGGTCCCGTGGATGGCTTGAATCGAGTGTGTGATGCTGCTCTGAGCTGTTCCACCTGCACATTCCTAGCAGTTTGAGCTGCTGGGCTCATCTGGAGGTGTCACCATGTGCAGCTGGGACTTGCCCAACCCCCCCTTGTATTCCTGTACCACTGAGCTGGGGATCTGCTTCCCTGGGAGGAATTCAGGGAGGAAAACCGGTGCCTGTGGGAAGGATCACACCCTGATCCTCAGCTCCCTGGTGCTCCTGAAAGTTTCCTTCGCCTCAATTAAAACCCTGCCGGGTTCTAATGTGGGGAAGTGGGAGCTATTTCATCCTTAACTAGCCTGCTTAATTTCCTCCCTGCCCTTGTGCAAACACATTACAGAACCATCGCTAATGACAACATCATCAAAGGCTAATTTCCCCCTGATCTAATCTAAGGCACGGCTCATTCCTGCAGCTTCCCTGGCTGTGCCAGAGAGGCACGTGCAGCACGTCTGGAGGTGCCATTCCCGCTGTGTTAAGGTGGCAGACCCGGTGCTGAGGGTCTCCTTTGCCCACCAGAAAGGAGAACAGAAGTTCCCACAGCTTTGTTGGGGACGAGGCTGGTTCATATTATTGTGTGAGGTCTTTTTGTCTTCACAGCCTGTGGGGTTTTGTTCCGGGTAATGAGCTCGAAGTTTGGGTCTGGAAAGCTGGGCCAAAGGTGAGATCCTGCAGTCCTTGGTTCTGTTTCTCTGTGTGAAATCCCTTTTTTTCTGGGGGAAACAACCCCATCAGCACAGTTGGGTTCTACCTGGATCTCAGTGCTCCAGCACCTTACCCAGTGTTACAAGACAAAACACGCTCAGGACGTCAATGCACACAAATAAAGGACATTTCTATTTCTCCGGTGGCTAAAAAAGGGATTTCCCCATGCCTGGAAGTGTTTACAGCCAGGTTGGACCAACCTGGTCTAGTGGAAGGTGTCCCTGCCCATGGCAGGGGTGGAACAAGGTGGGCTTTGTGGTCCCTTCCAACTCAAACCACTCTGTGATTCCATGATTTGAGAGAGATTTTATCATGTAAAAGGTTGAGGATGCCTGGAGGGAGGGACTGGTAGTGCTGGAGGGGCTCTGCACATGGCTGGGAGAGGTGTGAGGAGCAGGAACACCATCCCATCTCCATGCTCATCCAGCACAAGCAGCAGCACCTTGGGATCCCCCTGATCTCCTGACAAACACACATTCCAGGCTTGGGACTGGGTTCCCAACAGCCACTTGTGAGTTGAAAATGCACGACTCCTGGAATACCAAGTCTTGGCAGGGTATTGGAGTGCCTCGAGGTGTTTTGGTAGCTCTTCCAGGGCTGACGTGCATCTAATAGTCACTTTGTGGAGATCAGGATGGATATTGCTGGGATATTTTTGTCTAGGATGGGGAAAAGAACCCTCCTTCCCACTAGCCATTTCCCCAGTCTCTCAGATTTCCCAGGAAGCAGCTTTGGGATCCGACAGCAATGTTTTTTATTTAAAAACAATCCCAGGGAAAGGAAAAAAACCCTCAAACCCTCAGGTCATTCTGTTTAATGTTGCCACAAGGTTTTGGCTAAAAAGTAAGCTACATCTTCAACCTTAATTAATTTTCCTGTGCTTTGCTTCCTGTGGACTGTGTGTCTGTGCTCAGATTATGTCATTTTTCCTAAGCTGGTGTCTCCTGGACTTTGTGTAGCCGGTGGGAAAGGCGTGTTGGCCAAAGAGGAGCTGGATAAGAGCAGTGGCAAAACTTCCTGTCGCTCCCAGCTGCTCCCACCCCTCCCTGGGGCAAAGCATCCCCACTTCTCACCCCAAAATATTTTGCATCCCTTCCCCACTTCTGTGGGACTGTCACTGCACCCAGGGCACTTTCTCTGTGATCCCTGGGGAGGATCCAACCATCCCTGAGGTGGTGGTGTCCCCAGGGATGTTTGTCCCCAGGGCTGCATCCACCAACACTTTCTTTCCCAATTCCCAGCTGCGTCGAGTGAGGGGGGGAAAAAATGAATAAAGTTTCAAGATTTGGGCAAAGGGTTGGGCTGGGCTGATTTACACCACGAGGAGCTGTTCCTTTGTTTTCTCCTGGGGGGAAGGAGAGAAGTGGAGGGGATGAAGCCACATCTCTATCTGTGGCTTTCCCGCTAAACCTCAGCGCGGAGGGAGCAGTTAAACCCCAGCTGAGCCCGCAGAGCGCTGAGGGGGGAAGAAGGGGGCCGGCTCAAGCTGCCTCCTCTCCTGAAAAGCTCTGCCTAATCAAAGGGAGAGCAGAGCACGGGGTTGGTTGCTTTTAATTTCCTAAACCCCAGGGTGGCCCCCAGCCAAGGCCTCCTGGCGATGGAGGGGATAAAGTTCCCCGAGCCACCGCGAGCCTCCGCCGCTCGCCGCTGCTCTGAACTTTGCCTTTAGGCTTGCGTGGCTGCAGCCACGCCAGACCCCCGGCAGCCAATGCTTTAGACCCGGCTTAGTCAGGCCAAGCTTCCCAGCAAGCCCAGCTCAGCCGGGTGCCTTTCAAGGAGGTGGGACGGCTGGAAGAAGGTAACTTTATTTTGGTCTCTTTTCCTCTTTTCCCACCCCTTTTTTGTTGTTTCTTCTTCGAACTTGGCGCGGCAGGGGGAAGGAGGGCTGATCGCTCCAGGTTGTAAATGCGAGTCCTGTTCGCTCATGGAGGGGCGAATCCTGCTGTGGTGGGCTCAGAAACCCCACAGAATCCCAGCTCTGCCCTGCAGCTTTGCTTTTCCTGGGGGATGCTCCTTCCCCCCCCCAGCATCACAGGAGCAGAGGTTGCAGAGTGCTCTGTCCCAAATCCCTCCAGCGCTGCTTCCCATGCCGATGGGTGACTTTGTCAGCAGGTTTTGCTGTGATCCTGCAAACTTTTCCCCTTCGCTGGTTTCTGCAGGGGGGGGGTGGGTTAGTTGTGAACAGCAGGTGCTGCTGCTTTTGCTTTGAAATGAAGGACTGGGGTCAGGAGCCTAAAAATAACCTTAAACAGCCTCCTCGACTTAAATATTTAAGCTGCCTTCGCTTTGAAAATGCAAAAAAGGGGCTTTTTTTGCCTTTCTATTGAGTTTGTTTATGATCTCCGTGGTGAATCTATTATCTGCAAGCTCCAGCTCTGCGGAGGGAAAGGGGTTGTGAGGAGCTGGAGCAGCTCCACAGCTCTCTCTGGGTGGTGGAAGTTGGGGTGCCAGAGGGATTTAGAGGGCATGGGGGATGGACAGGGGGAATTGGATCAGCTGAGAAGCAGCCTGAGCCAGGAGGAGGGAGGAAAATGCTGTCACAATGGGATGAAACACTTCCTCCGGACTCTTCCCTGCCCCTGGGGCTTTCCCAATGGGATGGGGAGAGCTGTGGGCGAGTTCACCACCCATTCACTTCTCAGTCCCCTGGGGATGAGCCTGTTCCTTGGAGGGAAAAGATGGAGATGCCTTCCTGGAGGTCCCAGCATCCAGCTGGAGGGTCCAGGGTGTGTGTGGGCTCCTCGTCACTTGTGTTTGGAGAACTTGGAGACAGATCTGCTTTTCCAGAGAGTTTTCAACAGGCTCTTGTCAGGGCTGTCTGGAGCATCTTTGGTGTTTGGAGGATCCTGGAGTCATTGGTGGAGGGAAGGGATGGCACCAACTGCCCCCTTGTCCTTCCCAACTGAGCACAAGGGGCTGCCAACCAACTTTTCTCATCTCGTTTTTGGGGCTGGAACACCGAGTTTAGTGAAGTTTGGGGCTGGGGTTGGCTTGCTTGGTTTGTGCTGATGTCAGATCAGGTTTTGCCTCTCTGAGCATCATCTCCAACTGCTAAATCCACCTTTGGGAAGCCCATCCCCTTTTTGATGCCCTCCACGGGCCACCCGGCTTTGCAGGGGCCCGGCGTGGCTTCTAAATAACAAGTGAAGTGGAAGAGGTCTTGCTTAAACAGCCCCCCTCATTCCCCCGGGCCCAAGGGCTCCCTGAACAATTGTGAAATGAGATCTTTATCATTTTTATTAAAAGCTGTACACGAGGCATCACCATTAGGCTGGCCGGGAGGAGGGAAGAGGGGTAATTCCCTTATGGCTCCCTTCTCCCCCTCCCAGTTTAATTCATAGCGGTGGGGATGGAAAAGCTCCCCGGAGAGTGATGGATAGTGGGAAATGAAGAATATGAAGGAGCTTTATTGAGCTCATCAATCTCGGGCGAGGCTGCTGCGATCAAAGGGCCCAGCCTGTTTCAGCAGAGGTTACTCAGAGGAGCAAAGAGATCGGGTTTCGGGGAAACCCGGGGCATGGGGGGGCTGCAAAGGCAGCGAGCTCCCGGCTCAGCCCCCGAGCGAGGAGCCAGCACCCGCCGAGCTGGGTGGAGAGCCGGGGCCCTGCCCTGCCTGGGGATGCTGATCCCGCTGAGCTTTTGGCACACCTGCCCCTCTCCTGGAATGCTGTGCGGGAATCGTAGCAGAGTTTGGCTTGGAAGAGACCTTAAGGATTATCAACGAGACCAGGCTGGTTCAAGCCCCATCCAAGCTGGCCTTTAACGCTCCCTGGGACTGGGTAGCCACCCAGCTTCTCCGGGCAACCTGTGCTGGTGCCTCACCACCCTCACAGTAAACTGGGAGTTAATCCTTCCCTGTTCCATGTGAGGCTGAAAACCCTCATGGAATGCCTCTCCTCAGCCAAAATGCCAATCCCTAGCGAGGTCTCTCCACCAGCACTGGGCAGTAAGAGATCCATTGGTGTCCAGGCTTGGATGTCCCTGTGTGACACCATCGTGGCTTGGCTGGTGGTGTCCGGCAGGCAGGTTGGAGGCTTTGAAACACCTCCTGGTTTCTCCAGACCTTTCAGCAATGGTGACCAAGATGTTGCCACCCTGGCTTGATGGGCCACAAAAGGAAACCATCCCTTGGAACAGGGCAGCATCCATCTCATGAGGATGAGTGGGAGGGGCTGGAGGACTTGAAGATCACCTGGTGCTGGGACAATGGTTGACTCATCTTGATCCCGGTGTGTGTGATGTTTTGGAAGGGGACATGACACACCACCCAGGGAGATTGTCAGTTCAGCCTTGTGGTGTTGCTCCTGGCAGGGCTCCCTGATGGTTGTGTGTGCACCAGGCCTCTCATGGAGCCTTTCTCTGGCCTCCATGTCCCTGAGTGGCTGCAAATCCAGGCATTGGCATGGTGGCCTCAGTGCTGGATCAGAGGGATAATGCTACCTGGCTGGGCTGGTGGGAAGGTACATCTTGTTTCTGCTCATTGTCCCTCTTCGAGTGATGCCAGGGGGAGGAGAGAGGAGCACGGACAACCCCATGGTGGCTTTTGGAGGTGATTCTTTATCCTGATGCTGTATTCTTAGGATGCTGTCCCATTACCTGCCTAAACCCCATCCGCAGCTTCCAAACCTGTGTGTGCAGTGCCATGAGCTTTACAGGCTCCTTCCACCTTTTTACGGGGTGCTACATTCCTGGGAGGTGAGGTCAGAGCTGCTTCCCTGCACAGGCGAAACCAAGGGATGGCTGGAGAGTCGATTCCTTGAGGTTGGGACACTGGATGGGTTGGGGATGAGGTTCTGGGATCCACCTGAGTTGGATGTTTGCCCAGGGTTGGGAGGGATGATGGCAGCACCCAGATTTGGACCAAAACGTGGAGTGGGGGAAATCTTCTTTCTAGCTGAGTTTTGGTGCTGTGGGAAGGGAGTTGAAGATCCCAGGTCTAGAGCTAGTCCCTGGAAAACCTGGCTGGGGATGTGATGTCCAGTGGAGCATCTGGCAGCATGGCCATGGTGACCAGGTGACAAGCTCCACTTGTGTGTCCAGAGCCAGGGCTACCAGCCCTGATTTGGGGAATCTCTTTGAAACTCTACCGGATCCATCACAATCCCTGATGTACCAGCTGTACAAACAAGAGCCCAGAGCAAAGCTGCAGGCTCAGTCACCCACCTCCCACCCCTCCCACCCAGGAGCCCTGCGAGAGAGTGGTGACATCCCCGAGTGTCCCCTGGTCCTGGGCTGTTCCCAGGGCTTGGACAATGCACCAAGCATCCCTACCTGGCGTTTGGGAATGTCTTTGGGCACTGCCCCTCTGACAGCCGTGGTAGATGAGGCATGTTGCAGCTTGTGCTGCTGCACGGCTCCGGGACAGCAGCAGAGGGTGCGGGGCTGTCCGGGCCAAAATCATCAAAAAAATAATTGGGAGAAGGAGAAACGAGAGCTTTTTGGGTCTGGCACCACGACAAATCCTCCTTCCTCTGTATTGCTGCAGAGGGAGAGGAGCCGGGGGGAGCCTGAATGTCGCGTGGAGCATCCCGTGGGCACAGAGGGACACGGGGGACACGGATCACAGGGCCCCCAGCTGCAGAGAGATCTCATCCTCAGTCCAGCAGCCGAGCCCAAAACTTGACCCTTGCACCGGTTTGCAAGCCGTCAGCGCAAAAACTGTTAAAGAACCCAAACAAAGGCTCCGAGTGTCTCAGTGTCCCGCGGCATGCAGGGAGCGGCCGGGGATGATTAGGTGTGCCCCGAGCACCGGGGATGTGCGGGCGGCAGGGGGGGGCGGGGTCCATCCCTTAGCCCTCCTCTGAGTCCCGATAAAAGCTGGATCCTTGAAGGCACAGCTGGATTTTGAAAGCTCCCGATCCTCCCCCAGCTGCGGGAGCGACCCGAGAAGATAAAGCCTCTCGGCTCAGCGCCTCACATCCCGAGTCTCCAAGCGGCCGGGAGGACCCACCTTGTGGAAACCCAGTTGCTTTCTGCCTCTGCTACCTCTGGCCATCTCTCTCCAGCCCACGGAGCGAGGAAGGAGACGGCCATGGCAGCCAATGGCTCCGGTGGGGTGCGGGATGCTCTGCTGGACAACAGCTTTGCCGGCGATGACGACCTCGTTTCTGACTGGTACATCTACGAAACCGTGGAGCCAGCCGTGTCACAGGATGAGTAAGTGTCCAGCCCCACTGGCAGCTGCCACATGTCCCCCTGTCCCTGCTGGGATCGCCCTGGATCAGCCACCCTCTTGCCCAGCTGCTCCGTCCCCTTCCCACAGAGCAACATCCCCAGAGCGGCAGAGCCAGGATTTATGCCTGGCTCAGGTGGTTTAAACGGTTCCTTTTGGCCCCCTAAAATTGCTTCATTTCTTTCAAGTGCCCCTGGCAAAGTCTGGGGTGAATCCTGCACTGGGGAATCTCTGCTTATTACCCTCTGTTTTCCTCAACCCTCCCTGAAATTCAAAGTCAAGTGCGTGGTGTTGACCTCCTGCCCTGACCTGCTTGCAGCTACCAGAGACTTTCCTGGCTGCTCTGGCTCCATGATTCCAGGGTTGGAGCCATCCTCATGACAAGGCTTAATCCCATCCCAGTTCTCTTCCAGCATCCATGCAGATTTTGGCTGGGAGCCGTGAGAGCTGGCAGCACATCCCAATCTACTTGGATGCTCCAACAGGTTCCTGCCTGGCACGGTGACCCTGGATAGGTTTCCTACCTGTAAAATAGGGCTGAGCATCGCTGGGCTCACAGGAATGTCCTTTCCCCCGCCCCCTCCCTCCCCAAATTAGTGTATCCATGGGTCTTATAAAGCCTATTCCCTCTCCACCCATGATGATCCACTTGTTAATTCAGTGTATTCCAAAGAGCAGTGCTGTGTTTCCCCTGGAGATGGGACCCCAGGGCCCAGCCTCGAAGCAAACACCCAGGATTTGTGTCCTGCCAGCTGAGTGTCCTTCCCAGATACAAGAGAACTCCTGCAGGGAGGGGAAACTGAGGCATGGAGCAGCAGGGCCATTTTTCCAACGTGTCCCCAAGGCTCAAAGTTAGGCATCCCAAAGCCCATCTATCAGGATCTATTGTCCTTCTGTTGACTTAGTTCTCCATGGTGGGTTTTACACCCCTCCAATCACTGACACCTAGTTCTGAGGATAACCAGGAGGGGATCCCAGCAGTGACCAGCCCAAAAGGTTCCTTCTTATCCCTAATCTTTCCCATTGTGAAATAGCCTTTGAAATCTCCTTGCCCAGCCTCAGTTTCCACAGGTGAAGCCCCATCTGTGGGATGTTCACCTCCTGTAGAAACTTTTGGGGGATAATTTTTGGGTGCCCCCCTGACCACAAGCAGGAGGCAGCACTTAGGGGATTTGCCAACCTGATGGCTTCTGGATGCTCTGGACTTAGATGCTGAAGCCCTGGTGATATCCAGAAGGGGTTTGGTGTCCCTGTGGTCTCAATCTTGTGGGCAGGATTTCCAGTGCCTGGATATTTTTGGACAGCAGGAATTTTCTGGTCTATCCAAGGCCAGTCACTGGCAGAGAAGGAGACAGAAATCAGAGCTTTGCTGTTGGCGGCTGGTCCTATAAAGCCTTTTTGTGGCAGGTTGGTGACAGCCTTGGCCATATGATGCCTGGGAAATCTCAGTTTCTCTGTCAGAGCCTTCCCTGCAGGCTGACTCGTGGGAACTCCCATCTCTGCCCACCCCATTGGAGCTGTGGGGTTTGGAAGGGCAGAAGGGCTTAGAAGGGGTTCTTCCCTGTAAGTTATGGGGTTCGGGAGGTTCCCACGCTTGAGTTATGGGGCTTAGAGGGATTCAGCTCTGTGGCACAGGGATTTGCTGCCCAGTATTGGGAGAGGGTGTCCGGGCACAGTCGTGCCTGGCCTTGGGGAGAGCAGGAGGGCCGTGCCAAAGCAGAGATTAAGGAATGTAACAGAGGCCAGGCAATGAATAAATAAAGCCAAGCCTGGCATGCATCTGCTTGGCTGGCCTTGGCTGAGGGGGTGCAGCTCTGGGACCCCAGGCAGACACTGCCTCCATCAAACCCAAGCTGTGGGACTGGTCCCTCTCCCATGGGAAGGACATGAAAACATCTACAAGGAGGCTCCCAGCTGGAGTGCAGCTCCTGAGAAGCCACAGCCAGAAGGGACACGGGTGTAAAAGAGGCAAAGGGAGGGTTTTGTCCATCCTTGCTGAATTGTTCTGTCTCAGTGTCCTGGCACATGCAGGGGGTCACCCAGTCCCTGTGGGGCCACTCCTGGGGGTTATCTCTGCCTCTTGGTCATAAAATCATCTCGTGAGGGTGACTTCATCCCTGATTACTGAGGGTTGTGTAACCCAGCACATGGGAGTTTTATCCCAGACTGGCAGCTGTACGTGGGCATCATCCCAGCACCTTTTAGGGCTAAAACCAATCACACATGATTTTTTCCCCCTGCTCTTTCTAGCATGTTTCCTGGTGCAATCCCAGACTGTGACCCCACCATTTCTCCCAGAATGTATCACATCTGCATGGCACCCATCTCTGTAAGTATCTCACAAGTCCCGTGGGGTGAGTTATCTGCCCCATTACCCTATTATCTGTCCCCCAGTTGGGGTCATGCCCCCCTCTGCCCCCCAAATATGAAGACTGTGCTCTTCCTCTGGAGCTGGGATGCCCTAGAAAAGGACTCATGCATCTCCAGACTTTGTTCTGTACCCTGTGCAGAAGGTTTTGATTTATGGTTGGACTTGATGATATTTGGTGTCTTTTCCAACCTAAATGACTCCACAACTCTATTAGTTCCTTTTGTTTTTTCCCGGTATGGTCCCTCTGAGATGTTTAGAGCCTGCAACTCCTCTGAGCAGGCTGAGAAGCGCCTGTCCCTCCCTCAGCCATGGCTGGATTTAGGGTGGAGGGTGGAAATGGTGTCTCCACGGAGGTTCCCATCACACAGTATCCTGTCCCAGAATTCCCCCCCATCACTGTTCCCCTGGTTGTGTTTCTGGCAGCTGGCCGTGCTCCTGGGCTTGTCCTTGCTGGTGAAGCGCAGGCGTCTCCACCGGAGCTGCTGGAATGGTGTCCCAGGACTGCTTAGGTACCCTGGCCCTGTGCCCCGCTCCTCAGGATCCTTGTCACCCTGCAGCCAAAGGGGTGGCAGCACGAGACAAACCAGCTTGGGTGGGGGTGGACAGAGTGCCCACAGTCTCGTGTCAGGCTCATTCCTTCCTTGGCTTGCAGCCCAGTCAACCTTTTGGAAGAGGAAGGCAACCAAGGGCTGGTGGTTGCGGTGTTCGGCATCCTCTTCTCCTCCCTGTGCGTGCTGGTCTTGGACAGGGACCCTCTGCCATTCATATCCCACTCCTCCCAGAGTACCCGAGGTAAGGCCATCACCCTCCTGGCCCCGTGGGCACCACGCCCATCCCCACCCAGCCCAGGGGGTCACCCCGACCACCTTGTTCATTCTGGTCTGTACTGACAGCACTGCCGTCTCTTGCATGTTTTGGTCTCCCTTCCCTCTTCCCATCCATCATCCCGCCATCCAGAGTACTGGAAGATCATGGCTTTGCTCTACTACCCTGCCTTCTACTACCCCCTGATTGCCTGTGCCACTGTCCGGCACCGGCTCAGCTACCTCGTGGGCTGCCTGCTCTCCTGGTGCCACTGCGTGGTCCACATCTGGCAGAGGGTGGATTGTCCTCAGTCATCAAAGGTGTGTATCCCACCTTCTGGGGAAGGAGCAGAGAGGTGGCCCAAGGCTGAGGTGGCTTTCTCTCCACCTCCCTGAAGTGGCAGTGATGTCACCCGCCCAGGGATAGACCCCTGGGCCGGAGTGGCGGTGTGTGACATCTCTGCTTCCCCACAGATATACAGGTACTACTCCACACTCTCACATGTGCCCATCATCCTCTGCCTTGTCCTCTTAAGCCTTTGGTATCCAGCCCTGCTTATCAGGAGCTTCACTCTCCAGGAGGAGACCTTGGATAAGGAGGTAATGAAGATCCATGGGGCAACTCGGGGAAAACCCCTGGAGGGACCTGCATGGTTTTGGGGACTTTCCTGCCCTGCTGCCTTGGGCATCAGGAGATCTGGGATGCTTCCAGTGCACATGTTCCCCACTTTGCTCAGGCACTGGAGGTGACTGTGTTTATATCACTGGATTTGAAGCAGCAGTGAAAAATCCTTCTTTGGAGTAAACCCCTTAGGACAAGAGGCTTAAGGCATCAATGCATCCCGTTCAGGCCAGGACTGGGTCGCCTTGTTTTCCCAGCAGGCTGGATAATCCCTGACCCTTTGAGAAATGCCAGGGCTTTGCTTGGAAGAGGGGAGGAAAAAACCTACTTCAAAACAAAGGAAAAAGCCAGCCCAAGTGTGGACTGAAGTGACCCCCAGGCAGTCGCTGGGAGCTGGCTGATGGGAAGGAGGGATTTCAGCCGTCCTACCGGTGTGTCTGGTTTGGGGCTGCTTTGTTGATGGGAACAAGGCAGTTTTGTTTCCACCTCTGCCTTGCCGGAAGATTTGCTGCTCACAGTGTTCCAACACGTTCCTTATCCAAACAAAGGCTGGGATGGCTTGACCTGCATCCCCATACAGAGATGCCAGTGATGAGTGGGTGGCCAGGAGTAGCAGAGCAAGGAGATGGATGCTGGGTGGGATGCAGATACTCTGCCCCCTGCCCCGAAATCAGTCCCTGTGCTGAAATCAGGCAACTTATCTCTGCTTTCCTTCAGGTTACAGGGAGAGGGTATTACAAGAAGTACCTAAAGGCTGTGCTATCCAAGCACCCTTGGAAGGGAAGGTAAGGATGGCACCTTCCCATGACACTGCCTGTTCAGCCTGCACCTGTGCAGCCCTTCATGCTCTTCACCCTGTCCTTCCTCCTCCAGCTCCACAAAGATAGAAGAGAGCCTCCTCTCAAGGATCCAGACGTATTTGTGGTCCTACATCTACACTCCTGAGGAAGGTGGGCTGGGGGCTGCTCTCCTGACAACCAAGCTCACCAAAGGGGCTGCCTCCCCTTCCCCAGGGACAGCAAATGCCTTGGGGTGGGGAGATGGACCCCCCATGCCCTGTGGGGAGGTGGGTGGGCTGAAACAGTGAGGTTCAGGTGTGGTGCCAACAGCATGGAATCATGGAATGCTTTGAGTTGGAAGGGACCTCAAATATCATCCAGTCCACCCCCCTGCCCTGGGCAGGGACACCTCCCACTGTCCCAGATTGCTCCAAGCCCTGTCCAGCCTGGCCTTGGACACTTCCAGGGATGGGGGAGTCACAGCTTCTCTGGGCAACCTGTGCCAGGGCCTGCCCAGCCTCACAGGGAAGAATGCAAACAACCTAGTGCTTTCTAAGGCTGTGATAAGGGAATAAAATCTTCAGTAAGTGGATTAAATCCCTAACGGACCAGGAATGGGGGGCTATGCCTTGTCCTCTCCTCCACCAAAGAAACAGGGAGTGTCCCAGAAGGTGGTAAAGGTGGAAAAGGAGGATGGATCCATCCAGAGAAACCACTTCCAGCTGTATATCCACACAGGACTACCCTGTGGAAATCCCACCCACCCTGTTTTGATGCTTTCCCTGAGGTGTTTGCTTTGGCTGCTGGGTTGGCTGGACTTGCTCCCTTCTTCCCCCCTGATCCCACATCCTGGCTCCTCTCCGATTCTCTCTTACAGGTTTCCGCATCCCCCTGAAGCTCGTTGTGTCCATAACCATGGCTCTGATCGCCGTCTACCAGGTGATGCTGGGGATTAAATGCCAAGCAGATCCCCTTCCCTTTCTCCTCTTCATGTCCTCTTGAGTCAGAGGAGCCTGGAGGTCACTGCCATGCCACGGTTTTGGCTGTGGGAATAGTATTAACGTGCCTCAAGGAATTATCATCTGGCCATGCACTTCCAGGGCTCAGCCAGCCCTAAGTCTTTAATCAAGGTGATGGCTCAGCAGTTGGGATGCCATGACCTGGGGCTCACGTGGCACCTCTTCTTTGCAAGGTCGCCCTGCTGCTCCTGGTAGCCTTCGTTCCCACCATCCAGATCGTGCGGGCGGGAATGACGAAGGACATCGTGGTGTTGTTGGTCCAGTTTGGCTTGGTGCCCTCAGACAGCCCAGCCGTCCCAGGCGACATGGAGAAGGAGCTCAACACCGTCAAGCACTACCTGTGGTCGCTGGAAGGTGGGTTCCTGCATCCAGAGGCGGCTTCTGGAGGGTTTCAGAACGTGTCAGAGAGGTTTCTAACCCAGAGGATGGCCTGTGATGAGGCAGCTTCCAGAGGGACTTCAGGGCCAGCTGCCAAAGCCGCAGACATGAAAGGCTGTGATGCGAGGCTGGTGCTGTGCCAGGCAGTTCTGAGCAGCCACCACGTGCCAGGGCGGGAAGGGCCGGCAGGGAGAGCCGGCAGCACCTTTGGCCACGGGCTTTGATATGTGCTGGAATCAAACAGATGGCCCCCCGCCCCCTGGGGAATTGAAAGCCTTGGGTGGGGGGTAGCAAGGGTGCACCCCTCCCTCCACAGCACTACCTTGGGGTACCACCAACCCCAGGAAGGATTTTTATGGCTCTTTTTGAATCACTGAGCCTCTCTCATCCTGGTTTGTTGGGTTTTTTTAACCCTGTCATCTCTGTTCCTCTACCAGACTTCCCTCCCCCCCCAGTGTCTTTCCCCACAGCCTCCCTTTTTCTGAAAGCAGCTTCCCAGGATCTCTCCATTGCACCACCTGCTTATCACAGCTTGCTCCAATGATTTTTCCAGTGCTGGGCCAGGCTAACTGCTTGGATTTCCCTTGNCATCTCATCAGTTCGCATCCAGCAGATGGAGATCTCTGTATCTCAAAGGAAGGAGGGAGGGAGGGAACCCCATAACTCAGCCCCCTACAACGCTCCTGAGGTACATTATCCAGGAAAATCTCATTGCTGGGACTGGCCACGGTCCTGATCCAACCTTTCCCCCTGCTCTCTGCAGTGTGCTACATCTGCTCACTGGTGCTGTGCTGCCTCCTGACCTGTGCCATGCTCCTGAGGACAATGGTGATGCACAGGTACGGCTGGCGTCCCTGCTCTGTTGACTTTGTCCTTGTCACCGAGCCGGGATGCAGCTGGACTTTCTCCTCAGGAACAACCTGAAGGCGCTTTACCAAGGGGCTGTGCTGGACGTGTTCTACAAAGCCCATATCCTCCGCCCATCCCGACAAGCCATCGTCTGCTGGATGAGTTTTGCCAGCTTCCAGACGGCTTTTGCCTGCTTGGGTAAAGAATTTGGGGGGCAAAAGGGGATGGAGGGATGGTGGATCCCCACTTTGCACCGTCTACCCTGGGCTTAAGCATCTCTTCCCCCCTTTCTCGCCCTGTTTTGCAGAGGGATGGCTGTGAGGCTTCTGTTCCCCTTTCCCCAAACACAATCTGCCTTCCTGCGGGAAGGACCATGCTGAACACCACATGGCTGTGAATTAAAATAGGAGGGGGGTGGGGGGAGGTGATGATTTGTTTTGGCTCGAGCCCAAATATTTTGATTTGAGGAGCTGTCGCAGAATCTTGTGCAAGGGACTGTCGGTCTCCTCCAGGCCTGGCCGTTCTGGGGGTTCCTCGCTGTGTGTCTTCCCAGTCACAGCCTGCATCTCCCTGTCTAAGAGGGAGAGGCCACCACAGGGATGGGTGGAGGACATCAAATAGGGTGTAAATCTCCACCCCACTGTGGTTTGGAGATGTTTAAAGGCCCCGGTGCCCTATGGGAGGTGATTCTGATCATTGTCAGGCAACAACCAACTGTATCAACACCCCAAGGTCATGCAGGGGAGTCAGGCTGAGGGTCCAGGGACATGATGGAAGGACACCAGGTCTGTGGTGACCATCCCTTGGGAAAGCAGACCTGTTTAGCAGGCAGATTGCAGAGCTTAGTGTGGATGTGGAGCTGGGGAGCCCCGCAGGAGCTCCTTGCACCAGCTTTCCATGAGCCACCCAGTGCTCAGTGCATCCCTGATGGAGCCGGATCCCGCCTCCTTCTTAAAACTCTTGGATTTCAAGTAATTAAAGCAAAGCAGGGGCGGTGAAGCCCCAGCTCGAGCACAAGGAACCACAGCCACTGCTGATCTTTGTGTGATTTATGATTAGAAATCAGAGCTCAGGCTGATTTCTGTGATGAGACATCACAGTTGCAGCCCCGAGTGACGGCTCTTCTCAGCGGGGATAATGTGGGGAGTTATAAGAAAGACTGAACTTGCAATTAAATCCTGCACGGAGCATCGTGTTCAGAGCGGGGGAGGCAGGTAAGGATCTCGTGGGCGTTTTATGGGATTAAATGACAGGCGTTTATGGATTGGGGAAATAAGAGCAAGAAGGAGAACCACTTCTACATCCTCCCCCTCCATGGTTTCTCTGTCTGTGTCTCCCTCGCAGGTCTCCTCATCCAGCAAGTGATTTTCTTCATCTGCTTGGTGGGCTTTGCCTTCCTCGTTGTCATCCCGCTCCAGTTGGGCATAAGCACCCCGCTTTTCAAAATCATTCAGAACATGTGGTGAGTGTGAGTGCCCCCAGCCCTCGGGAAGGGACTGAAGACCTGAGTGGGTGCCATGGCCATGCTGTGCTTCGGGGTGCTCTGCTGGGGGCTCTTCCAGCTTTGCTGGAGGTTTCTGCTGCCTGGAATGATGTCTCGTGCTTGGGACCCTCCTGCTGTCCAACCTATCTCTTCCCTCCCACTCAGGCCCTTCTGGTTGACCCTGGTGGTTGCTGTCATGGTGCAACATTTGGCAGCTCACTACCAATTCCTGGAGCAGCAGCCCCTCCAGAACGAGCTCACCAACAGGTATGGGCACATGAGGAGCCTTCAGGGCAGAGCTGACCCTCCCGAGGTCCAGGACTCTGGGTCTTGGTTTACACGTGCCCCTGATGTGGTGTCCACTGGACCATGAGCTCAAGGAATGTGAATCATTTAAGTGGCTTGATGCTCCCAGAGAAGTTTCTTTACGTGCTTTAGAGGGCCACAGTCCATGTGTAGCCTTACTTTTGGTGAGGGCAAGATAGTGAGGTCTGTACCCTGCTCTACCACCTAAGGAAGTCAAGATCCCTCAGGATCAGCTGGACCAGCAGATGTGGTCACACGTGGTGTCCCAGCCTATGATGTCCCTTACGCTGAAGAACAGGGTGACAGGTGTCTCCAAGTGTCCTGCTCCATCAACCAAAGACACTTCCACCACCTCCACCTCTCACCTAGCACAGCAAGGAGGCTGCTGTAGGTCCTTCTGGCCTCCATCCCAAGCCACAAGCCTGGTGCTTTGTTTGGTTTCTAAGCCTTTAAGGAGAACGGGAGACCTTTGCGTGCTGGAGGCCAAGCTCTGAGGTCCTGATGGTGCTCTGAGAGCATAGAAAGGAGACACCTCAAATGAAGGCCGTGTCTGCCAAGGAGGGAGGAAAGGGTGGGAGGCTTATTTTGGCCAGTTTCTCTGTCAGGGCAGGGCTGTACTTCCTCTATCCCATGGTGTTTGTGTTCTGTGCTCTTACTTCTCCACCCACAGGCGAGCTCTCTACATAGTCACCTACCTGCTCTTCCCCATCAACGTCCTGGTGGGTGTCCTGGCCGGGATGTGGAGGATGGTCATTTCAGGCCTTTATAACGCCATCCACTTCTGCCAGCTGGACATCAGCCTGCTCAACCGGGGTGTGGAAACCTTTGATCCAGGTAGGGCGTGGAGATGGTTCCCCTGAAGTTACTTTAGGAACGTGAGGGGCTCTTCTCCCACCACTGAGCTCCTGGGGCTCCTCCATTGCCTGGAGCTGCCAGAGCAGCTTAAACCCACCTGTGTTTTTAATGGAAAAACTGGAGCAAGTGGTTTCTCCTGATGTCCACTTGGTCCTGCTTTTCTATCCGGTCTGGTTTTCATCAATGGCCAGATCCTGTTTCCACAAGCGGCAGACACTTATCTCTCCTGCACTAAAAGCAGCAGGGAAGGAGCCTCAGCCCTTCCCCTGCTTTTCCTGCTGGGATGTGGGGAGCAGAGTTCATCCCCAGCACTGAAGGCAGAGCTGGAGCCCTGGCAAACAACCCTCCCTTTTGCCCCAGGGTGGGAGGGGGTGATCTGTGAAGTCTGGCCCCACCAGATGCGCTGACTGTGTGCTCTGTCCCCCCAGGCTACCACACTTACTGCCACTATCTGAAAATCGAGGTCAGCCAGTCACACCCAGTGATGAAAGCTTTTTGCTTGCTGCTTCTCCAGCCAGCCCGACCAGAGGGGCAGGCAGCACTGCGGGCCAGCAACGTGGAAGAGGGTGAGACCTTCCCACCTTCACCCAGGGGGATGCACAGCCATCGCTGTGGGGCGGCATCAGGGTCTCCTCTGCAGGTTTGCTGCTCCTCTGGAGATCCTGGTGGTATGTGGGGTAAAGGGATAACTCAGGGTTGTGGCTCTAGTGATGCCTCCACTTTTATGCCACCTTTCCTTGGTGTGTGGACAGCTTCATTCCAGGAGTTGCTCCTGTGCAAGGACAGGATGAAGGTTCTCGGGGTGTGAATGGAATTTTGACAGCCCCACTGAGAAGAAACTGGGGCTGAAACCATAAAATCCCAGAATGGTTTGTGTTGGAAGGGACATTAAGTCTCATCTAATCCCCCCCCTTGCCACTGGCAGGTACACCTTCCACTATCCCAGGTTGCTCCAAGCCCC
Source organism: Scytalopus superciliaris (assembly GCA_013400415.1). Taxonomy (NCBI): domain Eukaryota; kingdom Metazoa; phylum Chordata; class Aves; order Passeriformes; family Rhinocryptidae; genus Scytalopus; species Scytalopus superciliaris. The sequence goes on from VXBX01009225.1 coordinate 111,176, forward strand.
ATCCAACCTGGCCTTGGACACTTCCAGGGATGGGGCAGCCACAGCTTCTCTGGGCAGCCTGTGCCAGGGCCTGCCCACCCTCACAGGGAAGAATTCCTTCCCAATATCCCACCTAACCCTGCAATCTAGCAGTGGGAAGCCATTCCCCTTTGTCCTGTCTCTCCACACCCTTGTCCAAAGTCCATCTGCATCTCTCTTGGAGCCTCTTTAGGTACTAAACTATTCCCTCCCACTCCCATCTCCTTCCAGGCATCCAGCTGATGCAGCCCCAGAAAACCCCCCCAAGCAGAGCCCGGATCAAGCGGAGCCGAGCCCGCTGGTGGTTGGCCTACACGCTCCTCAACAACCCCTCACTGACGGCCTGCAGGAAAACTGCCCTCTCTGACCCCACAGCCAACGGCACCCAGCTCAGCCCCAACAAGCCCTGACCTCCAGAGGAGCCTCCCAACCTCTCTCTGCCTTCCATGCACACTCCTGTCCCACCCCGCTCCTCTCTCCTGTTGACCGCACTCCACTTCTGCGCTGACAGGAGTTTCGGGCAGTTCTTGCCCCTCTCCAGCCTCCAGACCCTTTCCAGCCACGTCAGGGGCTGATTTTTTATCTCTACTTCCATGCTGAGCCACTACCAATGTTTGGAGGTGGAGACAACTGGGTCACCTCCAAGCCTGACCTGGAAGGCGATGAGTTAATCTACACCCTTCTGGCATCTCAGAAGCATTTTGGGAGTCGCTCCTGCAATGAGCCCACCTGTTCTCAACAGCTGCCTCTCCACCACACAGCAAGGCAGGCACAGCTCCCCAGTGCCAGGCTGTAAGGAGGGAGGGAGAAGGTGTGTGGAGTGATCCGTAACCAGCCTGAGCACAAGGAATTACCTCCATCTCAACACGATCTCCTCGTGGAGAAGATCCCCACGGCCAACCCCATCCCCAGCTTCTCCCTTCCTGATCCTGGCTCCCTTTGGCCATGGTACCTAAACCCTGGGACTTGCTTTTATTCCCAGTTCTGTGAAGGATAAAATCCCCTCGGCTCCTGTTTTGGGTTATGAGGCTTCAGAGCTGTTCATTTTCTGTCCGTCCCTGTCCTCTCACTCCCCAGTTTGTTTAAAGCCAGCAGCTCCCAGGGCTGGTGTCCCTCTGAGTGAGCTGAGTTTGAACCCATAGAAACCAGTTTTATACCTCACTTGGATGTGCCAAGTCGGGGAAGGTTAATAAATCACATACCTTGTTCCTACACTCAGGGGGTGCTTGGTCTCTTGGAAGTTCCCAAATCAAGCAGAGGGGACACGAAGACCATCATCATCCTGTCTTCAGGTGATGGTTCAGACTGACCTTGCCCGGCAGAGATTGTGTGGTAGATCTGCCCGACCAAGAGGGGATGGGATCAAATCTCTGATCCCACTTCAGGGCAATTTCAGTGAAAAACGGCTCACTTTCCTTCACCATCAGAATATTTGGCCCATAAAGCACAGCTCCCATGGAGAATGGGAACTGCAACGGGACAGTTTGTGGCTAAAGCACCAAAAGGAAATGTGCAAGGTGTTGCTGGATCACCTTTTCCTACACATAAATCCCTCTGGCGGGCAGCAAGCAGAGCTCTTGGTGAGTTCTCCTGGTGGGTCCTTCCATCTCAACACTGTCACAAACAACTCAGCCTTTCTCAAACAGCCTTTGCAGCCCACCCTGCACTGAGCAGGGCTGCTGGACCACCCCCTTGGCCCAGGGATCTGCTTGGAAGGATCAGACCAGCACTCCACAGGCTCCCAAGGACCCCTCTGGCTGGGATGTTTGCAGCACCCTCAGTGTGGTTTGGGAGGGGGGACACTGAGCCTGGAGTGTCCTGGGATCTCCCCACAACACCTGGGTGGGAGCCATCCCTTTCCACAGCGGTCTGACCCCCCTTCCTTTCTATCCCAGGGAAGGCAGGGGGGCCCTGCCTTCATCTGCTGCCTGCAGGTGCCACCCAGTGTGCTCGGATGCTGCAAGTGCTGTCGCTTTTGCCGCCCTCTAATCAAACGTGATTAAAGTAATCGCATTTGATCACTGTCTGGCACCAAGCACAATGTCACCAAACTGGGGGACACCGAAGGCAGGTCTGGGCTGGTTTCTTTTGAAGACAGCAGGAGCCCAAGGTGCAATTCCTGCCGCAGTCTCGGCGCCGGGATTTTCAGTGTGCGTGCCTGGCTTGCACAGCAGAGCGTGGGAGAGACGGGTGCTGGGTGTCCTGCATGTCCCTAAAGCACCTTTCCCTTGCAGCCCATCCCAAACCACCTCCAGCCTCCCAGGCACTGAAGACAGCCTCGGTAATCCCTAAAATCTTTGGCAGCTCTGGGCTACGGGTGGAGCTGGATTTCAGCATCTGTTTACACAGCCCTGCCCCAGGCGCCCTGGAGATGTCTTGGCTGGGGCCGTGGTGAGAGATGACAGCCCTGGGAGGAAGGCAGGAGGTGGCTTCATGGAGTTGCTTGTTTTCTTGGACATAAACAGTGCCCTGGAGGGGAGCTGAGTTTTTCTTCTTTATGGTGGCTTCACACCTCACCTCTAAACCCCAACATTGCCATGGGGCAGCTCTGCCCCTGTGCATCCACATCCCCCTCCACCCAACTCCTGAGCACACGGTGAGGTGGTTCAGGGAGCTGATCCAGCTGCAAACGGCGCTTAAGGAAAGAGTGCGTATGTGAGGGATGGAAATTCAGGTCTGGCCTTGCAAACGGGAGGGAGAGAGGGTTGTGCTATCCCAGACCTGCACCATGGCCATGGTGGGTCTGGATGGCAATGCCAGGTGTAATATCACCTGCAACATCCAATCCAGGAGTGCTGTCGTTTGTTAGGAATGGCTGATGTTTAATATCACTAACAATTTGCTGTAAAATCTGTGAGTAATCCTGGCCAAGGTGGAGGAATTCATCTTTTTGGTGGCTGAACAACAAAGTGAAGGGGAGCAACAGCTCTGTGAGACAGGCAGACACTTCCAGGCATGGCTTAGGGCTGCTGAGAACATAGATTTGATTTTTTATCTTTATGCCAGGCTCCGAACCCTGTTCCCAGCTGAGACTGCAGGAATAAACTCCTGTACCACACTATTCCCAGGCAAGCTGGGAAGGGGGGATGTCAGCTGGGATAAAACTGGTGTTAAAAGTTGTATCCGGGGATGGCAAATGGCAGCCCCTTGGCTGCCCCTCTTCTGACTCTACGGGCTTTCTGGATAAGGAATTTTGGGGCTGGAGAGCTTGTGTGGAGGCTTGAGGCTCTGGGATAGCTGTTTGCCAGCTTATTTTGGTGTCACTGCCTTCTCCAGCTTGATGCAGCCGGGGATGGGGGGATTTTGTAGTATCCGAAAATGCCTCCTCCCTCCAGGGTCGTGCAGGGAGGGCTTTGGGGGACCTGCAGTGCACAGGGACCAGGGTGGGGGATGTTACAGCACAGGGAGGGTTTGGGAGTAGCTGGAGGGGATGCAAAGGCAAAGGGAGGGCTTTGGGGGAGCTGGGGATGATGGGATGGGGAGATTTTGGAGGGAGCTGGGGGGGAATTTGGAGGAGCCAGGGAGGGGAAAGAAGGTGCCCTTTGATCAAAGAGGACTGGTACCCCAGATGCTGTTGGGTCTGGGGAATTTGAGGGTGGGCAGAGGCAACATGCACCAGCTTGTTTAAAAAACCCCAAAGGTATTTATTGCTGTCCATACAGGTCTGGTTATAAGGTGAGGGGACTGCAGGGGTCCATCCACCTCCCAGAGATGGTGCAAAAGCTGGACCACCTCGAAGTGGGGTGGATGGAGATGCTCAATCCCTCCACCACGAGATAAAGGGTTCCCCAGCGCCCTGGAGCAGCTGGGTTAGGTGTATATATATAGTCCCGCATGGGAATGCTAAAGCACTTAAGGAGTGTGTTTATGGCTTACAGGTCAGCTCAGCTTCTCTCTCTGTAGTCTGGGTTTCCCCAATCTCTCTTCCTCCCGCTCCCTCATGCAGCCCCTGCTTGGTATCCTGTCAGAGAAGAGTGCTGGAGAATTATTTGGGTCTCTTAGAGCTCAGTTGCTCCCTGCCAGGATTGGAGCTGGGGCTGGGCAGCTCAGTGGGTCCAGCCCAGATGAGTGTTTTGAACCACAGGTTTCAGTGGTGAAAGGGGAGGGAGTTGGGAATCCTGTGACATTCAGGGAAGGGACAAGCACTTTGGATGCTCCCAGCACCCACCCAGCTGGAGCCCTTTGTGCTCCTTCAGGGATTTAGCCCGTGGCAAATCTTCTCCTGCTCCAAAAAATGGCCTGATCCAAGCCCATGGCTCAGTCCAGCATGTCCTACTGTACCCATATGGCCTACAAAGCACCCTCACATCTCTGTCCCTCAGAGCCACATCTCCTGGGATCCCAGAACCCCATTCCCAGCCTATTTTTCCATTCTCACACTTGTCCTTCTGCTTCAGGTGAGGTTGGTGGTGGGAAGGATGCACCTGGTTGGTCAAGGGCCCAGCTGCTGGTCATGGAAAGGATGTTATCCTTGGATCCCCTCCCTGGTCACATCTGGATGCTGCAGGTGGAGGGGGGCTTCTGGTGGGCTCTGGGGTTGGATGATGGTCACCTTGTTGAGGGTGGACTTTCATCCTGCAGTCACACCTTGATCTTAGGAGGGAGATAAGTAGGAGGTGTGAGATTTGGGCACCCTAAAAGCGGCAGCAGGGTATGGATCTACTTGACATCACCCAAAGTTGTTAGAAGCCCTCAAGTGACAGAGCCCAGCCCTGAACCTCACCTAAGGAGGGGTCCTGAACTACCAGCCCTGGGCCTGAGTCTTGGCCCCCTCTGACTCCTGACCGCTCACAGTTCCCAGAAGCTCAGCAAAGGCATGGCACTACTTGAAGATAAATGCTACAGAAAGAGGGGGAGCCCCCAAGGCGCCGTTTCCTCCTCCCCCCCTTTAACAGCAGAGCACGGTGCTCACAGCCAGCAGGAGGCTCCCCAGGTGGACCCGGGGCAGGGCTCCTCCAGCTCCGCTCTTCGACTCCCTCGGCATGTGGTAAACGATCACCAGCTTCTCTCCGACACCCGAGGGATCCATTTCAACCTCCTTGTAGCAGCTCCGCCCCCCGAAGTGGCCAGCTTGGGGGTCATCCCGGAGCAGGTCTTCCGCGGGGTTCTCTGACCCAGCCAAGGCCACGTTGACCGACACGTCCTGCATGCCCACGTCGTTGACAGCAAGGCAGGTGTAGGTGCCTTCATCCTCCTTGCTGAAGTTGGGGATGGCCATTGTGCCGTTCTTGAAGACCAAAAAGTGCTCTTGGCTCTGCTTGACGTTTCCGTCCCGTGCCACGTTGGGCCCGTTGATCTCGACGCGGCGACCGGCCGTCTGGATCTTCCACCGGATCTCGGGTGGGGGGCTGCCCGCCACGCTGCAGTGCAGGCTCAGCGTCAGGCCGTCGTACATGATCGTGTTGTCCAGGTTGGAGAGGTAGGTGAGCTGCACGGAGGGGGCAATGCAGTGGTGATCGGGGATGTCCGTCACCGCCCGGCCCTTCAGCCTGGAGGGAGCCACGCACAGGGTAGACCCGCCCTTGGTGATGGAGACTGACGTGCGCTCCGTCCACTTCTTGAGCCAGAAGACTTTGCAGGAGCAGTTGAAGGGGTTGTTGAAGATCTGCAGCTGGGACAGGGAGGGCAGGTTGTCAAAGGTGCCCTCAGCCAAGGTGGTCAGCTCATTGTCGTTGAGCCAGAGGGAGCGCAGGTCCTTCAGGGAGCGGAAAGCGTCCTGGGACAGCCCGGCCAGGCGGTTGTTGTTCATCTTCAGGATCTGCAGGCCGCTGATGTTGCGGAGGTCCTGCCAGGGGAAGTCTGCAATCTTGTTGTGACTCAGGTCCAGGTTCTTCAGGTGCACCAGCAAGGCAAAAGCCCCTGGTTCCACCTCCCTGATCTGGTTGTAGCCCAGCCACAGTGACTGCACTTCAGGAACCTCAGCAAAGGAGCCCTTCCCCAACCAGCTAATCCTGTTGGCTGACAAGGTGAGGATGGTGACATTGGCAGACAACCCCTCAGGTACCTCCTGGAGATCCTTGTAGGCACACTCAGCCAACAGACGCCCATTCTTCTTGGTGGAGCAGGAGCAGGGGCTGGGACAGGCCAGACAGAGCCCCAGGAGTGCAGCCAGGACCAGGCAGCAGATCAGGGGCCTCATCCTTCCTCCTGGGAACAGAGACAGGGTCAATGAACGGGATGGGGGTCTGCCAAGATGGGGATCTGCTTTTTCTTGCCAAACACTAAGAGGAAGCACAGAAGAACAAAGCATTCATGTGATTATCCCCAGAACTTTGGCTGGAAAAGACTGAAATATTCCCTTACCTGAAGAAGACGTTACCTCAGCAAGAGCAGTGCTTTCAACTACGGCGTGAGTGGGGAACTCCCCCCTAAACCCTTTTCTTCCCCCCCTAGAAAATGTCTTTTCTTGCTCTTTGATGAAATACGACTCCCAGGATGCTGTTTACACAGGGTTCAGAGTTCACCCAGCTGAGCCTGGAATTAGGAGAAACAGAGCAACCACAGCTCTTTCACAACCCGCTTCCCCCTAAACCACCGAGCTTTCAGGATTTTCAGCAGACCTCAAACCAACCCTCCATCTCCGTATTTTTCCGTGCTGTGGAAAAAAAACAAAAAAACCAGCTTCTCAAATGCTTTTTCTTAGCAAGGGAGAGTGGGGTCCCTAGCTGCTGGAAGTCTTTAGAGTGAAATATTTCTGAGCTAACTCCTTAATCCCCTCCCTCCTGCCTTACAAAGCGGATGGTGCACGCTCGCTCCTGGAGTCTGGAGGCTGTGTCCCACCAGGGAAGAGGTTAACTGCAGCTCTGCGTGGAGCTGGCAGCCAGACCCCTTTGTCTCTGCCTTGTAGGCAAATTTTACTGCTCTTCCCGGTTCCCAACCCTGTCATTTAAAGCAGGAGGGGGGGGGGAGGGACGTTTTATTGGTAATGGAGAGGCTGAATAAGACATGCACAACTGAGAGGGAGGGACAGAACAGACACAGAAAGGGAGGACCCTGCAGGGGTAGAACACCCCCAGTCCTGGGGTTCAGGGGATGGGGAAAGAGCCCCGATGGCTCTGGGGGTGATGGAGGAGTGCGGGGGGGAGTGGATTTCCCTTGGCTGATGCACTTAAAGCCCTTGTGTGGTGTAATTTAGGGGTGTCCTGTATCCATCCCAGTCCAAGCTGCCCAGCTAGGGGCAGATCCCCATCACCCTGCGGCATGCAGGGAGAGCAGCGCGGGGCGATGAACCGAGCGGGGGGTCCTGCAGCTTTATAGGCCCCGGACCACCCCCACTCCGGCTGGCTCCCATCCCTCCCCCCCGATACTCCCCGGAGCGCAGTTACCTCTCTCGGCCGCCTCTCGCTGCCCACGGCCGCGGCGGGCGGAGGCAGCGCCAGGGCGATGCGAGCAGGGCCCGCACGCCGCATACCAGAGCCGTGAATAACCCCCCTCCCGCCTTCCTTCCCTCCTTCCCTCCCTCCCCGGCCCGGCCAGCCCGTTCCCCCCGGCCCTGCCCGCTCCCGGCAGCCGCTCCGCTCCCCGGCTCACCCCGTCCCGACACCGGCAGTTTCGCGGGGATGGAGCCCGGTCGTCCTCGCTCCTCTGGAGTGGGTGGAAACGGGACGGCCGGTTCCCTCGGCCCTCGTCTGGCTTCTCCTCCCCCCCCCGTCCCCCGGGCCCCT